>CM022300.1:146119139-146434350 GCA_011799875.1 Thinopyrum elongatum
TGCTGGTGCCCGTCTGGCCTTGGTCGTCATGGCTTGCATCATCGCAACCTCCTGAGGTTGGGTACCTTCATAGAAATCTCCGCTCCTCAGGAGGCAGCCTGGGAAGGCCGCTCCCTCGGGAGGTCTTGGTGTCATCCGCCTCGCGAGGCTTGGCCCCTCGCGAGGGTCTTGTCTTGGTGGTCTTGTAGATGGGCCATACCAGGCCGTTGATGGAGCCACGCCATGGGTCGCAGGCAGGCAAGTCTGGGTACCGTGGTTCCTAGAACACCGATAGTAGCCCCCGGGCCCAAGGCACGCTCGGATTTGGCTTCGAGGCGAAGCCAAAGGGCAAGGGCGAAGCACCGCGGGCCCCATTCGCCTGTGGGCCAGGCTAACGTGCGGCGCTTGATGGGATGTGGGCATCTCCACTTCCCACAATGCCTCGGCAACTACCCAAGCTGACAAAAGGCTGGCGCCTGCTACCGAGCCATCATTGCTCTCCCTTCGCCTTGCTCCAGATCCCCTTTCTCCCAGCCGAGAACATCTCCAGATCCGGCCGCGCTCCTCCCCCTTCCTTCAAGATCTCACGAATGGCGTCCGAGAAGATGAAGCCGGCCGCTCAGGCTTCAAGCCCTTCCCCCTCTCCTGCGCCAGCCCTCGGCACGTCCTCCATCACCAAGGAGAGGCACCTCGTCGCTGCGCTCCCGTTGACGGCGAGTGATCACAACGAGTGGAAAGAGACCACGCTCCTGGCCGGCTCTGCCGAGCAAAGGACCTTGGCGGAGACACTCTACCCCTTCTTCCTCCATAGCATCTTTGCGGGGCTTGTTCCGCCTTTCTCCGAGTTCTTCGCCGCCGTCCTCAACCACTACCATGTTCAGGCCCTGCATCTTCAACCCAACTCCATCCTTCTCCTGTCCATCTTTGCCTTCTACTGTGAGGCATTCGTGGGCGTGAGGCCCTCTGTTCCGATCCTCCGGCACTTCTTCTACCTGCGACTGCGTGTCCTTCGTCACAGTCGACAAGAACAACCTGCTCATGAGGGCCGGAAAGAAGGTGGACAACTTCCGGCGCCGGTGGGTCTTCATGGACACCAAGGGCCTCAACACGCGGCTGGAACTGCCGACCCAGGTACCGGAGAAGCTCGATAGGTGGGGTCATGAGAAGTTCTCTGACCCCCGGGCGGCACCTGTCCTGAGGAGGATGACCACAGATTTGGACGCCAGGGCGCTGATGGGGGGCATGCTCGTGAAGGAGTTCCTGGTGCGGCGCCTGGCCCCGCTCCAGTCACACACGCACCCCATGTGGGAGTAACAGGGCGCTACGGACGGCATCAGGCTGCGCTCGGAGGGCTTGATGGGCGAGGAGCTGGACAAGGCCATGAACACCCTACTCGAGGGTGAGCCGGGAAACCTTCCGGAGGCCTACACCCCAATGTACCGCCGCGCCGACAGGGAGGCGCTGGTCGCCGCCATGCCTGTCTTCAATGAGCTAGGGCTCATGCCGCCCGAGCTCCCCAACGCCCCGGTGCCGGTGTCCTCCAGCGACAGCGTCGGCGAAGAAGGCAAGGAGGACTCGGAGGCGACCGAGGATGACGTAGCGGAGATCTCTCCCCCGTCATGAGGCGAACTCCTCCGAGGCTTCTCTAACGATGACGCCGGTGAGCCCCCGGCCATGAAACCCCCGGGCTCCACTGGGGTCCTCACGAGGTCAGGGGCCACCCCTCGGGCCCTCAGCAAGCCGGACCAGGCGGCACCGAAGAAGAGCGGGGCAGACATGGCCCTGCATGCTGCGGCTCCTCAAGGCGATTCCTCCGCCTTGAAAGGCAGTGTCACCCCGAGGCCGACAAAAGAGCGCCTCACCAACTCCCCCGGCCCGACCAAGGCCGCGCCAAGGAAGAGCGAGGGTGCCCCCGCTCTGGCTAAGAGGGAGAAGAGGAGGGCGTACATCGATCTCAACGAGTAAGCGTCTTACCTTGTTTCTGTTCAACATATACTCTTACCTTGCTCATAGTGCTCCCGCCCAGATGACCAGGGTGGGCATCGTGGTGAAGAAGAGGAAGGAGGAAGCTCGGGCTCTGAAGAAGCCGTCTCCTGCTTGAGGCGCAGCGACTCCGGCGCGGGCGGGGGAGGACGTTCCTCGCCCCCTTGCGACGGAGCGGGCCTCTCAGGATGTGGTGGTGCCACCCCTAGAGGAGCCGGTCCCCGTGGACTACCAGGCAGCGGAGCTATCCGCGCCCGTTCCGCCCGGGCAAGGTTCGGAGCCCGCGGCCACCAAAGCCGACCTCGCCAGCTCCTCTGGAGCCACGAAGCAACTCACTGTGCTCGCGCCGCCTTCTTCTCCAACCCCTGCGCTTGCGAACTGTGGTCCCTTGGTCAGGCCCGGGGCCCTGGACGAGGCCTACGTTGAGCTTGGTCGTCTTCGGGCGGACCTTCAAGATGCCGACAGGTGCTTCATGAGGGAGCGCCTGGGGCTCCTCTCGGGGTGGTCCCAGGCTAACTCCTCCATTGAGAAGGCCTGGAGCCGGGCTGAAGCCGCCAACACCGAGGGCAGGAAGGAGGCTGCCGACGCTAGAGCATCTCACGACACGGCGCAGGCTGAGGCTGCGTCTGTCGCGAAGCGCTGCAGGGAGGCGGAGGAGAGCTTGAAGGCCCTTCAGGAGGAGCAAGCCGCGGCTATGTCACGGCTCCGCCAAGGAGGAGGGCCTCAAGGCCCGGGAGGCGAAGCTCACCGATCGAGACGCCCAGCTGGCCCAGGTGTCCGCTGACCAAGCGACGGAGCGCGACCGTCTGGCCAAGCTGAAGGCAGAGGCGGACGAAGCCCAGGCGTCCCACGCCCGGCATGTCTTCGAGACAATAGCCCAGCTGAAGACCAGGGAGAAGGCCCTCGTTGCCACCGAGCAGAGGGCGGCCACGGACCACGAGACCTTCCTGGCCCTCGAGCTCGGGTTCCGCAAGGCGCTGCGCTCCATCCACGGGGGAGGGTATAAAGAGCCGTTGGCGATTCCTGAAGATGGTCTTGCAGGGCTCCTCCCCAAGCTTGCCGAGGCACTCAAGGGTGCCGCCGCTGTGGTGGACTCCTACCTAGAGGTGGAGTGCCTCTCGCTCTTCACCGCGGCCGCGACGCGCGTCTTCAGCTACCTCTACCACCAAGACCCCGGCTTCGACCTCAACGCCCTGATTGACCTCGTGGCACTCGAGTCACGCGATGCTGCCGAAGAGGCCGTGAGGGGCCAGGTGGACGCGCTGCTCGGGAAGTTCCTCTGCATTCCCATCTCTAAGGCTCCAGCAGCAGAAGTCGAAAGCGGTGAGGACGGTGGCAGCTTTGTCGACGAGGGGCTTCCAATGAGTGGGGCAGGTGGCGGCAGTGGCGTTCCTTCTTAGTTTTACCCTGCAACATTTACCGTGCCTCGTGGAGGCGTAAGGTTTCTGTTTAAGCTTGTGGAACAATCTGTGCTTGTAATAATCATTAGGACCCCGTGGTTTCCTTATTGCGTCAAGTTTCCTTCGTGCTTGCTTTTGTGCTCTGCGTAGGTAGGGCCCAGCCCCGTGCATACCTCGACTACCGTTGGGGCGTCCGGATCACCAGGACGACACCAAGGGGCGAGGGGCCACATGACTAGTGAGGCCCCTGAGTCGCGATGCTCAGGAGATCCCCCTTGACGTGTGAGCAGCCCTCATGAAGGAAACATGGACGCCAGGGTGTAGGACTTCGCGCTCTGCATCGGCAGGGCCCAGCCCCGCGCATACCTTGACCACCGTTGGGGCGTCTGGATCACCAGGACGACACCAAGGGGCGAGGGGCTATGTGACTAGTGAGGCCCCTGAGTCGCGATGCTCAGGAGGTCCCCCTTGATGTGCGAGCAGCCCTCATACCATTGACCACCAGCTTTCGCCTGGGGGGAATGCGAGAAGACCAGGTACCCGGACCTGGTAGGGTAGCGTGTGCCAGGCGGGGCCTGAGCACAGCCCCCGTGTCCAGCCCCCTCGCGCGATCCTCCCAAGGGGGAAGCTGTGGGGTGTTGCCTGTCGTAGAGCCGAGAGGCTCTCCTGAGGTTTGTGCGACCGCGGGGCGCCCTCAGTTGTTTATTCACCAGCGCGGAGCTGGTGCTTCCACTTTATCGTGGGCATAGTCGCTCCTCGACCGTGTCGTCCGCCAGCGCGGAGCATGGGGCTTCCACTGGTGTGTGGGCATAGCCGCTCCTCGACCATGTCATCCGCCAGTGCGGAGCATGGGGCTTCCACTAGTACGTGGGTGGGAGTTCCCGCTGGGGGAGACTCCGGGGCGTGTACAGCCCCGTTCGTACGTGTGGCTAGCACGGCAGAACTGGAGGAGGTGTATCTGGGCACTCGTGAGCCAGCGCGGGACTCACGAGGCCCTACCTCAAGGCGGGTTGCGCCTGATTTTTGCGGCGTGGGGCGCACGTAAGAAACCTGCGGGGCGATGGGGGGGTCCTGCACTGAATGCCCCTCCGGAGGTTATCGCATGAGAAGGCCGAACACCAATGACCCCAGGAGGTGATGTGAACGGGGCCGGCCCGCCAGACAGAGCTCAACCATTGGTTTTATCGACGCTGCAGGGACGGACCTGAGCACAGACGTCGTGCCAAGTCTTCTCATGCAACGAACCCACGGAAAAACAGCCGGCACACGGCTCCCACTGCGACGAAGCACTGAACTGTGGTTGTACAAACCGGGCTGTGCACCTGCACTTGCCCACACGTGATTAGCTCATGCGAGAACAAGGCACCAAAGACCACAGGAGGTGACGCGCATGGGATCTGGCCCACTGGACAGAGCTCGGTCGCTTGGGTTTGTCGACGCTGCAGGGACGAACCCGAGCACAGACGCCGTGCCAGTCCTTAATCATGAGGCGGTCGTAGGCGGGCTCGCGAGGGCGCAGCAACATCATAGTGACGAAGCACCGGGCAGGCAGCTGAGATACCTAGGAAACTCATGAAAGCAAAGCCAGTTCCGATACATGCGCAAAATGATACAGCTGTGGGGTCGGGCCCTAGCAGCCTGAGGATAATGCAGCCCGAGGGGCGCCCTCAGTTGAACAAACCAAAAAGTCTCCTGGCACCATTGTTGTAGAAGCATTGAAGTAGCTGACGATGCATACTGTAGAGATCACTCCTCACGAGCCGATCGGCTCCTGAGCCCCGGGAGGCTCCGGAGGTCCGGGGGGCTCGCGAGGGTCCGACACCTCCTCGGTCAGGACCGCCTAGCGCTTGGCCTCGTGAACAGCCAAGGCTCCCTGCATGAGGCACTGGTACGAGGCGGCCATGTTCAGCAGGCCGAACGGCATGCAGACGTAGCTGCAGGGGTAGCCCCCGCTCCGGCCAATGCGGGACGGCCAGAAGAGGTCTTGCGAAGCAGCCCTATTGAGGCCTGGGATGTTGACACAGACACGCAGCTCGCCACCCATGTCATGGGTGGCAGCTGCACTGGGTGGTGCGGGGCGACGCTCGCCACGCATGGCTCGCGCCTCCTGAAGCTCCTCGATTGCCTTGGTGATGAACTCCTGAGCGCCCGACGCCTCGCGCCTTGCGCCTTGCTCACGGAGGCGCGCGTCAAAGCACGCCTCCACATGGTGCCCGAACGCCTCCCTCGTCACGCTGGTCAGGTCAGAGGCCCTCCAGAGGAGAGCCCCCGAGCTCATCCTGAGAGGGGCGCTGGGCGCGCCACCCTATGCGAGAAGGAAAGACGCCCCAGCAGAGGGCGCGGAGCCTGTGGCATGATCGTCGGACGCCCCAGCCTCCTGACGGCCCTTTGGGAGGAGCTGCTTCTTCTTCTTGGGGACGGCCTCAGGAGGCAGGACGGCACCCTCGTCGTCAGAGTTCTCGACCGCCGCAGCCTGGTAGGCGCGCTCGAGGGAGCACACCGCATCCTTTTCATCGCAGGCGATCGTGATGATGCCGCCACTTCTTGGCATCTTGAGGACATTCTAGCCATGGTGAGTTGCTGCCATGAACTTGGCGAGGGCCGGATACCCGAGGATGGCATTGTACGGGAGGTGGATGTGGGCGACGTCGAAGACGACGAGCTCCGTGTGGTAGTTGTCGCGCTTGCCGAAGGTGACAGGGAGGCGGATCTTCCCTATGGGGACGGTGGAGCCATCGGTGACCCCTGAGAAAGGCTTGGTGGGCAGAAGCTAGTCATATGGTACTTGGAGCGTCTCGAACGTCTCGACAAAGAGAACATTGAGCCCCGCGCCACCGTCGATGAGGGTCTTCGTGACAAGGACGTTGCTGATGGTTGGCGTGCAGAGCATTGGGAGTGTGCCGGCGGCGGCTAAGCACTTGAGCTGGTCCATGGAGTCAAAGGTGATGGCGTGCTTGGACCACCTGAGGGGGCGCGACGCCTCAAGCTTGGGGAGGGCCGCGTTCACCTCACGAGCGAACTGCTTGAAGACGCGATGAGAAGCGGGGTCTAAGCGCCACCCAGGATGCAAGCGATCGCGTGAGGCTCTTGGAAGCCCCCAGCCCCATCATCTTGGCGGTTGTTGTCGTCTCTCCTTGGCAGCAGCGGAGGGAGGCCAGCATTGCCCTGGGGGTGATCCTCACGAGGCTGGTCTCTCCAGGGGCCATCACGAGGTTGGTCGCGACAGTCTTGGCGGGGGTCACGGTTGTCGCAGCGGCTTCCACAGCGGCCTCCTCCGCGGCCGTAGCTGCGGTCGTTACGCTCGGGGCGGCGGCCAAAGTGCCCATCGTGGATTGCCCTGAGCTCCTGGCCGTCATTGGTGTTGTGGCTATGGACGTTATGGAAGACGCAGAACGGGCGGTTGCCCCTGGGAGGCTCATCATGGTCACGGCCACGCTTCATCTCGGGCTCCGCGGCCAGCACGGCGGGGCCCTTGCGCTTCACTTCCTTAGCCTTGGCCTTCTTGTCCTCAGGATTGACCTCCGGAAGCTCCAGGAGGGAGAGGCGACCTTCCTCGGCCCTCGCGCATCTGGTTGCCATGTTGAACATCTCCAGAGCCAAACACAAGTCCTTGTGGATGGCGAGCTCCTCCTTCATCTTGACGTCCCGGACGCCATCAGAGAACGCCGTGATGATGGCCTCGTCCGACACCTTCGGGATCTTGAGGCGAACGTTCGTGAAGCGTTGTATGTACTTGTGCAAGGTCTCGCCCGGCTGCTGCTTTAAGTGCCGCAGGTCGCCTGCTGCAGGAGCGCGGTCGCGAGTGCCTTGGAAGTTGGCGATGAAGCACTCACGCAGCTCGTCCCAGGAGGAGATCGACCCCACCAGAAGGTTTAGGAGCCAAGAACATGCGCCATCCTTGAGGGCCATGGGGAACCAGTTCGCCATGACCTTGTCGTTGCCGTTCGCCGCCTCGATGCTCAGCTCGTAGAGCTGGAGGAACTCTGTGGGGTCAGGAGTGCCGTCGTAGCATGGAGGCAGGTCCAGCTTGAACTTGCCGGGCCAGATGACGCGGCGCAGCTCTGGGGTGAAAGCACGGCAGCCTGCCACACTCACAGGTACCGGTTGCATGGGGGGAGCCTGATCTTGTCGCCCTCGCACCACCGCCCCCAGCGGCACGCGGTCTTGACGCGGCGGCGCTGGAAGCGCACGCGCTTCTCCTTGGGGCTGCTGCACCACCTGGCAGCTTTCTTCATCGCGCGTCGGTGCCCTACGCGGCGGGTCGCGTTGGGGTGCCTCTCGCCTGGGTTCGGGGTCCACGCCGTGCAGAGGAGGAGGATGACGTGCGTCGTGAGCCACATCGTCCGCCAGGGACGGCGGGGTACGGGGCGAACGGGACGGTGCAAGGGCTTCACCGGTGGCATTGACGAGCTCGGCGATGCAGCCGAGCCATTCGTCGTAGAGGTCGTTGGCCGGGCGGTAGCGCAGAAGCTCTCACGCCATGAGCAGCGCAGCCTGCACGTTCGCCGGCCCATGACGAACATGAGAAGACGACGCTGTGGCTGGAGTGGGTGATGGAGTTGCGGTGTAGCCATCGCGCCGCACGGACGGTGGCAGCGACGAGTCCTGCTGTTCGCGAGCAGCAGGGTTAGTGGTGGCGTTAGCCGCCGGGGAGGCAGAGCGGCGAGGAGCGCCGTTGCCCACAGGCGCCGTTTGGGCAACGCGAGCGGCCCGGCGCTCGGCACGGACAAGGCGAGCGTCGGCCATATGAACGATGAAACGGCGGCGGAGCGAACGGTGGAAGAGAGGCTACGACACGCCCCTACCTGGCATGCCAAATGTCGGATTCAGGGCTCCGCAGACCCAAGAAAGGTTCAAACTCTGGGGCATGTGCAAAGGACTCAACCTATCCAGCCAACCAGCTCTTCGCCCTACGACCGAGCTCGATGCACACGAACAAGGAACAAGATGAACACGGCAGTTTACCCAGGTTCGGGCCACCTTGCGGTGTAAGACCCTACTCTTGCTTTGTGGTGATTTGGCCTCACGAGGGGCTACGGATGAACTAGTACAAAGGATGAACAACCTCGCGAGGTCTATGGGTGAGGGTGGAATGGATCCGATCTCCCCCTCTACGGTGGTGGCTAGCCTATACTTATAGTGGCCTCGGTCCTCTTCCCCCAAATCGTAGGCGGGAAGGGATCCCACAGTGGCCAATTTGAAAGGGGACAAGTAGTACATCTTATCCTGATGAAAGGTGGTCTTCGCCTGCAAAGCCTCTGGTGGTGACGCAGTAGTGGGCTCGATGATGACATTCGTCCTGCCGTCCTGGAGGTCTTGGTCTTGTAGCACTGGAATAGAAAAGTTTGTCGGGCTCCTTGGGAACCCACGCCTGCGCTTGCCTCCTTAGCACCAAAGAGGAAACTGCCTCCTCTGCGCCTGCTGGCGCCCGCCTGGCCTTGGTCGTCATGGCTTGCATCATCGCAACCTCCTGAGGTTGGGTACCTTCATAGAAATCTCCGCTCCTCAGGAGGCAGCCTGGGGAGGCCACTCCCTCGGGAGGTCTTGGTGTCGTCCGCCTCGCGAGGCTTGGCCCCTCGCGACGATCTTGTCTTGGTGATCTTGTAGATGGGCCGTACTAGGCCGTCGATGGAGCCATGCCGTGGGCCATAGGCAGGCAAGTTTGGGTACCCTGCTTCCCAGAACACCGACAAATACTCTAGATGCATGTTGGATAGCGGTCGATGTGTGGAGTAATAGTAGTAGATGCAGGCAGGAGTCGGTCTACTTGACACGGACGTGATACCTATATTCATAATCATTGCCTTGGATATTGTCATAACTTTGCGCTTTTCTATCAATTGCTCGATAGTAATTTGTTCACCCACCGTATGTTTTATTTCAAGAGAGAAGCCTCTAGTGAAACCTATGGCCCCCGGGTCTATTTTCCATCATATATTTTCAGATCTATAAACCCAAAAAAAACTTGCTGCAATTTATTTGTTTTTACTTTGTTTTACGGTTTAGGAATCTTTTATATCTATCTCTATCAGATATTATCCTTGCAAGTGACTGTGAAGGGATTGACAACCCCTTTATCGCGTTGGGTGCAAGTGTTTGATTGTTTGTGCAGGTGCATAGATTGGAGACTTGCTTGTACCCCTACTGGATTGATACCTTGGTTCTCAAACTGAGGGAAATACTTATCTCTACTTTGCTACATCACCCTTTCCTCTTCAAGGGAAAAACCAACGCAAGCTCAAGAAGTAGCAGATATTTATGCATATCTTTATTTTCAGGCCTTTCCAAAGGAGTTCACTGATGATTACCTCTCAAACCACCTGTATGGTCAGGAGGCGAGTAAGGTATTCATACAACACCCACGGTACAATATTGAAGTCTTGCTCAAGAGGACGAACGATGGATGGTTAATCATCCATAGGCACTGGCCTAAAGTTGCAAGGAGCTTCAACATCAATGAAGGCTCAATATTCGCCTTCCGCTTCAGCAGTTTTCCAGATGAGATTCATCTGTCTATCTACCATCTCTGATGCTAATTTCCAAAGTTTATAGATGTTGCATGTGAAACTTGGTGCTGGTGCAGTTGTGTAATGTGGTAGCTAGCTATATGCCTATATGGTGTAACTGCATGCTGAAGCTATATGTACTCTGATGTATTTCAATTATGAAATCCTGGTTCTGTAATACGAAAATGAAATATATTATGTGCTTAATATGAAATGTCAATTTGATTAATAAATGGATTATTAATAATAAGCCAATTAGCATGCTAATTGGGTTTTTCTATTGCAAATGGTTATTGAGAAAACACCGTGGGCGATGACCTCAGACAACGCACACAGTTTCTAGGAAGAAAACATGTTGGATCAATGAACAATCACACACGACTTCCTCTTGAAAACTATTTGCATTAGGCCACCTTGCGCAAACGTTTACCACATAAAAAGTGTGTGTGATAGACAACCTATGCTACGCAGTTTCTTCTACGCACCGTGTGTGTGATGCATTCAATAACGCAAACGATTAAATTGTTAATATCGTCTGCAATGGCAACGCTATCACAAATGATTTAATGGGGAAAATTGTGTGTGATGTATGTGCGAACGGAAATGTTTTCCTTGGAGTGACTGTGTGGGATGTATATACAAATGGAAACGTACTTCTTGGATTGACTGTGTGGGATGTACATACTAACAGAAATGTATTCCTTTGATTGACTGTGTGGAATGTACATACGAACAGAAACGTCTGTCTGGCAGTGACTGTGTGGGATGTACTTACAACCGGAAACGATTGGGCCTGTATAATTGTATTTTTTAACACACCAGTACGTATAATCATATTTGATCACTCGCCCGCCAGACACGAGCTCATTTTGCCAAGAGGGTGTGACCAGAGGGCCTATCCCCAATGGTTTCTGGGTCGTGTGGGAAGGACCCCCCCTACCGCCCACACTCACTAGGCGACGGTTCAAAATGCCGTAGCAGAAAGGGGTTACAAACCGTTTGTATAGCACCTCGTTGTACCAGTGAACCTCTACCCTGATCTACCTTCAAGTATTGCCCTCTGTTATCTCGAGGATATCGTGCCATTGCACTACCTGTTGTGAATTCTTGTTGGAATAATACTTCTCACCGTTTTAGTCACTCCGTAGGTTTGAATTGTCCGTCACTCGAGAACTCTAACAAGTGACTCGAATCCACACTGTGATTCAGTAATCCTAGTACTTTGTTGTTGGGAAGTTTAATACTCCATCATGTCATTCCTATCCTGATCGGCTACATCATTATCATGCTAATTTTAACTGTGCTATCTGGACCTTCTTCCCGATGCACATTTCTGACAATGAGCTAAGCCACAACATGGCGGAATCCGAGCTTGCGTCATATCCGTGGTTCCGTTGACCTTTAGCTTCACCATTCCATCTGCTTTGATCATCTTACTGATCGATTACATCTTCATGAAACCTCTCGACAAATTGTGTTGTGATCATCATCAACATTTTGACTTCTTCCGAGATGTCAATATAATTCATGATGAGAAATACCATCCTTGCCCCACAATAATTTGTGTTATCATGGACAACATCCTTGACTTCCTACCAACACAGACTTGGTCATGTTTTGGTTATACCTTAGGTTTCTTGCTATTCTTGAAATTGTTCCTTTGTATCTCTTGTGATATTCAAACCCAATCTTTACTTTAACACCATATCATTGCTACCCCGAAGCATGATTGTGGTACTCTGAACTTCAACAAGAACAATGGAAGTGCAATGCTAAATGTTTCTTGATCAATTATCCAAACACTGTTGTATGGGTAAACCTCATGTTTTCCCTTGCCCTTTATCTAAAGGGTTATGCACTTGTCGTCCTATCATGTATATCATGCTTCGTTTGATCTTGGGAAAGATATACTCCTAATACTTGCGTACAAACACATTTTCCTTAGCATTGGTCTGTTTAACCTTTCTTATAATTTATATGATCTAACCAGTAATGATTCCCTGCTTATGTAAACACCCCCGTGTACAACCCTGCCAGTAAAACCCTATTACTATTGTTGTTGACATTCTAGTAGCCACCGGTGGACAAGAACTTTGCTGATTGGTCCATCTCATCTTAACGAGCAGTAAAATGGTTCTCTTCGTCCCCCGCCCTATGTACCGACGTTGTTGCCAACATAGCTGACAAACTGTTCCCTGGCAAACCTTGTATCGTGATCACACAAGATGCCACCCTCGTTCTTGTTCACCATGGTGGTATAAATGTTGGTCACTTCAATATTGATCATCCTAATGATTCAGAAATGCTCGAGTCCTTGAATACATATTCCAGTTACCCTTGTGATCAATTATCATTCCACCTCATGCCAGACATTCTATAGAATTCCTTACGGAAACTCTCTCATTAATTTTGAAGTTTCATGTGAATGATTATGTGATCCTTGTATCCGAATTTACCCTTGCACTTGTCTTTGTATGCATTCCATGAGCCACCTTTCTTCTAACGATCCATTTTGGTATCCGACGCAAGATTCACTCTTTGCCACTCTAAACCCTTATCATTTGGCTTCAAACCTTAAATGATTGCCAACCCAAATGGAGCTATTCGTATCTTCTTAAGTCATTCTCGTTATGATTCCTGTGTTCCGAAACTCGAGAGATACTTATGTGTTTCATTCATGAGATAGCCCCAGATGGTTACCCCTTGTAGGATTCCATTGTTTCCAAGTTGTCCCTTATCCTTTTCGTAAGTACGATGAAGATCCTGAATGAAAGAATGACAACTTTGTCATGGTGCATTGACGTAGAGAAATAAAGACTTGAATGCAGTGGATCGACCTCCTTGGGAAGAGCAACCAAGACCGAGAAGACTCATTAGATTCTTAGTCAGGACTTTCCCTCTTCCTTGTCTACCTCTTAAATCTCAGGGGAGAGACTCTTTTAGTGGAGGAGATTTGGAACACTCCTGATGATTAGCTACAGTGAACCCATGCTAATGATGCCATGTCATCATGTTTTACTAAGCCAAATTGCCACTTGATAAAAATCAATGTCAAATTCAAATTTAAATTGCAAGTCAAATTATTATTTCTTCAAACAATGAAACAAAAATGTTTACAATATGTCATAAAATCACCAAGTATTGGTAAAAAAATATCAACTCCATTTGGATGCTCAAATTGTCCGGGCAATTGTTTTAGTGGACCAGCAACATTAAACTGGTCCTTTACAAAATAAACAAATAGTTAAACATCACAAAAATAAACTGAAACTATTTGTGCTTACACAAAGTGTGGCCTAGTATTTATGTCACAAGTTTCAAGTTCAAAAAAATATTTGATATAAAATTTAAATACAAAACAACAAAGAAAATGTGAAACATCAAAAGAAAAAGAAAAATGGGGGAAAACATTGTTAGACTGGGCCTTGAGTGCACAGTGTGCACGGCCCAACCCAACTAGTTCGTCCACTTCCTCCCGCTACAGGGCAGGGGGACGTGGCTGCCAACCACCCCGCCATGGCCACCGATGTTGTCATGTCGGCCATCCCACGAATCCCCTGAGTGGATAAGAACACCCGCACCTCCCCCTCGAACTCTAGCATCGCCATTTCCCCTCTCCTCGCGTCGCTCCCTTCTTCCCCACGCAGACCCGAGCCATCGTCACCACGGCCATGCTCGCCTGCGTACCAACCGTGCTCCCCGCTACTTGAGATTGCACCGCAGCACCCTCTACGACCTCTAATTCCCTTATGCACAGTCGTTCAAACCAAGGAGTGCCGCATCACCTGGATCGCCATCTTCTTCCTCTTCGATGACCTGTGCCTCTCCGATGGATACCTCGCCTCTGCTGCTCCTAAACCCCCGATGAGCCCCCGTGTGCTCCTCGGTGAGCTCCTTCACTAGATCTCCTCTCCCGCGCGCTCGATTCTGAGGTCATGGCTGCCTCTGCCACCGTTGCTGAAGCTCGCTACCGCCCTGCTCCGTCACCGCCGTAGATAGTGCTACCATACCTTGCGTACGAGCATGGTGTCATGCTCAGCACATCCCCAGAAAGCCAACGCGACCCGCCGCTCTTCATGTCGTGCCTCCTGTCCTCAATTCCCTCGAGCTCCGATTCCGGCCGCCACTGTCATCGATGCTCCACTCAAGTCTGGGCATTCCAGCAACTCCCGTTTCCGCCAAAAGACTCGCGGCACTGCCCTCTTTCGAACACACCACTTCGCCGCCTATTTGGTCGCCGGAGAAGCAAACCCGAGCCCCGCAGCCGTCTTGTTGATCGCCACCAGTGCGCCACCCCGTTTGAACGTCAGTGAGCCTATGACATGTGGGCCCCGATTGTCTTTCTGTCATTAGTACTAACTAAACCCACTAACAGTCACTGACACGTAATGACAGAAAGACATTGTCAGTGACTGTTAGTGGGTTTAGTTAAACTCCCGCTGTAGCCATTAGATTAACTCTAATAAACTCTTTAATTAGCTGGCCCACTGACAGTCTGGCCCCACCGCCTAGTTAACCTAATCAACGTAATTAAACTCTGTTAATTGGCCATTATCCATGACATGTGGGTCCTACAAGTGCACTATTCAAACAGATAAGCCTGCCCAGTCAGATGGTGACTCAGCAGTTGGGTCCCACCTGTCAGCCTCTAGTGCATATTGTTGTGTACACCTTCTTTGTGCACTTAGCAATTTCCATATATAATTTCAAAATTAATTAAATTCTAGAAAATCATTTAAACTTTGAAAACTCAAATAAAATAATCTGTAACTTCGATAAAAATAATTTATATATGGAACTTGCTCAGAAAAATATAATGAATCCGAATATGTCATCCACATACCTGTAAAACCCCTCTAACATCATGAACCTGGACATTTTGTATCATGATCATCTGACCGAATAATACCCGGGGCTGGGAAAACATTGCCTGATGTTTTCTCTATTCTTTTAATATGTTTCGGGATGCATTAGAGCATATCATCATCACACCTTGCCATTGTATTCCCGTTATTTATCCATTTCCTCCCTCTCCTCTATTCTTTGGGTAGACCTCGAGGCAGTCGTTGACCCCAAGTACGACTACGTCGACAACGGCCCGTCCTTCTCGGCAGAGCTTCCAGGCAAGAAAACCCCCCTGGTCATTTAGATATCGCCTATTCTTTCCCTCTACTTCTTGCATTTGAGAGTCATCTCAGATGATGCTTTATCGGTAGATCCTATATATTCTATTCGTAGCCTGCTTTTGTTAAATGTTGTTGATACTTTACATGCAATCCTAGTATGCTTAGTATAGTTATGCTAGAGTCTCATTAGTGGCCCTACACCTTGTCTGTTTGCCATGCTATATTATCGGGTAGTGATCCCTTCGGGCGATGATCACGGATATGCTATATAATAGTACACCACTTATGATACTGTTCGAACTAGGGGCTGAAGGGACAGGTGATTCCATCCAGGTAGTGATGGGCCTAGGTTCCCGACAGCCTTGAGTGATTCATTGTGGCGGAACAATAGGGCAGGTAGAGACCACCTAGGAGAGAGGTGGGACTGGTCCCTGGTCGGTGTCCGCGGTTATTACATAATAACACACTTAACGAGTTCAGTGTATTTGATCTGAGACTGCCACTGGCATATACGCACTAACCGTTGCAGAGGATAATGGTTTATGGGGCCCTCTGTAACACCCCCAGTGGTTAGCCACAGTAATCCCCTTTTGATAATGCCATGTCATCATGATCAACAGTGCCTAAACATCATTTGGATCATATCCCTTTTCAAATTCAAATTCAAATGGAAATTCAAAATGAAAGTGCAAATAAAAGTTGTTCAAATCCAGAAACTAAAATGTTCATAAGGTTGTAAATAATCCAGAGACAAATCTAAAATTGAAACCAACATTATTGGAATTGGGTAAGTGACTCAAACATCCTCAAATACTGACTGAAAACAATATTTCATAACCTATTAATTAATATAACATAAATATGAAATGATAAATACCCCAAACTAATTTTTGGTGATAGGGTATGTTGCACTATAAATTATGGACCAGTTTATATATTTTACAAAATTCATTTGGGTGCCACACATTTTGCAAAACAGAAACTAAAAAGAAAAACGGAAAAGCAAAAGAGAAAAGAAAGAAAAGGGAAAAAGCCCGCTGTGGCTGGGCTCTAGTCAAACAGCTAGGCCCAGCCCACTGCGGTCATCCCCTTCCTACTGCTCCCCTCTCGCGCGCTGTCGCCCGCACACGCGCGCCCGCACTGGCCCCCCTCTTCTGCGATCGACACCGAGGCCCAGGGCTCGCCTGGAAGGAGATAAGAGCGCTCTCTCCCTCTCACCCGAACCCTAGCACCCCCAACCTCCCCCCCCCCTCGTTCATCTCCTCTCTCTCTGTTGAGCTCATCCGAACGAGATCATCACCGCTGCTTGCCGTTAACATGCCCACCGGCCACCCCGCGCCCTGGGAGCACGTCCAACGGCTCCGTCGCGGGCCTCTACGTCTCCTGCACGACTGGATCGGGGCAGGGATGCATCACCGCAGCCGCCCGCGTCGTCTCCCTCACCGTCGGCCGCCACTGCCATCACCGTCGATCCGCCAGCTCCGCCACCCCCTAGCCGCCCCGAGCACGCCGACGAGCTCCGCTGTGAGCTCCGCTTCGATCCCCTCCTTTCTCCCCGTTGGATTCGAGCCGTAGACATCGTACTCTTCGAAGCCGAACCCACCGCCGCCCAGGCTCGCTACCGACGTAGCCCCGTTGGAGATATGGCCCCGCGTGTGCGCCCACCGGGCCCGCCGCGTCGTGTAGGTGCCCCCTGCCTCCGCCAGTGCTTTGTGTGTGCGCCCGTGGCTCGACTCTGTCGAGCCCGACCACTGCCTCCGCCTCCGCCGCTTGTCGTCGCCTACTCCGGCCACCTCGGTGCTCACCGTCGCCACCGTTGGATGCACACGACCACCAGGGACCCGTTGCGGCAAACCGCGCGCCGAATGGACCACCGTAGCTCGATTCCGGCGAACTCCGGCGAGATTCCGGCCGTCGCCGCCGCGCCTCGCCTCACCGGTGGCCGGTGCCGACATAGCTGCCACTTGGCACCGCGGGCCCGCCTCTCTGCCGCTGACAAAGGGCCCCACTGGGCCCCCTTTGACCCAGTCAACCCTGCTGACTGGGCGGCTCTTTCACTGACATGCGGGCCCCGCGAATTTAAACTATTAAAATAAATAAATAAAACACTAATTAACCTGTTAATCCTAATTAAGCTAATTAGTTAACTAAAGCTGACACTGATAGTGGGTCCCACAAGCTAATTAGGTTAATTAGTTAAGTTTAATCCTCTGTTAATTAGTACTGTGAATGACATGTGGGCCCCACCTATCAGAGTTGACTCTGGTCAGCTGGGTTTGACCCGCTGATGTCATGCTGACATCATGCTGATGTCAGCTGCTACTGTTCTGGATAATGTTGATTTAAAATGATTAAATAATTCCAGAAAATCAATAAAACTTTGAAAAAACATATCTTTTAAACCGTAACTCCGATGAAAATAATTTATATATGAAAAATGACCAGAAAAATGAGACGAATCCGAATACGCTACCCACATACCTGTTAGATGCCTCTAACTATCTGAACATGCAACTTTTTGCCTATTTTAGATAAATGAATAGTGCCTAGCTTTTATAAAATAAATCCAAACAAATTCCTAAAATAACTAAATGACTTAGACATGTCTTTAGGCAACCCTGCACTGCACGTTAGCGTAGCTTGCTCTGTGTTGCTCTTGTTTGATGTGTATTTATAATGTTTCTCTCCCCCTCCTTCTCTCTCGATAGACGCCGAAACCGACGATGTTGCAGCCGGTTACGACTACGCTCCAGATGAGCAGCCCGTTGACGATCCCTCTCTCTTGCCAGAGCAACCAGGCAAGCCCCCCCCCCCTTTGATCATCCCGATACCGCCTATTCTTTCTTTCTCATGCTTGCATTAGAATTGCTGCTACTACTACTTTACCTATTCTGATGCATAGCCTGTTTATTGTAACCTGCTGTTCATAATTACCTGCATATCCTAAACTGCTTAGTATAGGCTAGGTAGAGACCTATCAGTGACCCCACTTGTCCCGACTGCCCCGCTGGATTATCAGAAGACCCGATCAACGGGATTGAAGACCAGGCCTCGGCACCACACATCACCCCCTTAGTTGTAACGACACTGCAGCGTTACTATCGAGTGCCGAGGGTGATACCTCATGTAGCACTTCTGATGTTAACTCTGTAGAGTAGCTATTCGGTCGTGGTCATCGAGGGTGATTCCTCCTTTACCACTTCCGGTAACGACGCTGTCGTGCAACACATCAAGTGTGAACCCATCGAGGGTGATTCCTCCGAGTTCACCTTGACAGATACATCGAGTAGGAATCCAACGAGGGTGATACCTTGGATTCCCCTGATGTTATGGACACACGGATACTTGGACTTTACACTGTTACTTGGAAAGGCGGGTCGTCCCTGAGGGGTACCCGTGTGAGCCTAAGTGGCGAGTGTTGTGGAGACAGGTTGACCTGGATGGTGCCCGAGTGATGATTACGAGGCGCGGCCAGGCATTCTTAGCCCTTGCAGCAAGTCCTCGAGACGAGGCGACGGGGTCACATCTTTCGTGAGTCTCTGCTCGTTACCGCAAGCCCTAGTCCACTAATGATTTGGATATTTGATCCGAGCAGGCCTCTGGCCAGATAGCACTAATCATCACGTGGGCATAGTATGGGCGTTCTACATCGTAGTATCAGCCGACAGTTCTGTCAGACGTCCAGTTCAGCATTGTGGCCGGGTCGGATCATGCCGTTGGCGCTGGTATCCACCCTGCTCGCAACGACCCGGAGTGCATAGGGCGACGGCCCAAGACCCCTGAGCGCTTAGGATGTAGACCGGCGTGGACCTCTTTGTTGAGCTGTAGGTAGGGCTGCAGTGTATCGTTTGGCCGAGGCCAGGCATGACCCAGGAAAGTGTGTCCGGTCGGAGTTAATCGAGCGTGGTGGGTAAGTTGGTGCACCCCTGCAGGGAAGAACACATCTATCGATAGCCGGTCCTACGGTAAAGGACACTCGGAGTTGTATCCCGATCGACACAACTAGACCTTGAGATGATACCTGGATATATGGCTCTGGGATTGCTTCTCGCAGGGAGCCGAGAAGGGATCTCAGGACGAGGTTGATGACTGTATGGCTCTGGGATTGCTTTCTCGCAGGGAGTCGAGAAAGGATCTCTGGGTGAGGTTGAGACTTAATGATACTACTACTCTATAATGTACTACTCTACACTCTTCTAGTGCTGCAAGACCGTTGAAGATGCTAGTCTTTGATAGGACTAGGTTTTCCCCTCTATTCTGGCATTTCTGCAGCCCAGTCCACATATACAGCCTTCCTTTGATAATGTTGCATATGTAGTGTAGATCCTTGCTTGCTGAGTACTTCGGATGAGTACTCACAGTTGCTTTGCTTTATTTTTCTCCCCATCCCCTTTTGATGCAACCAGATGACGGAGCCCTTGAGACAGCTGCCCCGCTGACGATTACTACTACCACCTCGAGGGTGTTACTTCTACAAGTTGGCCGACGACCAGGAGTAGGTTCGGAGGGTCCCAGGCAGGAGGCCTACGCCTTTCGATCGTAGTGTTTTATTTTGCCCCGCCTTTCTAAGGGCCTTTCTGTGTTTTCTTTTATATCTGTACTCAGATACCTGATGCTTCTGCTGACGCTTGTATGCGAGCTTATGTATTCGAGCCCTCGAGGCCGTGGCTTGTAATATAAAGCTTGTATGACTTTATTTATGTTTTAGAGTTGTGTTGTGATATCTTCCCGTGAGTCCTTAGGCTTGATCATGTCCATTTGCATGTATGATTAGTGCATGATCGAGTCGGGGGCATCATACCCTCGGTGTCGTACGTACCTTCCGAAAGCTACCCAGATGTCACAGTTCAGAACTGCTCACTGATTGTTGGGGTGAGCGGCATGCCTGATTCATAGGTGGGCTTGGTCTCCCCGGCCACTCACGGCACATGCAGGAGTGCTTAGGGTGATTGGCACATGATTCCTTCGTGCTTAGGATGTAGACCGGCGGATGACCTCTGTGGAGAGCCTAGGTAGGACTACGATGTGTCGATCATCCAAGGCCGGGCAACCCAGAAAAGTGTGTCTGTTCAGAGGTAATCGAGCGTATCGGGAAATGTGGTGCACCCCTGCAGGGAAGTAATCTATTCGAATAGTCATGTCCAGGGTAACAGGACGACTTGGAGTTGTATCCCGACCTCTTACAACTAAAACTGGATACTTGATAAAACACACCCAGATAACAGACAGATACACTCGGTGATCACTATCTTATAGGGAGACGAGGAGAGGATCCCTGGGCAGGTTATTGCTATATGTATGTGCAAGATGATACCATATACATGCTACTGTGAGTTGTATTGAGATTTTCCCCGAAGAGGAAGGGTGAAGCAATATAGTAGCGGATAGTATTTCCCTTAGTGAGAACCAAGGTTATCGAACCAATAGGAGAACCGCACAAATACCTAGTCAGTAGTACCTGCACACACAAGAGCAAATACTTGCACCCAACGCGGGCAAGAGGGTTGTCAATCCCCTTGTACTTGTTAATTTCAAGGATCAAATCTGGTAATGGGTGATAGATAAATTGCAAAGTAAAATAAAAATAATAAAATTACAGGAAGGTATTTTTTGTTTTTGTAATGTGATTAAAGTAGACTCGGGGGGCCATAGTTTTCACTAGAGGCTTCTCTGTCATAAAAATAGCATACATGGGTAGACAAATTGATGTTGGGCAATTGATAGAAAAGCGCATAGTTATGACGTTATTCATGGCAATGATCATGCATATAGGCATTACGTCCGTGACAAGTAGATCGACTCTTGCCTGCATCTACTACTATTACTCCACTTCGAGAGCGCCTGTATGCTTGCCTATCTACATATTAAGTTCATAACAACCAGAGTAATGCATGAAGTATGATGACATAATCTTGACAGAATAAAACCAGGCAATATGATTAAACCCCGTTGTTTTACCCTTAGTAGCATTAATACAATACGTGCCTCGCTACCCCTTCTGTCACGAGGGGAGGACGCCGCAAGATTGAACCCACTACAAAGAACCTCTCCCACTAAAGATAAATCAATCTAGTTGGCCAAACCAAATAGATAGATCGAAGAGAAATACAAAGCTATAATAATCATGCATAATAAAGTTCAAAAAAACTCAATTACTTTCAATGAATAGTCTGATCATAAACTCACAATTCATCGGATCCCAGCAAACACACCGCAAAAGAAGATTACATCAGATAAAACTCCAAGGAGAACATTGTATTGACGATCAAAGAGAGAGAAGAAGCCATCTAGCTAATCGCTATGGACTCGTAGGTCTGTGGTAAACTACTCACACATCATCGGAGGTGCAGCAAGGTTGATGTAGAGGCCCTTCATGGTTGATTCTTCCTCCAGCAGAGTATCGGAAAAGTCTTCTAGATGAGATCACGGAAGAATAGAAGCTTGCGGCGGTGGAAAAATTGTTTTGGGTGGCTCTCTGTTGGTTTTGGGATTTATGGGAATTTATTTCAGTGGAATTAGGTCAAATGGAGTTACATGGGGCCCACAAGCTCAGGTGACGGCCCCTGGGGGCGCGTCGTGTGAGCTTGAGGCCCTCTCGCACATCTTTTGTCCTCCTCCCAAAGCTTCTGTGGTCCGTTCTGGTCCAGAAAAAATCACCGTAAAATTTCATCGTATTTGGACTTTGTTTGGTATTGACTTTATGTGAAACAAAATAATAGACAAAAACAGGAAATGGCACTGGGCACAAAGTTAATAGGTTAGTTCCCAAAAATGATATAAAATTACATATAAAGTATCTAAGGTTGATAATATAATACCATGAAACAAAAAAAATTATAGATATGTTGGGGACATATCAGCATCCCAAGCTTAATTCATGCTTGTCCTCGAGTAGGTAAATGATAAAAAATAGAATTTTTGATGTTGAATGCTACTTAACATGTCTATCATGTAATCTTTTTATGGCATAAATATTGAGAAACGATGAAGTAATTGATATCAAGATAATACTATCCATGAATACAAGAACATAACCATTACTTTTTCAAAATATACGATGCTCAACGAAAGTTGTCCCTACTCATTGAATTATGTAAGCATGGCATAACTCCACCTTCACCGCATAGATATAAATCATGAGCACCCCAGTGTCAAACCAAGCAATCGAATCATAGTTTTTAACGCACTTCAACATTTTCAACTCCACTCAATATACATGAGCATGAGCCATGGACATTAGCACTACGGTGGAATAGAATGTGGTGGTAGAGATTCATAAGGGAAGCCAAAAAGGAAGAAAGTCTTGATGACCCACAAGTATAGGGGATCAATCGTAGTCCTTTCGATAAGTAAGAGTGTTGAACCCAACGAGGAGCAGAAGGAAATGACAAGTGGTTTCCAGCAAGGTATTTTCTTCAAGCACTGAAATTATTGGTAACAGATAGTTTGGTAGCAAGGTAATTTGTTACGAGCAACAAGTATTAATAGTAACAAAGGTGCAGCAAGGTAGCCCAATCCTTTTTATAGCAAAGGACAGGCTGGAACTTTCTCTTATAGTAAGCAAAGCATTCTTGAGGACACGTGGGAATTCATCTAGTCACTTTCATCATGTTCATTTGGTTTGCGTTCGCTACTTTCATAACTGGACAATTCCCCGCGCGTTGCTGCGGAATTAGTTGCAATAGTTTGGTTGAAATTTGGTTGTGTGATTTATACGGTTAAACTATGTATATAGTGGTAGTACTATGCTATAATGCTTAAGAAAAACATAAAATTGTACATGCATGTGCCGTATTGATACCTTCATTGACTGGTAAATGGCTTATATTTAAAATCATAATATAAATACCATTTATGACTGTCAGTACATTCACTCCTCAATTAATTGTGTATTAACAATTTTAAAAATAACATATCTCGCACATTCTTATGACTGCAAGACATCTATATAGCAACACCCATAGCATTGTATCCCTAGAAGTTCCAACTTTCATATCACAAAATATTTACAATTGGCAAGTACATGGACAACCAGTGTGATGTCCATAGGTGAATTCCCCAAGCGTTGCTGTAAGGATTTGAGGACCAAAGTTGGAGAACCAATTGGTTAATGAAGCAAAGAAGAAAATACGAATCTAGTTTTAGAGAACCCTAATATGTTAGTTGTGCTAATCACATTTGTCCTTGAGTTGAGAGGAAAAATTAAGAAGAATATCATAACAAAAGACATATTTGATGCAAGCACTTAGTATAGCGTATGTACACAAACTCAGATAGTATTCGATGTAGGAGATAATTATGAATAAAAAAAGATATTGACATCTTATACTTCCTCCGTCCAAAAAATGCAAAATATAAGACAAATTTTCAGTTCAAATTGAATTGAAAAAACGTCATATATTTTAGGACGGAGGTAGTATTTTGTAGTGATGTAGAATCTGTTCCTGATTGATGATGCTCTATGTCTTTCGTAATGAGGAGAAGATAGTATCGTAGGATGAAGTTGTAGGATATATATATATATATATAGCCGTGCTCATTCATTAGAATATGAACAGAAATAGGGGATATAAAGGTTAGTGCAGGTGGGTTTGGAATTCAGGATGTATTTAACTTGAAATAATAGTTGTCATCTACACTATTGCAGCTACTTTGTCACAAAAACAATGCTCGAGGCATCAATAAAATAAAGTAATGGAAGAGAGAATTAGCGCCTGGGTGTTTTATATATGGTGGAAACTTAAGCATCATGATATGCCGGGCTCCATTTAGGAAATACCAAAGCAAATACTCGTATCTCTGAGAAGAAAACAATAAGGTTGAAACTTTGAGGGCATCTCGTATCTCTACAACTGCAGATTTATATAGTGTACATGCATGAGAAGTTGAAGCAGAAAACCTGACACTGATCGAAGTTTTGCAGTAATAAAGATTAGCCAAATTCAGCTAAAGAGAAAATCTTGGTCAGTCATGTAGGTGAGATCCTGATTCAAGAGGGGAAAGGTTGTCGTCCTTCAGTTTTGTGTGCGGTCATACTGATTTGCGTAAAATATGCCTACACTGCCCTGTTCATCTGCAAGCATAAACAAACAAACATGATATTGCAAGAACAACTAAATATATTATAGAGATAATCAGTAAGTAACTATATTTTTTTGCGGGGACTAAGTAACTACGTTAGGAATGTATCTCATCATATATTGCATAGTGTTAATCTCTGCAGAAAAAAGAAATATGCATCAAGAAGCTAGCATCAATGCCTACCTCTATGAGGTGGGATTACCGGCGGTCCGAAGGTTGAAGAGAAATCAAGAGCGGCAGGAGGAGGGATTCCAGATGCTATGGGAAAGAGGATTAGAGGGATTATAAAAGGCAAATAAAAATAGAACAAACCAATCTTGATTATGGCCCAATGAATCTTCAATGCTCAACGCTTTATTATTTGGAAATAGTCAAAAAAGGTAAAATCCACAGCTTAGTTGTAGTGAGTATATATAGCTATAGTAGAAGGGCACCTCAGTGGTCAATGGTCAGTGGTGGCCTGGGGTCTCGGCAAGCCAGCCGCCATGGCATCAAATAGGAGTAGCGCCGTTTTGGCATTTCTGTTGTAGGTTGCTAGCGGTTGTGCGACCGCCCTCGCCTGCATGGACGATCGAAGGAGGTAGGTGCCACGCATGTGGACACACGAAGACGCTATGGCTGGGACGGACGACCGATGGGAGGAGCATTAGAACCTTTGGCGTGGACGGCCAATGGAGGAGCAAGCCTTCATGATAGGGAAGAAAAGACATGCAAACAAAATTTGGTGGGGAGTTCATAAGGCGTTGGGTCTCAGCTCTATATCACCAGTTACAGAATTTCGAAGAACTAATGCCAACTGAGTGGAAATTAAATCCCATGATTTTCTGAAAGGTTGTGGTCCATTTAGAAAGTAACTAAATGATTATGCGACCAACTAGCAAGTAACTAAACCCTTATGTGTCGGCTGGTGTACCTACTGTAGTGGTTGGTCTGTATGTAAGTGACTAATAGAATGCTGATGTGTAATCGATGATGTGGCTAGACTGCAGAGGTGCAAAGAAGTGGATGGTTGCATGTTGATTGTGATGTGGACAGTGTGCATGGTGAGAGAATAGGTAGTAGTGGGGATCAACTTCTTAACAATGTAAGATTTGATATGTGGGTGGACCGGTGCTTGGGTGTTGTTATTACTTGAACAAGCCTCCCACTATGATTACCCCCTCTCGCAAGCATCCAAAACTAAGAAAGAAGAATTAAGATAAATCTAACCATATCATGAAACATATGGATCCAAATCCGCCCCTTATGGAATAGCACATAAACTAGGGTTTAACCTTCTGTCACTCTAGCAACCCATCATATAATTACTACTCCACAATGCCTTCCCTTAGGCCCAAGTATGGTGAAATGTCATGTAGTTGATGTTCACATGACACCACTAAGGGAAACACAACATACATATCATCAAAATATTGAACGAATACCAAATTCACATGATTACTTATAACCAGACTTCTCGCATGTCCTCAAGAACAAAAGTAACTACTTACAAATCATGTTCATGTTCAAGATCAGAGGGGTATTGAATATCATCAAGGATCTGAACATATAATCTTCCACCAAATAAACCAACTAGCATCAACTACAAGATGTAATCAACACTACTAGCAACCCACAGGTACCAATCTGAGGTTTTGAGACAAAGATTGAATACAAGAGATGAACTAGGGTTTGAGATGAGATGGTGCTAGTGAAGATGTTTATGAAGATTAGTCCTCCCACGATGAGAGGATCGTTGGTGATGATGATGGCTTTGATTTCCCCCTCTCGGAGGAAGTTTCCCCGGCGGAATCGCTCTGCCAGAGATCAAAAGTGCTCCTGCCCAGGTTCCGCCTCGAGACGGTGGCGCTTCGTCCCGAAACCTTATCCTTGATTTTTTTTCTAGGGAAAATGGCTTCATATAGGAGAAGATGTGCTTCAAAGGCCTGCCAGGCCCCCCACAAGTCCAGGGGCGTGGTTTGGGGGTTAGGGCGCGCCCCCCAGGCTTGTGGCTGCCTGGTGGGTCCCCCTCTGGTAATTCCTTCGCCAGTATTTTTTTATATATTCCAAAATAATTCTCCATCAATTTTCAGGTCATTTGAAGTTGTTTTGAATAGGTATCTCTGATGTAGCCCTTTCCGGTCATGAATTTCAACTGCCAGCGATCTCCCTCATCATGTGAAACTTGCAAAATAAGAGAGAAAAGGCATAAGAATTGTATCAACTCCCCCAAGCTTAGACCATGCTTGTCCTCAAGTTAAATAACAATCCAAAACACAATAAATAATAGTATGAAAACATGATGCAAAATGGACGTATCAACTCCCCCAAGCTTAGACCATGCTTGTCCTCAAGCGGAAGCCAAAATCGATAATCATGACCACATGTTTAGAGAGAGAGAGGTGTCGATAAAAAAATACAAACATGAAAGCACCATGATCATTATTATAACAACAATATATCATCATAAAACTTCTCATGAATAAGTGACAATTCTTTTACAAGATAAAGTATGAACCATAAACTTTATTTAAAACTAACAAACTATGATCTCGATCACTGAAACAATTGCACTTCATCATATTATTAGAAAGAGTCTATGTAAGAGCTTTGTTTGGCAAGTTCACATACTCAACTATCATTTAGTCTTCCATGATTGCTAACACTCACGACATAATTATGGAGCAAAAGTTTCAATCAGACACATAGAAAGATAGGGGCTTATAATTTTGCCTCCCAACTTATTTACCTCAAAGGTAATGTCAACAATAATAACTCATGATCACCTACATTCAACTAGATATATATGCCTAGATCTTTCCCCACCACATGATGCTTGCCAAGAGAGAAAATAAAAACGGAATAGAGAGAAATACTATTGACTCTTGCATAAAAGTAAATACATAAAGTAAAAGATAGACCCTTCGCAGAAGGAAGCAGAGGTTGTCATGTGCTTTTTGTTTTTGGATGTGCAAGCTCTTAATGTAAAGGAACATCCCTTTATACTGCCCCTTGTGATAGCAACCTTTATTATGCAGTCTATCGCTTTTATTTCTTCACCATCACAAGATCATACAAAGCTTACTTTCCCTTACAATAAAAGATCATACATATTTAGGAGCAATTTTTATTGCTTTTTCACTAATGACAACATAGTTGAAGGATCTTATTCAATCCATAGGTAGATATAGTGGACTCTTATGACATGAAACTAGGTTTAAGGGCTTTTGGATGCACAAGTAGTCTCTCTACTTGGTGCGGAACTTTTGGCTAGCAAATGATAGTGAGCAAGCACCACATGTTAGAGGATCCATGACAATATAACTTCTATGTGAATATAAGCAATCATAACTCGTTACATTATCTTCCTTGTCCAACATCAACTAGTTGACACAGAATATTTAATGGGGGCTCACAATCATAAAAGATGTCCAAGATAGTATATTTATATGTGAGACCTCTCTTTCTTTATTACTTTTCATGAATTGCAACAATGACCATTTCTATGTTTGTCAACTTCCAACAAAGTTTATCAATTATACTTCTTTGATGTGAAGTCATCACTCCCCATGGGATTAGCATATGATCTTTTTATTCGTTTTATTCTTTTCATCTCTAAGATTGAGACAAGAAAGTAAAACAACTCAACTCAAACTACTCTCTATTATATAACTCTCACACTCAATTACATAGATAGATCACTAAGCAAACACTGATCAAACTAAAACTTTATTCTTCTAAATCATGAAATAACTAAGGATCAAACTAAAATAGATAATGATGGTAAAAGTGATGGTGATACGATACTGGGGCACCTCCCCCAAGCTTGGCACAAGCCAAGGGTGGTGCCCATACCCATGTACTCAAGTCTCCTTCTTCGGTGATGATGGTGATGATGAGGTAGTGGGCTTGTCTTTCATAAGATTCATCAAGATCTCCTTCAAACTCTGAATTTCCCGAAGTACATGACGAAGAATCTCAGCATTCTTTTGCACTTCGGCCATAATATGTTTGTTCTCTGGACCCCAGGAATTCTTCCCTGCATCACTTTCTCTTGGACGAGAGATGTCCCAATTGGAAGGTATGTGCATGCGGGGAGTATTTTCAACCCCGTAATTATGAAAATTGTTCTGATGCAACCTGTGTGAGGGCCTCCTAGGAGGGAGCCCTTCTTGTACCTCTTAGCCTCCCTGGTTGCTTTTCATCACCATTGCTTGATGGGGGTTTAGAGTAGTGGAGATACCAGCCAGAGTGCCCCTCTCCAAAGCCGGAGGGTGGACCTCAAGCGAAGCTCCTTCATCATCTTCCATGGTGACTTCTTCGGCCTTCTCCCTCCTGAGTTCCATCTGCATCAGCCAAGAATCGTCTCCTACATTGTTTGAGGAGGAAGAAGACATGATGCCTGGCCTTGGAAATCTAGCAGAAAATAGCACAAAACAAGAACAAAGGGGAAACTTGTGATACGGTGGTCACAACATCAGGGAGTATATGTATAATGAATTTTTTTTGTGCAGGACAAGTAATATGGAAGAAAAACTGAGTCGAGAAAGCCCACGAGGGTGCCACAAGCCTGGTAGGCACGCCCATGGGGGTAGGGCATGCCACCCAGGCTTGTCGCTCCCCCATGCATTTTTGGACTGTTTATTTTTTTCCTAATTTTTCATATATTTCGAAACGCACAAAAAGTGCTTTTATAGAACTTTTGGAGTTGGTTTACTTACCATACCACATACCTACTCCTTTTCAGGGTTCTGGAGCATTTTGGAAGGTTTCTTTTATGTGCTCTTCAGGTGTCATGGTTTGAATAATATTAGTTTCAACATTAATGGGTGTACCTGAGATATAATGTTTAATTCTTTGCCCATTAACCACCTTCGGATTAGTGCCCTCGGCGTTATTGATCTTGATAGCTCCGGAGCGATAAACTTCTTCGACGATATATGGTCCTTCCCATTTGGAGAGAAGTTTTCCTGCAAAAAAAACTTAAATGAGAATTGTATAATAGAGCTTGATCACCTACTTTGAATTCCCGTTTTTGAATTCTTTTATCATGCCATCTTTTAACTTTTTCTTTAAACAACTTGGCATTTTCATAAGCTTGCGTCCTCCACTCATCTAGTGAGCTAATATCAAACAACCTCTTTTCACCGGCAAGTTTGACATCATAATTAAGTTCTTTAATTACCCAATAAGCTTTATGTTCTAACTCAAGAGGTAAATGACATGCTTTTCCATAGACCATTTTATATGGAGACATACCCATAGGATTTTTATAAGCAGTTATGTATGCCCACAATGCATCATCCAATTTATTAGACCAATTCTTTCTGGATCTATTAATGGTCTTTTGCAATATTAACTTTATTTCTCTATTACTCAATCCAACTTGACCACTAGATTGAGGATGATAAGGTGATGCAATTCTATGGTTAATACATCAGATTTAGCAAGAAGTTTACGAAATGCACCATGAATAAAATGTGAACCACCATCAGTCATTAAATATCTAGGAGCTCAAAACCTTAGGAAAATAATTTCTTTAAGTATTTTAATAGAAATGTTGTGATCAGCACTACTAGTTGGAATAGCTTCTACCCACTTAGTAACATAATCAACAGCAACTAAACTATGTGTATGCCCATTAGAGGAAGCAAAAGGTCCCATATAATCGAATCCCCAAACATCAAATGGTTCAATAACAAGTGAATAATTCACAGGCATTTCCTGACGTCTACTAATATTACAAATTCTTTGACATTCATCACAAGAAAGGACAAACTTACTTGCATCTTTGAAGAGAGTAGGCCAATAAAACCAGACTGTAATACATTATGTGCAGTTCTGTCCCTAGCATGGTGTCCTCCGTATGCCTCGGAATGACACTTCCAAAGGATTTGTTTCTGTTCATGCTCAGGTACGCAGTGTCTAATAACGCCATGTACTCCTTCTTTATATAGATGTGGGTCATCCCAAAAGTAATGCCTTAAATGAAAGAAGAACTTTTTCTTTTGTTGGTATGTGAAACTAGGTGGTATATATTTAGCAACAATGTAATTAGCACAGTCTGCATACCAAGGAGTATTACGAGAATCATTTATTACAGCTAATTATTCATTAGGAAAACTATCATCAATAGGCAGTGGGTCATCAAGAACATTTTCCAATCTAGACAAATTATCAGCTACGGGATTCTCAGCTCCCTTCCTATCAATAATATGCAAATTAAATTCTTGTAGCAAAAGAACCTACCTAATTAACTTAGGTTTAGCATCTTTCTTTTTCATAAGATATTTAATAGCAACATGATCAATGTGCACAGTTACTTTAGAATCAACAATATAAGATCTAACTTTATCACATGCAAACACAACTGCTAAAAATTCTTTCTCAGTAGTAGCATAATTTCTTTGAGCATTGTCTAGAGTTTTACTAGCATAATGAATAACATTTAATTTCTTATCAACTCTTTGTCCTAGAACAGCACCAACATCATAGTCACTAGCATCACACATAATTTCAAAGGGCAAATTCCAATCAGGTGGTTGAACAATAGGTAAGGCTTTCTTAAGTATTTCAAAGGCTTCTACACAATCATCATCAAAAACAAATGGAACATCTTTTTGAAAAAGATTACTAAGATGCCCAGAAATCTTAGAGAAATCTTTGATGAACCTTCTATAGAAACCAACATGACCAAGGAAACTTCTTATACCTTTAATATCTTTCAGACATGGCATTTTCTCAATTGCATCAACTTTAGCTTTATCAACTTCAATACCTCTTTCTGAAATTTTACGCCCAAGGACAATACCTTCATTTACCATAAAGTGGCACTTTTCCCAATTCAATACAAGATTAGTTTCTTCACATCTCTGTAAAACTCGACCAAGGTTGCTTAAGCAATCATCAAAAGAAGTCCCATAAATGGAAAAATCATCAATGAGTACCTGAAGAATCTTTTCACAAAAATCAGAGAATATAGCAGTCATACATCTTTGAAAGGTAGCAGGTGCATTACATAAACCAAAAGGCATACGTCTTTTTTTGCGCAAAAGACAAAAGGCATACGTGTATAAGCATAAGTTCCAAAAGGACAAGTAAAAATTGGTTTTCTCTTGATCTTCTTGTGATACAGGTATTTGAGAGAAACCAGAATAACCATCTAGAAAGAAAAAGTTTGTATGATTAGACAATCTTTCTAACATTTGATCAATAAAAGGCAAGGGGTAATGATCTTTTCTAGTAGCTTTATTTAATTTCCTGAAATCAATTACCATCCTATAACCAGTTACGATTCTTTGCAGAATGAGTTCATTTTTATCATTAGGAACAACGGTAATGCCTCCTTTCTTAGGGACACAATGAACATGACTCACCCATCTACTATCGGCTATGGGATAAATTATACCTGCCTCCAGGAGCTTTAATATTTCAGTTCTTACCACATCCTTCATTTTAGTATTCAACTGTCATTGATGATCAACAACTGGCTTAGCATCAGGCTTCATATTAATCTTGTGCTGACATAGAGTGGGACTAATGCCCTTAAGATCATCAGAGTATATCAAATAGCAGCACGATGCTTCCTTAGAGTTTTAAGTATTCTCTTTTCTTCATGCTCTGAAAGGTTAGCACTAATAATAACAGGATATATCTTCTTTTCATTGAGATAAGCATGTTTCAATGTATCAGGTAATTGCTTCAAGTCAAACACAGGATCACTCTTACGTGGAAGAGGGTCCCCAAGAGTTTCAACATGCAAAATATCCTTAAGGATAGGTGCTTGTTTAAATAATATATCATATATTTCATTCCTTTCATTCATATGCATATCATTTTCATGGTCTAGCAAATATTGTTCTAAAGGATTAGTAGGAGGAACAACAATAGAAGCAAGACCAATAATTTCATCCTTACTAGATAATTAATTCTCATGTGGTCGTCTATGGAACTTAGAGAAATAAAACTCATGAGATACATTACCAAACTTAACTCTAACCTTCTCTTTAACACAATCAATTTTAGTATTAACGGTATTCAAGAAAGGTCTACCAAATATAATGGGACAAAATTATCTTGTTGTGAACCAAGTACTAAGAAATCAGTAGGGTACTTGATCTTACCACACAAGACTTTAACATCTCTAACAATCCCAACTGGTGAATAGTATCTCTATTAGCAAGCTTAATAGTAACATCAATGTCTTCAATCTCAGCAGGTGCAATATCATTCATAATCTATTGATATAAAGTAAACGGGATAGCACTCACACAAGCACCCATATCACAAAAACCATGATAGCAATGATCTACAATTTTAACAGAAACAACATGCATGCCCACTACGGGTTTATTCTTATCCAGCATATCACGATCATTTCCAACAGGTTTAGCAATTCAAGCAGCATCATCGCAAAAGTAAATAACATGCCCGTCAATATTATCAGCTAAGAGATCTTTAACCATTGCAACATTAGGTTCAACCTTAATTTGTTTAGAGGGTTTAGGTGTTCTAATATTACTTTTATTAACCATAATTGAAACTTTAGCATGTTCCTTAATCTAACAGGGAAAGGAGGTTTCTCAATATAAGCAGTCGGCACAACTGGATCAATATTATTGACGATTGTTGCATCCTTAGCTATAACAGGTTCCTCAATTATTTCTTCAATAGGTGTATGGTATTTAAACCACTTCTCCTTAGGGAGATCAACATGAGCAGCAAAGGATTCACAAAAAGTAGCTACTATCTCAGAGTCAAGTCCATATTTAGTACTAAACTTATCAAAAGCATCGGTTTCCATAAAAGATTTAACACAATCAAACTCAAGATTTATACCTGACTCTTTACCTTTGTCGATTTCTCAATCTTCAGAGTTGCATTTAATTCTTTCCAAAAGATTCCACTTGAATTCAATAGTCCTCATCATAAAAGAACCAGTAGAAGTAGAATCGAGCATGGATTGATCATTATGAGAAAGCCGAGCATAAAAATTCTGAATAATTATTTCTCTAGAGAGCTCATGATTGGGGCATGTGTGCATCATGTACTTAAGCTTCCCCCAAGCTTGAGTGACACTTTCTCCTTCACGAGGCCAAAAATTATATATATAATTTTGATCACGATGAACCAACTGCATAGGATAAAACTTCTGATGAAATTCCAATTTCAGCCGGTTCCAATCCCATGTTCTAGTATCATCCAATAGCATATACAATGTCAATGCATTTCCCTCCAAATATAAGGGGAATACCTTCTTCTTAACTCCATCCTTGGATAAACTTTCAAGCTTAAACAATCCACAAATTTCATCTATATATATCATGTGCATACCAGGATGTACCATTCCATCTCCTGCATAAGGATTAGCTAGCAGTTTCTCTTACATATCCGAAGGTATTTCATAGTAAATATTTTTAGTAGGTTCAGTAGGTTGAGGAGAAACTCTTATTTCTTCCGGTCGGGGTGAAGATACCCCGAACAAACCCCTCAAAGGCTTGTTTTCCATAGTGACAAGTAACAGTAAATTTCAGCACGTAATATAAATGTTTCCTTACCAAATTCCACTTACAAAAGGTGCTTCACTCCCCGAAATGGTGCCAGAAAAGAGTCTTGATGACCCAAAAGTATAGGGGATCAAGCTTAGTCCTTTTGATAAGTAAAAGTGTCGAACTCAATGAGGAGCAGAAGGAAATGACAAGCGGTTTTCAGCAAGGTATTTTATGTAAGTACTAAAATTATCTGTCACAGATAGTTTGGTAACAAGGTAATTTGTAACGAGCAACAAGTAGAAATAGTAAAAAACATGCAGCAAGGTATCCCAATCCATTTTATAGCAAAGGACAGGCCATAACTTTCTCTTAGAGTAAGCAAAGCGTTCTTGAGGACACATGGGAATTCATCTAGTCACTTTTATCATGTTCATCTGATTCGCGTTCGCTACTTTGATAATTTGATATGTGGGTGGACCGGTGCTTGGGTGCTGTTCTTACTTGAACAAGCCTCCCACTTATGATTACCCCCTCTTGCAAGCATCCACAACTACGAAAGAAGAATTAAGATAAATCTATTCATAGCATGAAACATATGGATCCAAATCAGCCCCCCTTACGAAATAGCGCATAAACTAGGGTTTAAGCTTCTGTCACACTAGAAACCCATCATATAATTACTACTCCACAATGCCTTTCCTTAGGCCCAACTATGGTGAAGTGTCATGTAGTCAACATTCACAAGAAACCACTATGGGAAACACAACATACATATCATCAAAATATCGAATGAATACCAAATTCACATGATTACTTATAACCGGACTTCTCCCATGTCCTCAAGAACAACAGTAACTACTCACAAATCATGTTCATGTTCAAGATCAGAGGGGTATTGAATATCATCAAGGATCTGAAAATATAATCTTCCACCAAATAAACCAACTAGCATCAACTACAAGATGTAATCACTACTGCAGGATGGTCCAAACGCGACACCACAATCAGAGACCCTTCGACGAAACTGTGTGTGATGCATTAATCGCAAACGGTGTTGTAAAAAAATCGTCAAAAAGATACAAAACATTTGCGATGACGGAGACATCAAACACGATTCAGATTATAGTTGTGTGTGCGATGCATGGCACATAGTTCACTCACGTGAACTGCTTGCGATGAGCATAACAACATAAATGGTCAACCAGATGAAGGTGTGTGCAATATACGGCATACAGTTCACTCAGATAAACTGTTTGTGATTAGGCAACACAATAGAAACTGTCAGCCAGATCAAAGGTGTGTGCGATATACGGCATATAGTTCACTCGGATGAACTGTTTGCGTTGAGCCAAGAGAACATAAACGGTTCAACTTAACAAGATGTGTGTGGTACGCAGCAAACAGGTATGTAATCAGAAATGTGTGCGAAGACCGATAATAACATAGATGATTGCTGCTAATAAGACATGTGTGTTGTGGGCAAACGCGTCCTGGTATATAATTGTCAGCGATTAATGAATTCATCACCGACGGTTTCCCTATTATGGTCCGTGTGCGATGTGATTGCATACGGAACAACAACATATATACTAATAAGGACATGATTGCACAACCAAATTAAACATCCAATTACATAGCCCTGGGCGAGCAATGTGCCCGCACGCATCATGCTATAGCTCACTGTTCCTTCTATGCTATGTTTCCATTAATTGATGGCATTTTATGAACACGCCACAGTTTCCCGCCATTTGCTCATCGGTTTCCCGCCGCCATTCAGTGATATTGCGCATATAAACCTAGGCGGCGCACGACGCATCGAGGCAACAAGCGCAGCCTATAGCACATCCACCTTTTCCAAGCATGCCAACCCACCAAAGCGCCACCTCTGCCATCAACCGCCTCGACGAGGAAAACAAGAAGGCGCCACAGCCCGTCTAGGCCGAGGCACTCCCCGGCAACGTGATGGACGACGCTGTGTTGCGAGTCATCGCTAGGGTTGAGCAGACCCTTAGCGCACGGCGCTTCAGCGCCGAGAGGCTGCAGCTCGCCGCACAACATGATCGACGGTGCACCGTAGAGCAAGCTAGGCGCGTCCGCGCCAATAGGCTGCGGCTCGCCGCACAGCGAGACCGTTGGAGCACCACAGAGCGAGAGGCGTGGCGCGCCGCATAGCATGAGCGGATCCATCGGCGCCTGCCTGCTATCGACAGGGCGTCGTAGCTGGGTACACCGCCCGTCTGTACCCCCATTCCTCACCAGGAGTGGGCAGAGGTTGTCTGCGCCATACTTGCACCAGAGGCCAGCCGTGTCGTACTTGCACCGGACGCCCACCGCGCCATTTGCATGGGTCGCGCACTTCGCCTTGTCCGTGGCCCGCTCGATGCCAACGCGTTGGTCGCTAGGCTCGACCGCCTCCTTGGCCCAGGTGTCCACCTAGGCGCAATAGAGGAACATGCTCGTCGCATCGTTGAGCTGGTGATCTTCGATGAAATAGCCAACTTGGAGCTCGAGATCGCGCTCCAGATGTACCACAAGCGTGTCGACCGCTTGGACGAACGCCTGCACGAGTTCAGGTAGAGCAAAGAGCTACCGTAGCAAGGGCTGCTGGTCATGGACGCGTTTTATTTTGTTGAGTCGTTTTGACATGGATCGCTATGTATTCACAACAATCATAATATTGCTCTGTTTATTGCTCTGTTTTAATGTGTGTACTCTATTTTCCGTTCTTATATGTTCTGTTTCAATGTGTATATATATGCTTTCCATTCTGTATATGTGGATGATAACAGCTAGATACAAATTAGTATACGAAAACAGATAGAAAAATGGAATTCATAATTTATATTAATTGTTCATTAGTTAATCACAGAATATATATGATATCATCACATATACAAGACGATACTTAACTACTATGTACAATGCATAAAAATGAAAACGAACAATACTAAAACTAATAATCCCTCCTTACGGGGGCAGTATTCCGGCAGCCCCTCGCCAGCAGCTCCCTGGTGCGTGGCGTCTTCCCAGCGCGGAGGCAGTACTCCGCCTCCTCCGCCTCGCAGTGCTTGACGTACCGATCTGCCTCTTGCTGGCGGACGTGCGCGAACGATCTTGCCATTTCATTGGGCGCCCACCAGAGCTCCTCGTCGGTGGCCCGCTGGAGCTTATCGACCCACCTCCACGCAGTGATGAGGCGCCTAGCGCCTTTGGCTTTCCTGGCGAAGTACCCTTCTTCGTACACCTCCTCTACACGTCGACACGCCCACCCCCAAACCTCCATCGCCTCCTTTTTCCAGGCGGCCTCACGGGCTTCATAGGCTGCATGGTACCTAGCTTCCTCCTCCGCCATATCCTTCTTGAACGCCACTTGCCTGGCTTTCTCAGCCGGCAGCAGTGACTTCCACAAACAAAGATTGTACTGTCCCCAAAACCACTCCAAAGTTGAGGGGTCCGACGCAACCTTGTCCGGCGGCGCGTAGGGGTCCTCCTTGTTGCTGTTCATCGACTGAACATCCTCGAGGGGGGGGCGCCTCCTCGTCGGCATGTGGGCAGATCGGTGGCGCCATGGCAGAGATTTGTGAGAGAGAGAGAGGGAGGGCGAGCGAGGGGAGTATGTAGATGAGAATGCAGGCGGGACGACATGAGCAAGTAGTATTTATTGGTGGCCGGAACCTAGATCGACGGGAACAGTACACACACTGGTCGCCGAAATTTATGAGTACTGTAGTTTGAATTGCACACGATTCCCGCAGTAAAAGCCGTGTGTGAACTTAATAGCTGACGGTTTCCAATACAGAACCGCGTCTGATTAATAACCTGTGCCACTCACCTTCCAAACCTCGAGGCATGAAAGAGAGTGGCAATCATGCGGGGTCGGTTGTCTTGCCAGATATTTACATTTTCTTTCCTCATATAAGGCATGAGTGCTTATTTTGTGTTACCATGGCACTCCATGCATGTGTCCAAGATGTGAGACCAATATGTTTGAAAATCCCTTCCAATTTACTGCACATGGAATTAACTCGCACACAACAAGTACACATATATGATTTTTCAAACCGTTATGGTTAGCTGTTGCATGTACATGTAGTTCAAATTTGAATTACGGTCATTAAATGGCTAGAAAATCACTTAAATGTCTTAAAAAGGTCAAATGACCCCTGAAATTTTCCAAATTTTGACATGACAGTTGTATTAGTGCACGTTAACTGTAGAAATTTTTTGAAGGCCATAAGAGGAAGCTATCGTCGGTTAGTCATCAAACTTGCATTGTTCCCTCTCGGAACCACGAGCCTTCTAGTGAGTTGCTCCAGTTTATGAGGGGTGTGTGTCCAAACTTTCGTCAAGCAGGCCAATTTTTTTACCACAACATCTTAGTGCCATGCCATTACATCAAGCAAGGTTTCATGTACTTCTGATCATTTTTTAATTTTTTGGAATTTAAATGCCATGGCACTCCATGCTTTGTGTCCAAGCCGTGACACCAATATGTTTGAAAATTCCTTCCAATTTACTGCACATGGAATTAACTCGCACACAAGTACACAAATATGATTTTTCAAACCGTTATGGTTAACTGTTGCATGTACATGTAGTTCAAATTTAAATTATTGTCATTAAATGGCTAGAAAATCACTTAAATGTCTTAAAAAGGTCAAATGACCCCTGAAATTTTCCAAATTTTGACATGACAGTTGTATTAGTGCACGTTAACGGTAGAAAAAGTTTGAAGGCCATAAGAGGAAGCTATCACCAGTTCGTCATCAAACATGCATTTTGCCCTCTTGGAACCACGAGCCTTCTAGTGAGTTGCTCCGGTTTGTGAGGGGTCTGTGTCCAAACTTTTGTCAAACAGGCCACTTTATTTACCACACCATCTTGGTGCCATGCCATTACGTCAAGCAAGCTTTCATGTATTCTGATATTTTTTGAATTTTTTGGAATTTAAACGCCATGGCACTCGATGCTCTGTGTCCAAACCGTGACACCAATATGTTTGAAAATTCCTTCCAATTTACTGCACATGGAATTAACTCACAAATATGACTTTTCAAACCGATATGGTTAGCTGTTGCATGTACATGTAGTTCAAATTTGAGTTACGGTAATTAAATGACTAGAAAATCACTTAAATGTCTTAAAAAGGTCAAATGAACCCTGAAATTTTCCAAATTTTGACATGACAGTTGTATTAGTACTCCAAATTTTTTTGTACATTTAAAACACCATCCATTGCCACTGTACTCCAAATTCGTCCTTCACAACTAATACAAAATATCAACAACATCACACATAGTTTGTTGTAGGAATCATTTGCGATGAAAATTCGTGGGTCTATTTAAGTCTTCCTCCATAAGCTTCGCCGGCTTCATTTGCTCTAGTGCCGGTCACCCCCGAATCCACGAATCCCCGGTCCCCATTCCCGCAACCCCTTCTTGCAAAGAATGACGCCATGGAAATGCTTCGTGAGGGCCCGTACGATGGTCGCGTCCTTCCCGAGCGCCGCCGCCTGTGCCGAGAGCGCCGCCGCATCCGCATTGAGCGCGGCCGCATCCGCCGAGAGGGCATCTGCGACAGCTGACAGGGCAACTGCAGCAGCTGAGATAGCTGCAGCAGCTGCTGTGACAGTGGCTGCAAATGCCGAGAGTGCTCTAGCTGCCGTCTGTGCCGTCGATGTCGCCCTGGCCTGGGTCGAGGCCATCCACGCCAAGATCAAGGACGCACACGCCAAGATATTCCAGGCCACCTTGGAATCCAGCATGTAACCCATGTCCGAAAAGGCGGCAGAGGCCATGGAGCACCTGCTTCCTCATGAGATCGCTGAGCGGGAGCTAGAGATGCAGGAGGCGGTGGAGATCGAGGAGCGCCAGGAGGAGTTGCGCGTGGCTGAGGACGAGGTAGAGAAGAGCCTATCCATCGAGGAATCGGCGGTGGAGCACCAAAGTGAGCTCTGGCGCAGCCACTACTACGAGTACTACAACCTTGAGGGCGACGCCGAGGATGAGGATGAGGATGACGACGCGGTCGACTTCAGTCGGGGGGGGCGCGGAGTCCACCAACGGCAGCATGTCGCCAGGACAAGTCATCGACATCTCATCTTAAGCCGGCGAGGCATAGGGTGGCGCAGCGGTGGCTTTGTTAAAATTATGTGTACTTAGACATTGTTTATAACGCTGGTCTTTTGTTAGAGCAATGTTTAGGTCAACTGGCTCTGTTTAATTACTAAAATTGCTCGATTCAGTAAGTGTGGTCTGTGTGCTGTAGGCTCTTTTGTGTGCCCAAATTAGCAAGCGATGTTAAATTATGCAATGACGTGGATGAGGACAGTACCCAGGGAAATTTGAACCAAAATTTGAATGATCAAACTCATCGCATGCGTGTACAGAAGAATCATTTGCGATGCACACATTCATTCAAAGTGAATGGTGTCCGGCAGCACCGCGCGCAAAGTTTCCCTCCACCTTATGAAATTTTTAGCCTACCGCCGAAATATATAACTCCCCCCCTCCCCACCCCCTTTTCTCCCCGACCACAAGTCACATTTCCCTTGTTTCCTCCTTCTCCCCTTCCCAAGCTATAGCCGCTTCCTCGCTCTCCCCGTCTCGCATCCGACCGCCGCGGTCGCCATGGTCTTCTTCAATGACCTCTCCAGCGATTCCTCCTTCGACGATGACTCTTTCACCACCCGGGTATGCCTCTCTCCTCTCTCTCGGGTTATGATTTGGAATGAAGGATTTTAACCCGGCAGTCGATTTGAGTCATTTCTTCCTCTTGTAGCTCCCTAGGACCATCAGTTGCAACAAATGGAGTAGGGTGGCTGAAGATCTGCCTGCTCGTTGTCACCATCAATCTTCATGCGTGAAGTTAGTTGCGTTTGAATCTATGGACAATGGGAGGAAGTTTCTGGCATGTGCAGAGAAGGTTAGCCCCACTTTCGTTGTTATAAATCATTTGTTAGATGTGATTCAGACACTGTCACTGTGCTATGTTATTCTGGATGTGATTAAGACAGTGTCACAGTTTCTACCTAGTATCTAAAAATGTTGCCATCTCATCAGCAGAGCCATTAGAAAATTATTTGGCACCGCTTTAGCAGTTTGTGCAGCCAACTTTGGTCCACACATCCGAGCAGCCAAGCAGTAAAATACTAAAACTTTATGGAACGAAGGAACTGGGCATCGGAGCAACTTGGTCCTCTGGAGTCCGGTTCCCTGAATTTTTCCTCTGCATCGGCTAGCCAGTGCAGGGCACCGGTGCCAAATGTAGCAACAGTTGTCTTGATACCAGTTTTGGCATACATAGTGGACGGCCTTAGTGCTATTAGTTCTATGTTACTAAATTTGTGCATGTATACACTTGTTAGTATCAATTTGATGCCATCCAAACACTGTCGCTATGTTGTTGCAGTTATATTTAGCTTCTTCATAAAATGTTCAATTTGTTATTTGTAGTACATGACTAAGAACTTTTAGCGTTGTTGCAGTTAATTATAGCTTGTGATGTTTCTGAATTTGGTTGTTGTCTCAGTAGCAATTAATTCATTTGCACATTGATCTTTTTAGAAGATATGTCATAATTAACCTGTTTCTTCAGTTTTTCAAAATATGTATTTGGTGATTTCCTATGTTGCTAGAAACCCATTTTCCCTACAATTGTTACTGATTTAGTTTTAAATATTATAGTATGAATAGAACTGTTCTTACCTGGAGTGGGTTGATCAAGAGTGGCCACAGTCTTTGAAGATGTGCCTAGCAAAGCTCTGGAGCATGTATGAGGAAGAGAACAGAGATAGGCTTAGAGAAAGTGTTGTCAACGCTGAAGAATATTTCAAGATGCGGGAAAAAAGAGGAAGATGGAGAATGAGCTCAGATTTTTTAAATTAGACTTTGCTAAGATGGTGTTGGCAAAGGAGGAGGCACTTTCCCAGTTGGTCAGTGCAAAATAGGTTCTTACTGAACTGAAAGCAGAGGTGGAGAAGATGGACATGGCTGATCATGCATCAGTCGATTAGGGAAATGAATATATTGTTCTAATATTGTTCTTATGAAGGTGAACTAGCTATATGTTGTACTGTGTTGTTTTCATGTAGCTATCGTACTGTGATGTTAAAATATATTTATGTGCCTGGTATGAAATTGGCAAACAGCTGTTCAATATGAAATGTGAATTTGCGTAATACTGGAATTATTAATTGTAAACTAATAAACCTGCTAAATTGGTCATGGAACTTTGCAAACGGTTCTAGTAGTAAAAGCGGTTGTGATGGATAGCCCAATGCCATACAGTTTTCTTCATCAAATCATGTGTGATATAGTTGAATAAAGCAAACGGCTAACGGAGGCAAAGCATGTGTGATCATTACACCTATCACACACGAGGCTATACATAAAACTATGTGGGATGTATATACGAATGGAAATGTTCGTCTGGGATTCACTGTGTGGGATGTGCAGACGAACGGAAACATTTGTCTGGGATTCACTGTGTGGGATATGCAGACGAACGGAAACCTTTCTCTGGGATTCACTATGTGGGATGTGCATACGAACAGAAACGTTTCTCTGGGAATCACTGTGTGGGATGTACCTGTAAAATTGTTTGTAATGGCTAGCCCGATCGCACACGAGCTCATTTTGCCCATCGTGTGTGACCGGAGGGTCTATCCCCAACGGTTTCTGGGTCATGTGGGAAGGACCCCCCTATTGCCCACACTCACTAGGCGACGGTTTAAAATGTCATCATGGAAAGGGGTTAAAAACCGTTTGTATAGCAGCTCGCTGTACCAGTGAATCAACACTACTAGCGACCCACAAGTACCAATCTGAGGTTTTGAGACAAAGATTGAATATAAGAGATGAACTAGGGTTTGAGATGAGATGGTGCTGGTGAAGATGTTGATGAATATTGGTCCTCCCACGATGAGAGGATCATTGGTGATGACTATGGCTTCGATTTCCCCCTCCCGGAGGGAAGTTTCCCCAGCGGAATCGCTCCACCGAAGATCAAAAGTGCTCGTGCCCAGGTTCCGCCTCGAGACGACGGCACTTCGTCCCAAAACCTTCTCCTTGATTTTTTCTAGGTCAAATGGCATCATATAGCAGAAGATGGGCTTCGGAGGCCTGCCAGGGGCCCCACAAGTCCAGGGGGTGGGCCTGGGGGTATGGCACGCCCCTAGGCTTGTGGCTGCCTGGTGGGTCCCCCTCTGGTAATTCCTTTGCCAATATTTTTTATATATTCCAAACTAATTCTCCGTTAATTTTAAGGTCATTTGGAGTTGTGCAGAATAGGTATCTCTGATGTAGCCCTTTCAGGTCCTGAATTCCAGCTGCCGGCGATCTCCCTCTTCATGTGAAACTTGCAAAATAAGAGAGAAAGGCATAAGGATAGTATCATAAAGTGAAATAACAATCCAAAACACAATAAATAATAGTAGGAAAACATGATGCAAAATGGAAGTATCAAGTCTCACATCAACTCGGCAGATCGATAGGCAATGGAGAGGCCTTTGAATCGATATCAATGCGAGGAGTACGGATTGCCATGCAACCAGTGCACTAGAGCTATAAGTATATGAAAGCACAATACTGAAACTAAGTGGGTGTGCATCCAACTTGCTTGCTCATGAATACCTCGGGCATTTGAGGAAGCCCATCTTCGGAATATACAAGCCAAGTTCTATAATGAAAAATTCCCACTAGTATATGAAAGTGACAACTCAGGAGACTCTCTATACGAAGAACATGGTGCTACTTTGAAGCACAAGTGTGGTAAAATGATAGTAACATTGCCCCTTCTCCCTTTTTCTCTCATTTTTTAGAACAATATAATGAACCTCATCCCCACATTTTGGAGGACTCATCAGTCTCCATTATTCTTTACCTCACTGGGACAATGCTCTAATAATGATGATCATCACACTTTTATTTACTTACAACTCGATAAACTGAAACAACATGACTCTATATGAATGCCTCCGGCAGTGTACCAGGATGTGCAATGATCTAACATAACATGTATTACAATGATGAATGGTCGCTTTGCCACAAATATCATGGCAGCTCTATATGATCATGCAAAGCAATATGATGATGAACACACATGTCATAAGACGGAACGGTGGAAGTTGCATGGCAATATATCTCGGAATGGCTATGGAAATGCCATGATAGGTAGGTATGGTGGATATTTTGAGGAAGATATAAGGAGGCTTATGTGTGATAGAGCGTATCATATCACGGGGTTTGGATGCACCGATGAAGTTTGCACCAACTTTTGAGGTGGGAAAGGGGAATGCACGGTACCAAAGAGGCTAGCAATATGTTGGACACTTAAATGAGTAGTTAATAACAAGCTTTAATATCGATATTTCTACTAACCAATGATCATGAACCAATACTCTTTCATATTACGAGATCAATATAATTAAATCATACATTTCATATTTAGTGATCTACATGAAAGTTTTTAATATATCACTCTTATATACCTATCATTTCCAGACTAGTCTTATAACCCGTGCCTATTACCACTTCCAATTTAATATACTCTCAAAAGTATTTAAGTGAAGCATGAGAGTGCAATCATTTTTATAACATATAACCACCGCCGTGCTCTAAGAATATAAGTGAAGCACAAGAGCAACTGCATAGCTCAAAAGATATAAGTGAAGCTCATAGAGTATTCTAACAAATCATGATGAATGTGTGTCTCTCTCAAAAGGTGTGTCCAGGAAACAATGATTGTGGCAAACTAACAAGCAAACAAAATAGAACTATGGTACAAGACGCTCCAAGTAAAACTCATATCACGTGATTAATAAAATATAGCTCCGAGTAACATACCGATGAATTATGGGCGAAAGAGGGGATGCCATCCGGGGCATCCCCAAGCTTAGACGCTTGGGTCCTCCTTGAATATTACCTTGTGGTGCCTTGGGCATCCCCAAACTTAGGGTCTTTCCACTCCTTTTTCCTTCGCCCATCGTGATCCCACCCTAAACATGAAAACTTCAGCACACAAAACTCAACAGAAAGTTCACGAGATCCAATAGTATAATCGGCAAATCATAAACTTTAGGTGCTATTGTAAACCCATTCATAATTATTATTAAATAATACCTATTGTATTGTAACTTCTCCATGACTTATACCCGCCGATATAATCCATAGCACATTAAAATAAGCACACTACACAATAAAAAACAGAATATGTCTAGAACAGAATAGTCTGTAATGATCTGAACAAAAAATATGCTTTTGTAACTCCAAAAAATCTGAAAAATAGCGACAAAGTTGACAATTTGTATGTCAACCATGTGTAAACATTTCAGAATTTTATCACGTTCAGTAAAAAATGAAAATTCCTACACTAGGTGCAAAACTTTCTGTTTTTGCACAGAATCAAGTCAACTATCATCCAAATCATCCCAAAGGCCTTACTTGGCACAAGCACTAATTAAAATATAAATACACAATCATTACAGTAGAAATAATCTTGTCATCATAGAAAAATAGAAATAAAAATAAAAAATTTAAGATAACTATTGGGTTGCCTCCCAACAAGCGCTATTGTTTTGTGCCCCTAGCTAGGCATAATGCACAGTTTCAAGTATTATTATAACCATAAGGGAGATCATCCATGTTCATCTCATGCATATTCCCTGCTCTCAGTAGCAAGCTTTCTAATAGGTAGGCAAAGATAATTAAAAGGGCTAAATTTTATAAGATCTGGATCCGTAAGATCAAGTTTAGGAGGAGGAGGTTCCTCCTTAGGCCCTTTGTAGGTGATAGCTATTTCTTCATTATACAAATTCATATAAAGATATTTTCATAGTCTTTCTTTAAGAACACAACCTAGCCCATTATTTCCTATAACAAATTGATCATTTTGTTCAGAATTTTATCAATCAAGATAGATGGGGGAACCTTTTTGCTAATATTCTCATTGTAAGCAACATAGTATGTTGATTTTAATTTTCTTATGTCCTCTTGATCATAAAGAATTTCTTCTATAGGAGGGCACTCACCATTTATTCTATAGCAGGAAAATATCTTTATTGCTTCTTGCATAATGTGGCTAAATTCATTGAACTAGAAATATTGTGGCTAAGCGCTTAATAGAAGGATCATGGATGTTGGAAAACTCTAGAAATATCCATTGTAAAGAAGGATGCATGTGAACAAATTGTCTTTCAAGTTCAACTATACGCAAAGATATGGCATCTACGAGACTTGTAGTTCTAGCAAGAATTGATCCCCCTATCATAGGTAATGAGCCTGCAGAAGTAAAGAAATCTTGAATGACACCTTTTCCAATAATATTACCACTACCTATACGGAGTTTTTTCATGTGCATAATAATGGGTTCTTCTTTATTAGGATCATCGGCAGCAAGATTATCTAGTGTTTCTTTATTAGCAACTTCATCAAAGCTTATTTTAGTTTTTTCATTTTTCATAAGATTTAACAGCATAGCTTGATGATCAAAAGGTTCCGCACTAGTGGCGGGAGCATCATTAACTTTCTCAAACTCAGACATGATAGCAAACAAGCAAACTATTTTTTTTTTGTGTTTTCAATTTTTTTAGAGAAGTGGAGGGCGATGAAAAAGAGAAGGCAAATAAAAGAAAATAAAAAGTAGAACAAGTAAATGATAATGTGTATGAAGGAACCTATAGGTATTTGATGATGTCTCCCCGGCAACAGCGCCAGAAATTCTTTCCGCTACATGTGAGTTGCGTTAGGGTTCTCCCCAACAAGGAACGGTGAAGCAATATAGTAGCGGATAGTATTTCCCTCAGTGAGAACCAAGGTTATCGAACCAATAGGAGAACCACGCAAATACCCAGTCAATAGTACGTGCACACATAAGAGCAGATACTTGCACCCAATGAGGGAAAGAGGGTTGTCAATCCCCTTGTACTTGTTAATTGCAAGGATCAAATCTAGTAATGGGTGATAGATAAATTGCAAAGTAAAATAAAAGTAATAAAATTGCAGCAAGGTATTTTTGGTTTTTGTAATATGATAAAGTATACCGGGGGCCATAGTTTTCACTAGAGGCTTCTCTGTCATAAAAATAGCATACGGTGGTAGACAAATTACTGTTGGGCAATTGATAGAAAAGCGCATAGTTATGACATTATTCATGGCAATGATCATGTATATAGGCATTATGTCCGTGACAAGTAGACCAACTCTTGCCTGCATATACTACTATTACTCCATGATGGCTCGAGAATTTGCGTTGTTTTCATAGTGATTTCCATTTGGTTTCATTGGATTTTTGTTGTTCTTCGGATATTTCTAATGCTAATCCAACAAAAAAGAGGAAAATCTACTTTGTCCTTTGGATGGCAGGAAATATCACATTTGGAAGGAAACCAAGGGAGATTGCTGCAAATCAAGCCAATTGGAGCAACTTTCCTGAAGAGAGCATTGCCAACAGGCGCACCAGAATGAAAGACGGCATTCCATGCGACCGCACACGCTCGTTTGAGCAGTCGTTTGGAGTGCCCACGGCTCCTCCTTGTCTATACAAGAAACTTTCATGAAGGGACCACAGCGAGAAGAGGAACCCTAGCTGCCGCCACACCATCCAGAACAGGAGAGGAGAAGATCATCATAGTTTTTGGTCCTTTCATCTCCATCATCATCATCTTTTTCACTATTGTAAGAGGGATTGGAACTTGCAATCTCTACTCCATCTCATCTGAGATCAAGACTATTTGAGTACAATTTCATCTCATTGTGGATCCCCTCAATATTATCGATAAGCTTTTCATGGTTTTTCTCTGTTGTGATTGATTCCCCTCTTATGATGTGTGAGTAATTCCCCTAGGTGTGGGAGATGTAGGTGAGTGTTAAGATTGATATGTGCCTATCCTATATGTCGTAATTTGAATTTGTAGTAGTATGATCTATTTAGTATGTTGTTATACTATGGAGACTCTATGCGTGTTGTCCGATTTAAGGGCCAAGGCAACATGATCTCAAGACCTACACAAGTAACACATATTGTTTAGGAACTCTGTGACCTCTGACGTTACAGGTGGAGATATCAATGAGAACCGAAGATAATATGAGATAACGGTGATCCATTGAATTTAATGCTTGGTTCTGGTATTATGACCTTAATTGTGGAAACGACCACTCTGTGGAAACAGAGAAGCAAGACCATAGAATGAAATGTAACCCCAAGTGGAGGAGTTTCATAACTCTAGGGAGAACCGCCTACAGAAAGTTTATATCAAATACTATGAGTACAATACAAGGTAACTGGTATTATCGTTGCACTGGCACAATTCATATATTCTTACCATGAACTGGAATCTCTCTGCACCTAATATCTTCATTGCAGGAAACACCATTTATATTTGAAAGCTCTTGTTATTTACTTTTCTTAGTTATTTAGTAGACACCTTTAAAGCCGCCTTTTACTAGTATATTTAGTTTGTCGTTTACCCAGGACAGTAACAGTATTTGCGGAAGCTCAAGCAGTACTTCACACAAGAGCTATGACACCTTGTGTGTGACAGAAACGCCTCCATAAATACTCTTCTCCGCTCTTTGTTGGGATGATTACTCATTGGGATACTTCTGCGGAAGTGCTACACTACCCTGTTTGGTCTGCAGGTACCAAGGCATTTTCTGGCGCCGTTGCCGGGGAGCTAAGCATAGAGTATTTGTTTTGTAACTGCTTTTTGCGGGTATTGTTATTGTAGATGCTTCCTGTAACACACAAGGGATCTACTCGTTCAGGGAGAACGTATTTACTAGATTACATTACTCGTTTTCCTCAGGAGTAGTGATTGCTTGTATCTGCGTTGGTATTCCCCGAATAGGAGAAGATGATGTAGCACAGCAACGGTAAGTATTTCCCTTAGTTATGAAACCAATGTTATCAATCCAGTAGGAGAACCAAGCAACACTATGTAAATGGTACCTGCACACAAAGAACAAATACTTACAACCCAACGCGTAAGAGGGGTTGTCAATCCCTCCACGGTAAAAAGATAGATAAAACTTTATGAGATTGGATAAATAGATCTAGCGAAAACACAAAATAAAATAAGTAAAGAAAAAGTGTAGGAAGGTATTTTTGGGTTTTTGGAATAATAGATCTGAAAACAATATGATAAAATATAGACCAGGGGGCCATAGATTTCACTAGTGGCTTCTCTCGAGAAAATAGCATACGGTGGGTAAACAAATTACTGTTGGGCAATTGATAGAAGAGAAAATATTATTACGATATCCAAGGCAATGATCATGTATATAGGCATCATGTCCAAGATTAGTAGACCAACTCCTGCCTACATCTACTACTATTACTCCACACATCGACCGCTATCCAGCATGCATCTAGTGTATTAAGTTCATGGAGAAACAGAGTAATGCAATAAGAACGATGACATGATGTTGACAAGATCTATTCATGTAGGAATAGACCCCATCTTTTTATCCTTAATAGCAACAATACATGCGTGCCTTGCTACCCCTTCTGTCACTGGGTGAGGACACCGCAAGATCGAACCCATCACAAAGCACCTCTTCCCATTGCAAGAAAAATCAATCTAGTTGGCCAAACCAAACCAAAGTTTCGGAGAAGAAATACGAGGCTATAACAATCATGCATATAAGAGATCAAGGAAAACTCAAATAATATTCATAGATAGATCTGATCATGAACTCGCACTTCATCGGATCCCAACAAACACACCGCAAAAAGTCATTACATCAAATAGATCACCAAGAACATCGAGGAGAACATTTTATTGAGAATCAAAAAGAGAGAAGAAGCCATCTAGCTACGGCCTACGGACCTGTAGGTCTATGGTGAACTACTCACGCATCATCGAAGGAGCACCAATGAGGATGATGAACCCCTCCGTGATCGTGTTCCCCTCCGGCAGAGTGCCGGAATAGGGCTCTAGATTGGATCTCGTGGTTCTGGAACTTGCGGCGGCTGGAATTGTGTTTCGACGACTTCCCTAGGGTTTCTGGAATATCTGGGTATTCATAGAGCTAAGAGGCAGTGGAGGAGACCTCCATGGGCCCCACCACCCATCAGGGCATGCCAGGGGCCTCTGGTGCGCCCAGGTGGGTGGTGGGCCCCATGAGCCTCCCCTCTGGTGCTTCCTTGGCTCCCAAGTTGTCTTTTGGTCCAAAAAAATCTCCAAAAAGTTTCATGGCATTTGGACTTCGTTTGGTACTGATATTCTGCGAAGTAAAAAACAAGCAAAAAAACAGCAACTCGCACTGGGCACTATGTCAATAGGTTAGTCCCAAAAAATGATATAAAGTTGCTATAAAATGAATATAAAACATCCAAGAATGATAATATAATAGCATGGAACAAACAAAAATTATAGATACGTTGGAGATGTATCAGCATCCCCAAGCTTAATTCCTGCTCGTCCTCGAGTAGGTAAATGATAAAAACAGAATTTTTGATGTGGAATGCTGCCTAACATGTTCATCACTTATTATTTTCTTTTGTAGCATGGACATTTGGACTTTCACATGGTTCAAAGCAATAGTCTATAATTGACATGAAGACTTCAATACTCAAGCATATCAACAAGCAACCATGTCTTTCAAAATATCAACACTAAAGAAAGCTATCCCTAGCCCATCATGCTCAATCAGTGATCCATTCGTGAAACACACTCGAATATTAGCTACATCCAATGCACAAGTATGATCATAGTGCTCCCTAGTTGGTGCTTTATAAGAGAAGATGGAGACTCCAATAAAAATAAAAATTGCATAAAAGTAAATAGATAGGCCCTTCACAGAGGGAAGTAGAGATTTGTAGAGGTGCGAGAGCTCAAAGCTTAAATTGAGAGATAAAATATTTTGAGAGGCATGCTTTTCCCATCAACGAAAATGACCGAGTAGTTCCCAATACTTTCCATGCTAGATACATCATACGCAGTTCCCAAAACATAAAATAAAGTTTATTCCTTTTTCCACCATTCTTTCACAATCCATGTCTAGCCGTATCCACGGGTGCCTTCCATACCAACACTTTCCAAGGAATTTATTATTTGACAACATAAAGTAAATTTCTTTTTCATTTCGGGACTGGGCATCCCTATTACCACCACACTCTCATGCAATGACAAGTGAATAAACACTCATCTTGAGAATAACACATCTAGCATGGAAAAATATTGGCCACCCCCCGCCGCTTCATGAGCAATACGGGCACACAAAAAGGAAATTCATTTTGAAAATTAGAGTTGGCACATACAAATTTACTTAGATCGGCACGGAAATACCGCATATAGGTAGGTATGGTGGACTCATATGGCATAACTGGGTTTAAGGATTTTGGATGCACAAGTGGTATTCCCACTGAGTACAAGGAAAGGCTAGCAAATAGATTGAGAAGCAACCAACCAAGAATTTTTTTTCTCATAAACGAGCATTAAGCATCACTAACACCGAATAATGCACCACAAGTAGGATGTAATTTCATTGCATAACTATTGACTTTCATGCTTGCATAGGGAATCACAAACCTTAACACCAATGTTCTTACTAAAGCATAATTACTCACCAACATGACTCACATATTACTATCATCATATCTCAAAACTATTACAAAGAATCAAGTTTATTTGTCCAATGATCTTCATGAAAGTTTTTATTATATCCCTCTTGAATATCTATCACTTTTGGGACTAGTTTCATATATTGCCATTACTTTTGACAAGCTCAAACAAATTTAAGTGAAGAACATGAGCATAAAAAAATTTCATCTCTCAAAATAATATAAGTGAAGCATGAGAGAATTTCTTCAAAAATTTACTAACTCTCAAATTAATCTAAGTGAAGCATGAGAGCATATTTATTTTACTAACTCTCAAATTAATCTAAGTGAAGCATGAGAGTATTTCTTCCAAAAATTAAAGCACCACCGTGCTCAAAAGATATAAGTGAAGCACTAGAGCAATTCCATAGCTCAAAATATTTAAGTGAAACACATAGATCAATTCTATCAAATAATAGCATAATTATGGCTCTCTCAAATAGGTGTGTCCAGCCAGGATGATTGCGACAAACTAAAAAGCAAAACAAGCAAAGACTCATATAATACAAGACGCTCCAAGCAAAACTCATGATATGTGACGAATAAAAATATAGCTCCAAGTAAAATTACCGATGGTTGTTAGAAGAAAGAGGGGATGCCTTCCGGGGCATCCCCAAGCTTAGTTGTTTGGTTCTCCTTGAATATTATCTTAGGGTGCCATGGGCATCCCCAAGATTAGGCTCTTTTCACTCCTTATTCCTTCATCCATCAAGATCTCACCCAAAACTTGAAAATTTCAATCACACAAAACTTAACAAAACCTTCGTGAGATCCGTTAGTATAAGAAAACCAATTTGTGCTTTAAGTACTATTGAAAACCCATTCATATTTTGTTATTGCATTATACCTACTGTATTCTAACTTTACCATGGCTTATACCCCCCGATACAATCCATAGATTCATCAAAATAAGCACACAATGCAACGAAAACAGAATCTGTCAAAAACAGAACAGTATGTAAAGACTCTAATTTTACTCATACTTATACAACTCCAAAACATCTGAAAAATTAGGAAACCAGAGGCAATTAGTATATCAATCTTGTGTAAAAACATCAGAATTTTTCGTCGCTTTTGTGAGTTTTAACAATTCTGTTACTGGACGCAAAAGTTTCTCTTTTTCAACAGTATCAAATCAACTATCACCCAAAGCTATCCTAAAGGCTTTACTTGGCACAAACACTAATTAATACATAAAATACACAATAATAACAGAGGCATAATTGTGCAAACACTCAAGGACAGAAATAAAAAAGTTAATATAAAATTTATTCATTGGGTTGCCTCCCAACAATCAATATCGTTTTATGCCCCTAGCTAGGCATAATGCATAGATTCAAGTATTGTCATCTTTGGTTTTTGCTCCATAGGTTGCCCTCATGATTGATTCATATGGTGGCTTAATTCTTGTTCTAGGGAAGTGTTCCATACCCTTTCTTAGTGGAAAATAAAATTTAATATTCCCTTCTTTCATATCAATCACGGCACCTATAGTTCGCAAAAACGGTCAACCAAGTATGATGGGACAAGACGGATTGCAATCAATATCAAGAACAATAAAATCTATGGGCACATAGTTCCTATTTGCAAGAATAGGAACATCATTAATACTTCCCAAAGGCTTTTTAATAGTAGAATCTGCCAAGTGCAAATTAAGAGAACATTCTTCAATAATGGTAAGACCAAGCACATCACATAGGGATTTCGGAATTGTGGAAACACTAGCACCAAAATCACATAAAGCAAAGAACTCATAATTTTTAATCTTGAATTTAATGGTAGGTTCCCACTCATCATATATTTTTCTAGAAATTGAAATCTCTAATTCCAACTTTTCTTCTAAAGCTTTCATCATCGCTTCTACAATATGTTTAGTAAAAGCTTTATTTTGTTCATAGGCATTGGGTGAATTTATTATGGATTGCAACAAAGAAATACATTCAGTCAAAGAGCAACTATCATAATTAAAGTCTTTGTAATCCAAAAGAGTGGGCACATCACTAGTTAAAGTTTTGACCTCTCCAATCCCACTTTTATCAATTTTTTCAACCAGATTTTCACCCTCCGAATTATGAGGACACCCTCTAGAAGTTGACTCTTCTTCAGTCCTCTTTTCATCAAGTTTAATATTACTAAACAAGGAATCAATAGAAGAAACACCAATCATCTTAAGATCTTCATCATTGTTATGAAAGTAATCGGTAGAAAACGCTCTGTCTAAAAGTTCTCTTTTAGCTCTAAGCATAGTGGTTCTTTTCTTATTTTCATCCATAGAAACATATAAAGCTTTAATTGATTCATTGACATCAACCTTAAGTGGAAAAAATTTAATCTTGAGATTTTCTTCATCATGGGAAATTCTATCAATGCTTCTAGACATATCATCAATCTTATTCAACTTTTCTTCTATCGTAGTATTGAAAACTTTTTGAGCATTGATAAATTCTTTATATTACTCTCAAGATAAGAGGGGTTCCTATTATTATTGTAAGAAGAATTACATAGGAATGCCATAATTATTAGAGGAATTTCCAGGAAAAGGCCTAGGACTAAAATTACCTCTATAAGCATTGTTATTAAAATTGTTTCATGAGACAAAATTCACATCTACGGGATCACTATTTTGCTCAATCAAAGTACAAAAATGCACATCATTAAGATCAATAGGAGCATTTTTGTTAGCAACCAATTTCATAAGAGCATCAACTTTTTCACTCAAAGTACTAATTTCTTCAACCGAAATTACTTTTTTACTAGTAGGTGCTCTTTCGGTATGCCATTGTGAATAATTTGCCATAATATTATCAAGAAATTTAGTAGCTTCACCCAAAGTAATCTCCATAAAAGTACCACCCGTGGCGGAATCTAAAAGATTTCTAAAAACAAAATTCAACCCCGTATAAAAATTTTGTATAATCATCCAAAGATTTAAACCATGAGTAGGACAATTTCTTAGCATCAATTTCATTCTTTCCCAAGATTGTGCAACATGTTCATGCTCAAGTTGCTCAAAATTCATGATTTGGGTTCTAAGGGAAATAATTTTCGCGGGTGGAAAATACTTAGTAATAAAAGCATCTTTGCACTTATCCCAAGAATCGATACTATTGTGAGGCAAAGAAGAAAACCATTTTTTTTGCACGATCCCTCAAAGAGAAAGGAAATAATTTCAACTTCACAATATCATTTTCCACATATTTTTTTCTTTTGCATATCACACAATTCTACGAATGTGTTTAGATGGGACGCGGCCTCCTCATTAGGAGCACCGGAAAATTGATCTTTCATAACAAGATTCAACAAAGCGACATTAATATCACAAGACTCCGCACTAGTGGCGGGAGGAGCAATCGGAGTACTAATAAAATCATTATTATTAGTATTGGAAAAATCACACAATTTGGTATTTTCTTGAGACATCGTGACTACGCAAACAAGATTGCAAGTAAACAAGAGATCTGACGAGAAAAAGGCGAACGAAAAAGAAGGCAAATAAAAAGGCAAATTTTTTTGTGAAGTGGGGGAGATGAAAATGAGAGGCAAATGGTAAATAATGTAAATTTCAAGGAGATGAGATTTGTGATTAGGAACCTGATAGATGTTGATGATGCCTCCCCGGCAACGGCGCCAGAAATTCTTCCTGGTTGCTTGTATCTGCGTTGGTATTCCCCGAAGAGGAGAGGATGATGCAGCACAACAACAGTAAGTATTTCCCTCAGTTATGAAACCAAGGTTATCAATACAGTATGAGAACCAAGCAACACTATGTAAACGGTACCTGCACACAAAGAACAAATACTTGCAACCCAACGCGTAAGAGGGGTTGTCAATCCCTCCATGGTAAAAAGATAGATAAAATTGTATGAGATTGGATAAATAGATCTAGCGAAAACACATAATAAAATAAGTAAAGAAAAAGTGCAGCAACTTATTTTTGGGTTTTTGGAATAATAGATCTAAAAACAATATGATAAAAGATAGACCCGAGGGCCGTAGATTTCACTAGTGTCTTCTCTCAAGAAAATAGCATACGGTGGGTAAACAAATTACTGTTGGGCAATTGATAAAAGAGCAAATAATTATGACGATATCCAAGGCAATGATCATGTATATAGGCATCACGTCCAAGATTAGTAGACCGACTCCTGCCTGCATCTACTACTATTACTCCACACATCGACCGCTATCCAGCATGCATATAATGTATTAATTTCATGGAGAAATGGGGTAATGCAATAAGAACGATGACATGATGTTGACAAGATCTATTCATGTAGGAATAGACCCCATCTTTTTATCCTTAATAGCAACGATACATGCATGCCTCGCTACCCCTTCTATCACTGGGTGAGGACACCGCAAGATCGAACCCATCACAAAGCACCTCTTCCCATTGCAAGAAAAATCAATCTAGTTGGCCAAACCAAACCAAGGTTTCGGAGAAGAAATACGAGGCTATAACAATCATGCATATAAGAGATCAAGTAGACCTGATCATAAACTCACACTTCATCGGATCCCAACAAACACATCACAAAAAGTCATTACATCAAATAGATCTCCAAGAACATCGAGGAGAACATTTTATTGAGAATCAAAAAGAGAGAAGAAGCCATCTAGCTGCTGCCTACAGACCCGTAGGTCTATGGTGAACTACTCACGCATCATCGAAGGAGCACCAATGAGGATGACGAACCCCTCCGTGACCGTGTTCCCCTCTGGCAGACTGCCGGAATAGGGCTCTAGATTGGATCTCATGGTTCTGGAACTTGCGGCGGCTAGAATTGTGTTTCGACGACTCCCCTAGGGTTTTTGGAATATCTGAGTATTTATAGAGCTGAGAGGCGGTGCAGGAGACCTCCATGGGCCCCACCACCCATCAGGGCGTGCCAGGGGCCTCTGGCGCGCCCAGGTTGGTGGTGGCCCCCATGGGCCTCCCCTCTGGTGCTTCCTTGGCTCCCAAGTTGTCTTCTGGTCCAAAAAAAATCTCGAAAAAGTTTCGTGGCATTTGGACTTTGTTTGGTACTGATATTCTGCAAAGTAAAAAACAAGCAAAAAACAGCAACTGGCACTGGGCACTATGTCAATAGGTTAGTCCCAAAAAATGATATAAATTTGCTATAAAATGAATATAAAACATCCAAGAATGATAATATAACAGCATGGAACAATCAAAAATTATAGATACGTTGGAGACGTATCAAGCAGCAAGCTTCATTCATAGAAAAATACAGAAATAGAGAAACAGTTGAGCTTAACACTTCATTCGCAGAAATTACCATTACTCAAAATCCCAAGAAGACTATTAGGGATCACTATGCTCCAGTACTTGTCTCTAGATCTCCTATAGTTTATCCTACTAATTATGCTCAAGAGTATTTGATTGACTGTGATCTTATTATAGAGGTAAGAAACCATGCTTTTGCGGGAACTGAAGAGGAAGACCCTCAAGCACATTTGATGATGTTTGACACTTTATGTGGGACATTTAAGTTAAAAGATGTTTCATGAGAATTTGTGCTATTGAGACTCTTCAGGTTTTCTCTAGAAGATGATGCTGAGAAGTGGTATAATCGATTGTGTCGGGGTACACAAACAGGGGTGTATGTTTCCCCTAACTTGTGCATAGACGAAGGGCCTCCTCCTCAGCAACCAAGACCAAGCCAGAGAAGCAGCTCTTAGTGAGATCAAAGAGCGGATCAAGAAGACCAAGACAACCAAGACAGAAGAATATCGCCTTGGGAAAGCCTCCCTTGCTGGGTAGGAGAGCCTGGCCAGGTCAAGGCCGCCCCAGGGACAAGTCCAAGGCTTCCCCGGCAAGCTTGCTGGGTCTGCCAGGAGCGGGGATGCCCGCCAAGGCGCCACCACTCCACCGCACAGTGACGCAAGTCACTTATCAGTGCGGTGTCGAGCCCCCAAGTGATTAAGTGGCCTCTGCTAAGCACGTGGTGGCCCTTGGAAGACAAGATTTATCCAAGTGACACCCGTCCAGAGGCATGTCAAGATGATAAATAGGAGATGATTAAGCGGCTCGACAGGCCTGCCGGGCTTTGCCCTCAGCATGACACCTAGCAGTGCATTTAATGCACTTTGTCCTAACTGCCAGAGTTAGGTATGATAGCACTGTTGGCTATCTAATCAGTAGATAAAGACTGTTTTGCCATTGTGGTTACCCCTTAAGCTATAAAAGGAGGTCCAAGGCGACCTAGCAAAGGATTCAGACCCTCACACACTTGTACGCGCGTAGCTGCTCTCCCCGCGGCACCCTTGTCGGGCTTGAGTGTTGCGTGCTCGTTGTGTTCTTCCACTCAATCCACCAAAGCAGGAGTAGGGTTTTACGCTACCCAGCGGCCCGAACCTGGGTAAAAACCACCAGTGTCACCACCGTCGTGTTGTTCCATGGCTTCTGCTCTTTGTGCAACGTGATCTCCCCCTTGCCGAACCACAAGGGGCTCATGGCCCCATAGGTGATCATGATCCCCACGACATCTTTGGCACGCCAGGTAGGGGGGATCACTTGTGCGAACCTGAAATCATAAACAGTGCGTCGAACTCCATCATCATCATCATCGTCATCTTCATCAACGCTCTCTTCGTCAATGGCTTCGAAGAGGAAGGGTAGCGTCGCTCCCTCGCCTAGTCCTACCCAGATTCCGTCGCTCATCTCCGCCGCAGCCGCGACGGTGACGGGAATGGGAGACGATGGCGATGCAACAACCGCGGGTGGCTCGGGTGGCGTGGCCACCATGCTACCCGCGTCCGGAAAAACGAGCGAAACGTGCGGCGACATCGCCCTCCTCGCGAGCTCCTGTCAAGCATGTCCGATGCCGAAAAGTGTCATTTGGGCAAACAAGAAAAATGGTGTGTGGTTGGCCCCCTCCTTCCTTCTCACTTGTCAATGATCGAGCCATGCACTGGTAGCGTCATCAGCGTCGATGACCCCGCGTGGAACTCGGTCCAGTATTTATCCCGCCAAGGGTAAATCCTAAGTGGAGCACTGGTGCGAATTCATTGGTCGATGCCCCGGCAAGCGTGCTCTGGCAAGGCCTTTTGCGTTAGCATGGCCTTCGTGACCGCCGCCGTGAGATCATTGACGGTATAAGGAAAGGGAGAGAGGAGCCGACCCTTCTTTTCTACCATACATTGTCAGCCGCAAGTGTTCTATTAGCCCCTCCAGCTCTTGCCGGGGGTGGACGCATAACTAATAAACTGCCAAGTCTTTCCCTTGTGCGCCTTCGCGTTTGTTGTCTTTTCAGAACAAGGATGGATGCACGAACGGGAGGAACGATCGCAAGTGGGGAAGGAGGTGTTATATGTGACCTAATGCATGCCCGGCAAGGGAGGGGAGCATGAAGGGAAGATAAGTTAGCATGATCATTGACTTTTCTTTGGAACTTGCATCGTTTATCCTTCGGACAACCAAGGTTTTCGTATGATTAGTCTTTTGTATGATGGTACCTTACTGTATTTGTCTGCGCCCCCGCTTTGTTTCGAGCCTGCTCAACAAAGTGGGCGGCAGCGTCAAAAACTGCTAAGGAAAGACCTGCCGGCGGCATTCCCTCGCCAGCTGAATACTAAGGACCCGTTCCTCACAGCAGTCGCGGTAGCATGCTACTGGCAGGCAACTAGAATACGCAAAAGAAACTAACCATACGAACATCGATGGGTAAACAAAAGAAGGATAGCGTGCATTGACATAATTAAATGTCAGTTCAATGAGTGCAAAACCAGAAACAGTACGGGACCTAAACACAGGACACATGATTGTTTTGTTATAGGGCACCACGACAATAAGAACGGCTCAAGGCTGGGCGTGCTGATCTCCGGGAACCATTGGGACGGAGAGAACCTTGTCGGCAAGGGGCCCGGCTTCGCCTCGGCAGCAGAAACGTTGGCGCCCGACGGTAGCCTCTTGAAGCCATTGGCAAGGTTGAGGTTTGGGTGTCGGAAAGCCAGGTTGCTCAAGACCATGAAGAGGGTGTCGCGGGCAAGCTTCCGGGATTCAACAACGAAGCATTTGGCCCTATCTTCCTCGTACATCTTCAGCCCTTCAATCAAACCTTCAAAGAAAAGCGTCAGCTTGACACTTGGAACTTCATGGTCGCTGACGGAGAAAGCCCAGCTCTTCATGTCCATCTTCGAGATTTGGGCAGTGAGGCGCTCGGCGATGTCAACCAAGTTTTTGATCTAGAGGTCGCGTTGCTTGATCTGGTTCTGCAGTTTATCCTCCGCATCCCGTTGGAGAGTTCTTGCATTCTCCAAGTCCTTCATCAGCAACTTCTTGCGGACGCCGGCAGATTCAATCTCACTCCCCAAGGTGCCAAGCCGTGCTTTCATATCGGTGATGGTGCCGTTGGCAGTGTCAAGGTCCTGACTCTTGGAGGAAAGCTGCGATTGCGTCTCCTTCAGGAGGGTCTCTACTTTCTGCGCTTCCTCTTTAAGAGCCATGATTTCCTTGGTGCTCCAGGCAAGATCCTCTGTCAGCTTGGCCACCTGTTGGTCAAGGTCAATCTTGGCAGCAGACGCAGCGGCAAGCTCATCGGTGACCTTCTTCAACTGAGCAGAAGAGTCAAGCGTGAGCATGTCAAGGACTGCTCTGTGCTTGTCCTCCAGGTCCTTGGTGCGCTACTGGACAAGAGCATCCAGTTCTTCATCCTTGTCGCGGAGGATGGCTTCAAGGTTCCCTTCCTGGGTAGAGATATTCTTCTCCTTGGCGTTCAGAAGCGCTTCGCGCTCTGCCAGGCGGATCTCCTGGGCAGCAACATACTCCTTGGCCATGGTTATCACCTCATGTTGCCACAGAAGGGATTGGAATTGTTTGCTGTGCCACTCACGCAGTTCGCTGCCTTTGTCCCTTAGTTTCTGATCCATGAGACCGGCAGAGTCGCGCTGCTCCTTGATCGTCTGCCACTTCAAGCTGTACCTGCTCTGCATATCTTTGATACTAGTTGCCACTAACTCCAAGAAGGACAGGTCCATGGCTGTGCCAACGGAATCATCAGTCTCTTCGGTTCACTGGGACAATGGTGCCAAGATGCACCAGATCTCTTCGTCGAAGTCCACACCCACTGCAACAGATGAGTCGGGGGCTGCAAGCCCAGGCTGGGCAAGGATCAGTGGCAGCTTGCTTGAGGATAGTTGTAGGACTGCGGTCAGGGTACCAAACGAGGGAAGGGGCCCCATAGTTTGCAGAGGGGTTTTCTCCTCCACCACTGCGTCTTGGCCAGATGTGCTGCCGGGGGCTTTCTCTGTTCCTTCGGGAAATTCTTGTATGGTCCCGGCAGTCTGACCTTGGCCTTCCACGGCAGCAATTCTGGTGGCCTCCTCAGCAGCATCCTTGCCAATACTGGCCACTTCTTTCAGCAGCTCAGGTTCCTCGGCCAACGAAGCTGCAGACAAGATTAACAAGCAATGATAAAGAGATGCTACAAATCGCTGAGTCGGAGACCTGGAAGCAAAGTAATTCAAATAAGAAGAGACAAGGGCAAGCAGTTTACCTGGTGGCGTTTGCCGCGGAAGGGCATCGGTCTCCTCGGCAACATCGGTTGCCGTGGCACGGTCCATGTCTCCTTCCTCGGTGACCATGACCTCAGCATGGGCCGACCCCTCGGTGGAGGCCCTTGCTGGTGATTTCTCTGCTTGGACGACGGGTGGGGTGGACCTCTCATGGTGGGCCCCACCCTGGTGGATCTCCTCTCCTTCCTTGGCGGGGGATGGGGCACGTTCTTTCATGTCTCTCCTGGCGGGTGAAACTTGCTCCATACTTTCGCGTCAAGGGCTGGGCTGGAGGCTGGGCGCAGGATCTTCTGTGCTATCTTCCACTAGGCCCGTGCTCGCCAAGGGCCCTGACGACGCCACCTGCTTGATTCATTTGGCCCGGTGGATGAGGGGTTCTTCATCCCTCACAAGTCAACAAGCTAGATTGAGTCAAGCAAGCATCAAGTACATGGTCCCTCAACAAGAAAAATCAATATTCTCCTTACTCTGGGTTGATGAGCATGGAGCCCAGTGCGTATCCCGCAGGTGGCGGGGTCGCTCTCCCCCTCTTCAGGGTCGGGGGAACAGAACTTCCCGGCAGCTTTGAGCTCTTTTGTGGAGCCGGGGGCTCTGGCAGGATCGGGCTGTGCGAGGACGCTGGACTTGACTGGGGGCTGGGATCAACCCCCATGATCGCTCGTCGCTTGGCGGGTGGAGTCTTGGCCTCGGAAAGGCGAGAGGAATGGCGGCGTACTACGTCCGGCTTGTTGCTCTTGGAAGCGATCTTCTTCACTCTTTTGGTGGCTGGCGAGGGAACAGGGACCGCTGTTCCCCGGCTAGCCCGCCTGCGGGGACGCTGGTCCAGATCTGGCTCTGGAGCTTGAGGACCCATTGCGAGCCATTCCTCCTCAGGCTGCTCTGTTTCCTCGACCTCGCCTCCTGCTTGGGCCTCTGCTATCGCGGCCTAAAGAATTACGGCCCCGGCAGGACCAATCCCGGTAGCCTCCTCCGCGGCATGCCCCTCATCCCTTTCATCTGAGGAGCCTTCGCCTTTGGCCTCCACTTCTTCCTCCTCCTCCTCTTCTCCAGGCCTCGCCTTCCCGGCAGCCCGGAGCGCTTTGTCCTCTTCGATCCGCCTCTTGATAAATTCTACCTCTGCCTTAGAGGTATGCTTGAACATGTGGCTTTCCACCCTGGAAGCCCTTTCTTCTAGGCCAGAGACCCACTCCATCTCTGCATCAAGTTCGGGCAACTTCCAATCACCCGCAACCCCATAAGCATTGCATTCAGGCATCCACTTCAGAATTTGGTCTCGGGTGGAGTTGATGTGCAGTGGGACGACCCTTGTCGGCAAAGGGAATGACCCAAGGCTGCCGAACAGATGTTCACACAGCCAGCCGTGGCCATATATCGACAAGTTGTTGGCAAGGCCCGGGTATAGACGCATCCTGTCAGCGGCATCCCCATACTCCCAGGTGAATCTGTCCCTCTTCTGCAGTGGCGCAATGCGGCGCCAGAGGAAGTCATCCCCCACCTGTTCGATGGTTTGCCCGGTAGCCTTAAGACGCGCGATTCAATTTAGCGCAGGGCAAAGCCTATCGTTGGTGAGGCCTGGCTTACCCCATTCGCTGCCGCGTACGACGCATTCCGTCCGTGCCCTGCAGTACTCTGGGGCGTCCTCTTCCTGGATCTAGCACCAGTCCGCCCTCCATTCCTCCCATCTGCCGCGTTGCTGGCCAGGGAGGTAATCCCAATTCTCCTTCTTGCCTCGGGGAATCCAGCTTATGTTCCCCGAGCGGTGAGTCTTGTCTTCCACCCGCGGGACGAAGAAGTGCGTGAACAAATCCACGTTGGGGGCAACTCCAACAAAGTTCTCGCACAGATGAGCAAAGATCGCCATGCACGCCATTGCATTGGGCATAAAATCCAGAAGGTGGAATCCATACACCACCATCATGGCTTCGAAGAAATCAGAAAAGGGGGAGGTGAGACCGCAGAGAATGTACACGCAGAAAAAGCGGTATGAGTTCGGCAGAACCTCGTTCCCCTCCGGCAGGACCATAGGCGCTCCATGCCCCTTCGGGACTGCCCTTCCCCACATGTACGCATACCTCGCTGTCAGGGCTTGGCTGTCCAGGTTCGACGGGAAGAAACCATGTCCTCCTACCGCTTCCTGTCCAGCTCCACCGCCCTCTTCTTCTTCCCTTCCGCTCACTACAAAAAAAATACACTTATGTGATGATACGTGTTTGTCACAGTAGGTCACGATTTCTGTCATCCATGTACATCCATGACGATTTTATGACAGAATCAAGATAGTCATACCTGTGCTATCGTAGAAGTGTTCCATGACAATACCAAAATTATCATCACGGAAGTGTCCACTTCCATGACGATAAATGGCGCGTCATGGAAGTCCTTTCGTCAATGGTAACCGACAAGTGGCATCCATCGTAACGGGTCGCCGTTAAGCTATCGGGTTCCGGTTTGGATCCGATAACCCGTTAACAGCCCGGACCAATGGGGATTTTCCACGTGTAAAATTCTGATTCGCCGGAGTATCCACCTGTTTGCTCAGCATTGGGACAGATGCCGTCCACTCATTGGACAGGAGGTGCCTATGATACATCGACACGTGGCACGGCCCAACAGTGGCCCATTTAGGTGAAAAGGCCGGCCCGTTTGACTTGGTCAAAAGTTAGCGGGCCGGCCCACCGAAAGCCTGTTAACGACATGTTCGCATATAACCCATTTATAGCCCGCTAAACTCATGGCCCGTTATGGCCTATCTGAATTAGGCCCAGTACCGGCATCTGGGCCATCCAATATGATTCTAGCCTGTTGTAACTTCTGGCGCATGTATGGCCCATGATGTCTTTCGGCCCATATGAGGCCCTATGTAACTCTTGGCCCATCAACGGCTCGTGGTGACACTGGCCAATAATGAATAGTGTATCGCTTTATACCCATTAACGGCCCATTATTCCATTGGGCCCTTTCCAGCCCGTGTGATCTTTCGGCCTTCTAAGGGCCCATTTATTCTTGGGCTCATTTCCAGCATTCGATTACTTCCGATCTGTTACTGGCCTGTTCCGCTTGCGGGCCAAATTCAGCCCGTGGTTACAGTCGGCCCGTTTGTGGCCCGTTAATCCGTTGGGCTGTTTTCTTAGCGTCATCAAATACGGCCCGTTTAAGCCCGTTATACATATCGGTTATTAATGGCCCGTTATGATCGGGCCATAAACAGAAAATTTCCACTCTAGCCCGTTTACGGCCCATATTGCGGTCCTTTATTGGTCGATGAATAGTACAGCCCGTAGAAGGCCCATTGATTCTAATGCCCGCACAAGGCCCATTGATCCTACGGCCCATAGGAGGCCCATAGATCCTACGGCCCATAGGAGGCCCATGGTCACTACATAATGGTCCGTGGTTATTACGCCCTAGTTTTAAAAAATAATTTATTGTTGCCACTAGCAAACCGTGGAAAAAGAACTGCAGTGACTACAACCAAACAAATAAAGAAGACAATATAAGGAAATAAATAAGCAGACAACTTATGCTAGGCTATTACGGCTATTACACATATTACATCCACTAGGCATCAAAGTTCGCCACCAGTGCAAATATAGGGAACAAAGCAGCATATTACATACACTGGGCGTCTAAATTGGCCACTAGTGCAAATAAATGAGCGGCAGCAAAACAAGTCCATAACTGAAACAACTTCACAAGAGCTCAAGAAACGTTATCCTGGGTATCCACCATGTTGGCAATATGCTTAGCAAGCTTATTAGCTTTCTCCTGTTTGGCGCTAAAATCCTCCAACACTTGTTGTTGCACCAGAAAGTATGCATCTGAATTCTCCAGGGACTTCCTCAGTCCTTTGGCTTCTTGTCGCAGCACAGTTGATCGATGTCTTTCAGCTTGTATTGGAGACTCAAGAAACTGAACTGATTCAGACTGTGAGTTCGAAGAGCTTGTGCCAGCGGTAGTGGCCAGTAACTCAAACACTACATCAAGACAGGACTTTGGGGTTGTCTCACTGTCTTCAAGATAGTTTTCCTTAGCTATTTTATCAGCTTTGTTGGTGACCAACAAGGATGTCTCACTATCCTGAAGCTTATCTGCATTACTTCCTTTACCATTGCTTAATAAGGTACTCTTCCCAAATATTCTGTCAGCATTCTAAAAGAAGAAACAAGCAGACACATAATAGGTTTAGCATGTAGTATATGAAACTCATTTTGGTGAACTAGTTCAGTAGTAAGGTGGACAGGATTAAACTACCAAGTCTACATAATAAAAGCATCAAACAAACATATATCTATGTCCTATGGTCACTACATTGTCTTGCCAAATCAAAATAGAGAGACGGTTCAAGTCATATTAGTTCAAGACAAAGCAGCATTGAAAGAATACAAGTGTGGGAAACTACACGGCACAACAAGATTTCAGATGGGTAACACGGGTATACATGTACAACAACACTATTGGCTCTGTTGTGATGCTAGTAATGTGCATGATATGAGAAGTCAACTGTATACATAATTGAAATTGAAATCAACAGAGCAATTTAGAAGAGCAAACCTGTTAAAGAAACATGTTTAAACATACCTGTTGTGCCATTGGAGTTTCGATTGGATCCTTCAATTTAAAAATAAGTTTGTATGAGTAAATACAGTGATACAAGAGCAAAGCAGTATGCACCATAGCAATGGAATCTTAAATGAGAACAGTTCTTCTTTAGGTTTAAGCACTTCTTCTACACGAACAGAGTACAGTAAGACGCAGGCATATAGTACTTCAAAATAAAAAAATGAGCTCATAGACCTTACCACATTCTTGGTTCGGGACCAGTACAGAACAAGGCGTTCCCAGTCATCGTGCCGTAAATGTGTCTCAGGAGAAAGTAAGGGAATTTGATGAGTTTCTTTGCCAGTGAAGTACGTTTTCTTCAGGTAATTCCGATACTGCCACCAAGCATTCTTGAAGATAGCATAGGTATTAGCACAAGTTACCTCATCCTGAGTTTCCAAATCGGTCCTTCTCTATAGAGAAAAATGGGAACATTTGTTGTATTATAACCAGCATGGAGGTAGAATGTATGGGACAAAGCAAAGTATTTGCCATGAATAACATTACTTGCACATAACTCCTGGACGAACACCTGCAACTGGCTTTTTCCTTCATCTTCAGTATAATACTTCCATGATGGGAAGATACACACATAGGATTTAACAACATCAAATGCGATAGATGCTAAACTATGAATGGCTGGTTGTGCTTCGTCCACAGGAATAGGTGTACTAACTGGTGGAGTTGGGGTTCGCTGTGGTAGTACTGGCGCTTTGGGCACTGGAGCTTCCATACTAACTGCTCTTGTTTGGGAGCTCTGTGCTGGAGATGGTGTTGTGTCAACTGGAACTGGGTTACTATCTGCTGTGGTTGGGGTTAGATTGGGTGAAGCTAGTTCTCTGTCCATCGGAGTAGGGGTACAATCTGCGAGAGTCTGGGTTATGTGTGGTAGGGCTGGTTCTCGTGCATGTACAACCGGGGTGCTATCTCCACCAAGAGGTAGCACTGTTTTATTTGAAGACCGTGTTTTTACTCCGCTAGATACTATCATCACCCCCTCTAATTCAAATGGCTGATAAACAAGAAAAGTAGTTGATTGTACAAACCTTGTATGAGAGACAGATGCAATAGATAGTGTGGAAAAAAGAGGGCATGAAATAGTTCACATGTATATTGTTTAACTAAAAAGGATAGCATGACATAATTTTACATATATGATGTATATCTAAACTGGATAGCATAGCATGACATAATTCAAAGATATGATGACTAACTAAACAGGATGGCATGAGATAATTATATGATGTCTTTAGTAAACAGGTTGGCATGACATAATTCACATACATGTTATCTAAGTAATCAGGATCGCATGATATAATTCACACGTGTGATTTATATACTAAGCAGAGGGCATTCGCATATTTGATGTCTGAACTAAGAACATGGTGTTGAATATTGTGTATATGATGTCTAAACTATGCAATGCAACACACCATATGCATGATATGAGCAGTATAACCATGCCAAGTTAGAGCATACACCTCGGTGGGGGAATAGGACTGGTCATCTGTCTCTGAATCCATCTCTAAGGAGCTATCGGGACCCAGCAAGAGATCTGCTTCGACAGGTAGCACTATCTGCCCTGAAGACCTTGTTTTCACTCCAGATTTTTCCATCACCCACTCAAATGGCTGATTCACAGGAAGAGTAGTTAAATGTACAAACATTGTCGACAAATGGAAATGTAATAAAGAAAAAGGATTGGCAAGATATATTTCAAATATATGATGCCTGGTTAAATAGGATGGCATTGCATATTTCACATATATTATGGCTGGCTAAAAGAGATGAGATTGCATAATTCACATATATGATATAGAAACTAAACAGGTGGCATTACAGTACATGTCTAAACTAAGCAGATGACATATACGATGTCGAAAGTAGGCACTGCAAGGCAACATATGCATGATATGACCAACATCATCATGCCAAGTTAGAGCAAACACCTCGGGGGTAAATAGGAGTGGTCAGCTCCGTATGAATCCGCCTCAAAACAGATATCTTACTCAGGATTACAATCTGGAGGGGGGGAGGGTTTGCCATTGCACCCACCATGGAGCGATGTCTGCATGACATTGTATTGCCGCGCAAAACTCTTCTCTTTTTCTCTACATGTTCAGCATGACTGTGTACAATATCTGACATGCATACGAAAAAAATATAGTGAGATTATGTAAGGAGAGCATGCAGAAATCTAGAGTGATGGTAACAACTAGTGGATAGATCCAAAAATAATGATAGTAGGATGATGATAGCTTTACTTTAATAAAAAGATAGATGATGATTGCTTTACTATTTGTTTCCCACCCAAGATGAACAGCATAGACATACCCTAGGTGAACTAGATAATAGACAGAGATACTATTCATTGCTGCCTCGATATGTGCCCCACAAGCATTTTAAAACTCAAGTTTGAACATTAATTCGAACCTGACTTGGAGTCTAAGAGGTGAATAGGATGATAAAGTAGCAGGTAATATTAAGCAATGCATAACATAAGCAGAAACAAAAGAGTGTGACCTCTCTTGTGGACCCGTGTACTCCTTAGGTTCATCTGCTGAGTCGATGATGGTGATGCAGTTGCGGTGGGTGCCGGCGGCAGGGAAGGAGATCTGAGGCGGCCAAAGACGGTCGGGAGTCGTGATGTCTGGTATGGTGGATGCTTCTGTCGATGGAGCAGCTCAGGTGAGGTGGACGACGTCGCGACAGGAGCAAGACAAACCACACAAAGTTTTCTTCGACACCTATCTGTAACTGAAGTAATTTTGTAAGGGCTCCTTTGGCTTGCAGGATTCTAAAAACGCAGGGATAGGAAAAACACCAAAATAGGATAGGAATGCACGTGGGAAACAGAGCATTTGTAAACACATGATTTCTGTCAACTTGGGTGTTTGGTTCACAGGAATTGGAAGAGCAGAGGAATGCAAAGATACATGGCCAAATTAAAGTGAAACCATATGAAAGTGTGTACAGTTAGAATGTTATTCTGCCACTAATGCACTTAGTCTTGTTTTCATGCATAGGAAAAGTAGCTCCAGGTGGATGTTTTGCTCCATTCCTTTCAACCAAATGCATGAATAGTTGAATAGTTGAGTACCATAGGAAAATTTCCTATTGCTATGTTTTTCCTTCACTTTTTCCTTTGAACCCAAATAGCCCTAATAGATCGACATGAATGTAGAATAATAAGTGATGCGACAAGTGTACAACCTCTTTGGCGTAGCCGTGTTGACCTCAGCATCATTGGGTTGGTCGCTGAAGAAGTTGCGGCAGAGGTGGCTGTCGGAGGTGTGGTGGAAGATCTGAGGCGTCTGTAGACGGCGTCCAGGGTACTGCTCTGTTGTGATGGATGGTTCCGTCGTTGGAGCAGCTCCGGCGAGCCGTAAGACGTCGAGGCTGAAGCAGCACAAGACATACATCGTTAATCTCAAGTGTGATTCTAATAGAATCTCCAATATATGATGTAAAATACATTACCAAAAGGTGGTAGATGTAAAATGTACATCACCAAAAAACACCTGACTACAACAGATGAGGTAAAAACTGTTGACTCTGAACTTAACTGTCGAAACTGAAATTTACTGTGGAATCTGAATGTTACTGTCGAAACTGAACGCACTGGTACCAGAGATGCACTTCACATGTAGTTTAGGCCGCTCGAGCACTAGTAGTAGAGAAACAGTGATCTAAATCAGGAGGCGATCGACAAGGAACACAGTAGCAGATAGCAGCCGGAGCAGCAGTGCCTGGAGCAGCAGCGTGAACTAGAGCCAGAGCCGCAACTCGTGTAGCTGCACCAGCCCGTGTTGCAGCATAAGCAGCGCGAGCGAGAGAAAAAGCAGAATAGCAGCATGAGCGAGGGGAAGAGCACAGTAGCAGCGTGAGTGAGCGAGAGCCGGAGCAGCAGTAGCAGAGCAGCAGCGCGAGCGAGCGAGAGCTGCAGCAGCAGCAGCAGTAGCAGCTCCGGCTGGTATGGACACCGCCTCCAAGGGAGCCTCGCACTGGGGGAGAGCCGCCGTGGATATGTTGTCGGCGGCGCTGACTACAAGGTAGCCACGCCATGGGGGAGCGGGATCGAGCACCGGCGGCGCCGGGAGGTCAAGTTAAGGAGAAGGTGCGATGCGATGAGTGTACAACCTCTTTGGTGGCGCCGAGTAGGCCTCGGCTTTGTCCGAGGAGTCGGTGAGGATGCTGCGGTTCCGGTGGAGCAGGTTAAGGCGGCCGCTGTGGGGATGGAGCAGCCGCGATAGATGAGGCAATCGTTGGAGCAGCTCCTTGGAGGTGGAGGACGGGGCAGCTGAACCGGCGGGACGACGAGATTGATGACGGATCCACATCCGGGGCGGTGGATGAGGGACGTCGAGCTGTTGCGGTGGACGACGTCGTCGGGGAAGAGGCTCCGGCTGGGCCGCGGTGGGGTGGCGGAGGGTGGGGTTTCGCGGCTGGAGCAGAGAGGTTATGGCGGCCTGGGTTTTCAAATGGCGAAAAGGAGGTGATGGGAGGGGGGAACCATGACTTAGGGACGCGCTTGTCCAAAATGTAGGGTGTGTTACGAAAGTACCCCCACCGATTTGAACTAGCGGCCATTTCGGCTCAGGGTTAGAAGGGGGATTTCGTGTGTCGGGATTTGGCAGCTGGAGGGAGTTTTCGCGAGCGTTGTAATTTCGGGATAGCAAGGCGCGGGTTGTGAAGCCGCAAGTTTTCGGAGCACAAAGAGACAAAGCGATATCTGAATTTTCAGGATAACAAGGCGTGGGTTGAAATTTTGGGACAAGCCCAACGTGTGATAATGTACGTGCCAAATAGTTTCGCACTATCCTAAAAAAATCAATTCGCACTTCCCCCGATGAAAAAAACAAAAACAAAAACTATTCGCACCACACAAAGGGAGTGTCTTGTCCCATTTTACTGTATAAATGCTATTCAAGACTATGAATCCATGTTATGTCCAATTAAATTTTTTTGCTACCTCTATAATGCATGTAACCTACTCATACGAACATTTTAGTGCATTCCAAATGTATATACTACCACTGCAATTTGAACTATATTTGAATTCGTTTCTCTATTTGAATAAGAATCTACAATCATGATTGTTGCCAAGTTAAACCATCATTTGTATATTATCTTAACAACACACCACATGATTACTATAGAGTTAGATATGAACTATGTGTACTATATATATGAACTCGAATTCAAAATTTTGAATACACTTGATGTTGATTCCAAATAATAGTATATTTGAAGTACTAGCTAGATCTTCATAATCTAAACCATGTTTCATATGTACACTGTATTTATCACACAAAGTATAGTGCCCTGCCCCCTACATTATGACAAGTTTTTAGCCCTGAGCTGCAAAAGCCACACATTATCACAAATTCAAAAAAAATATTATATGTAGTATAACATGTTCATGACCATACCATGCATATAACCATTATATTCATGCATATGCATCAGTTTAAAACACTATGATCTCTTGTTCAAATATCTGAATCCACTTTTATAATGAATTATGATATCTGATCATCCTTTACACCCACACAATCCTCTTCTCTTTGTAGCTAGCGCTAACTTTCGCTCGTGCATGCACACGCCCACCTCCCTCTCACCCTCCCTCGGCATTCTCTCCATCGCGCACATTTGTTATTTCTCGTTAGGTCGTTCACCCATGGTGTGTGTAGGCCCTCCAGCTCCTTCTTTCCGGCACACACCGATCGATATACCTCTCTAGCTAGGCGAACCTACCACAAACACACGCTTTCCCTCTTCTCTTCTCACCGTCCATGCCATCCTCTGCCTAATACAGTTCCACGCACGTGCACACTCACGCCCCTCTTTTCATCGATCTCATACTCGCACACTCCTCCCCCCTCGACATAGTCGGCCTCTCGCACCACCTCCTAGCCACATCCCTCTCACTCTATCCGTCTCTCCGGGCCTTATTTGCTTCTAACACATGCATGCATGTATACCTACCGATCTCCCTACATATAGCTAGGTCGACTATAACTCTTTTTCCCCATGCACTGATCGACGTACCTGATCACTAGTTATGTCTCTCCCTTTCTCCGACACATGACGATTGATCTTCCTATATAGTTACGTCTGCTTACCATAGCCATATCGTCCCCCCTCATCATCCTTGCATGCCTCCCGACCCGTCTCTCACACGCACGTGCACAGACAGGCACGCATCCCCTCTCTTATTGATATTGCAGTCGCACCCTTCGTTTGTCTAGTAGGCCTCTCCCATCATTTGTGAGAAGCAACTCCACCACCAACCCTCCGACACTATGGCTTTGTCTCTCTTCGAACCTTATTCCTCTGCTACACATATGCATGGATGCCGATCGATCTCCCTCAATACATAGCTAGGCCTCTCTTCTTCTCCACACATATACCAGTCGATCTACCTCTCTATAGTTAGGTCTTTGCACCCCCCCCCCCCACACACACACCGATAGTCGAATGCCGTAGGTAGGTATCCATGCCACAGAGACAAAATGCACCTCTCCCCTCTCACATTCCAGTAGGCCAGCCGCCCTATATCTTTGACGTGGGAAAACACAAATTCGATGGCACTCTTTATCGATCGCTCACCCACACACTTCACCCCTCTCTTTGATTCTATCGATATCTCACGCCGATGATCCCTCCACTCTCTTCTCGTTGATCGCTCCCTCTATATATGATATATCCAGGCCTCTATTTCACACACATTGCATATGTTAAAAAAATTGTTTGAGATATCATCGACACATTGCCTTTGTTTCGCACAAACCATCTTTTTTTAGTAAAAAAAAACCCATCTCTCTCACACACACACCCACATACATGGGGTACCTGCACGTAGAGAATAGGTGCACGCACGACGCACGTACTCACGTCTCGTTCCCGGCCACACCCGCGCGGGTACACGGTGGAGCTCATTTCTGTACGAAAAGGCAGCCCACGTGATAATTTGATGCGTGTAGCGGTTGTTTACTTGAAGGAGGGTCGTGTACCACGCGTACACGGAACAAAGTTTGACTTGACGCGTTAGTTTTAAATAAAGTTATATTCCTCAATGGCACGTACAGAATATAAAATGATTGTTATCAAGAAAAAAGAAATCCACTCTACTATATACGTGGAGCCTGCCTGCCGGGGTTTGTCTCTCGTCACACTATCTCACACAAGGCGGCGGTGGCCCCTCTCTCTCACTATTGGTCATTGATCCGGCCGCATCCCGTATGCCGGCGAAAGGGGAGGATGTGCATCGTTTCTCCGTTCGACGGCGTCGAGGCAGCACGTCTCGATCTGCGGTACCTATCGCTCTCTCTGACCAAGCTCCGGCGCGATAGGGCCTTCGCCACTAGCTCACTGCTACAGTATGGGCAGATCCCGCCCTCCTAGTTACATCCAGATGACCCCCAGGTACAGCTTCCTCCCCTCCGGCCTTGCTCCACTGCCCATCTTCCCACGTCGCTGCATGTGGAAAATCTTGCATGTGGATCTTCCATAGTTCTTTACCCAAAATGTAGCTCGACCGGCGTACTTTCCATATTGCAATCTCATCCTCACACCATTTTAGATAAACAACTGTGTTGTTATCTTCCCTTAGGACAAGGAATATGCTTCTTTTTTGTCATTGTATGTGTCTTCAAGTGTTATTGGCCAGTAAATTTTTCCTTTGTACCTCTTTTTTGCAAACAGGGCTATCCATTTCACCTCGTTGCTATTGCGACATTTTGGTGAACTACACAAATCACTTTTTTCTTAAGAGTGTTTTGTGCAGTTCTACTAAAATGTCACACTGGCAACGTCTCTACATTTCAGTGCGACTGCACAAAGGGAGATTGGTTTTGCTCTGTCCTCCTCATCCAACTCCGAGCCTAATCTTCTCCAACTATTTGCTTTATCTTCTCCAACTAGTTAGTCTTAAGAGAGACTGCAAAGGTGACCTGCTTCTATTTGTGTGTTTATTGTTTCATCAACAGTCCTCTATTATTGTAATCACACTTAGTCAATATCTTTGGAACAAGGACACTCAGCTCTATTTTAGTGGAACTGCACAAAATGGTCGGAATGTTGCATGCTCCTGACAGCTACTTTTTTCCCAACATGCCTTGTTGATTTAAATAGAGCTGGAGGGAAGTTGCTGCCAATGAAAGCATGGATCAATTTTAATTTAACACCTTCTCACAACTTTATCTTCAGTTGTGATGTAAATATTAGCTCTGATCTGCTAATCACTGAGATGCATTAGCAAGGAAGTTAGTTTTTTATTTTTTCTGAAAGAGCGTGGATGTTAGTTTCCTTTCTAGTATTTGATTGATGTTGTAACGAGACAACCTTCCAGCTGGCAAGACACACGAAACAAAAGCTGAAAGCTTCAGAGCATTGTACAATTTCATGTCGCTGGAAAATTATTTGTATACGTCAATTATGTAAACAAATGCTGGAAGCTTGGTAGCATTGCCAGAAGCCATTCAGCATCCGGGTCCATGTGCCATGCACCAAATTAGAGTGCACAACCGCATGGGAGACTCAGCCCGGTCATTGCACCGCACTAATAGTGAGTAATGAGCAGTCAAATCATAAGCCCCACCTTTCCCACTGTAAGTTGCTCGGAAGAAGCAACCATCAATACGCTCTTCTTTGAATCCGATCATACTAGTACGTATGAAGGTGCAAAACCAAGTCCGCGTATGGCCTGTCGGTCAACGCGCTTCCTCCTGGCATATCACTAACATGTGGGACTGGAGTGTGAGCAAACCGATCTCAATTGACGGCAAAATGGCCAACCCGCTGCTCCTTGAGAGAGACGAGGAGCGAGAACACAGACGGCCTAGGTGTCGCACCGAGGCCAAGATATATTCAAGCATGGTTGATTGATGTCATCATTACATGTTTGATGTTTTTAATAGTACTATTGGGCTGCCGTTTTCCGCATTTCTCCTGAATAAATTATCAGAGATTAAAATAAAATAAGAGTACAGACGCTCCACCATGCGGTTCCTAGTACCTGTATACTCGTACTACTAAACCTTGCGCTTGGCTCTTCGCCTCTTCGGGAAGTCAAACAATGATGGTACTATAGTGTATGCCTCTGGCAATCTGACACCGAATGAACTGTTGCACGTCCACCGCCTAGGCGAGGGTAGGTTGCATTAGTCAAAAGCTTCTCCTCGTCCTGCGAGCCACCGCGCTTGAGGTAGACGGAGAGGGCGTAAGCAAGCTTCACCTTGTCCTGCAAGCTTCTCATTGTTCTACAAATTGACGGGGCACACCAAAGTAGTGCTAGTCCATATTGCCTCCTTTTCGGTTAATATGGAATCTTTCTTGTGGGTAAATGAGAGAGCTTTATTCATATATAAGCATTCTTAGGATAATCAGCCAAGAGACTGGTCACTAGGAAGCGAGGTACCCCGCAAAAAAGGAGGTGAGGTGTTTCATCAAGCCAGCTCTCGGTCACATTCAAAGCGCAGCAAGCACGGTTCGCACAAAGATGTGCCGCAAGGTTTGCTGACCTTTTTACATGCTGAATAACAAAAAAAAGAGAAAATATTACTGAGCGCTCCTATTTCTAACAGGATAGGAGCCAGGCTTAAGCGAGAATTATGGCGAGTGTTCCACGCAATCAACTTCCATTATCACATGCGAGAACCCTCGAAGAGAAGTAAATGTGTTGAAGATTGCTTTATCACAGATTAAAATAACATAAGAGTGTAGACGCTCCACCATGCAGTTCCGAGTAGTACCTGTATACTAAGTACTAGTAGTACTAGTAGTACTACGTAATACTACTCGGAGTACTACTGTAGTAAACTTTGCGCTTGGCTCTTCGCCTCTTCGGGAAGTCAAACAATGATGGTACTAGTATAGTGTATGCTTCCGGCAATCTGACACCGAATTAACTATTGCACGTCCACCGCCTGAGCGAGGGAGAGCTTGCATTAGTCAAAAGTTTCTCCTTTGTCCTGCGATCCACTGCGCGCAAGCTTCTCCTCATTCTGCAAGTTGACGGGACACAACAAAGTAATGCTAGTCCATACTTCCGGTTAATATGGCTTAATTTGAAACGAGATAAATACACTGGTTGTCACTGTATATTTGTAAAAATACGGTCAGTGGACTTCATAATACGCTCATTGCGGGCAATATATACATTTTCCGGTGTTTATACGGTCACTAGCTCACCCTGGCTGAGTATGTGTGTGCATGCAAGTGTAGGCTGAGCACTTGAGCGTGACCGTGTATGTTCCATCGTGTGCTCGGACATGCATGCAATAGGGCATCACGCGCATTTTTGCGTGCATGTGTACGTGTGACTCTTGCATGCATGAACCAGGTTGTAGTCCCTCACATTCACATGTTCATATGTCAATGCTTTGTCAAAATGTTGCATGCAAGGTTTAATCATTCGTTGTTCATGCATGCATTCCCGATATTAATACGTTGGTAAAGACAATTTCTTGAGGAAAACGAGCCCATGAATTGAGTACAAAGGGGACCAATAAACCAGGACGGAGGGAGTACTAGTAGTGAACCGGAAGGAGGGAGTAGGTACGTAACAATGTGCAGTAACAAAATTCCTCTATGTGCATCATGTCTACGTGTCATGCAAGAAAATAGAGATAAGTACAAGTGAGACTCAGGAACGGTCATACACGTAGGGGGAGTACGTGCAAGGGCCACTCAGGAGCAGTCAAATCACACAGTAAGTTAGTCGGACGAAGCAACCATCATTTCACTCTTCAATGACACGTACGCAATATAAAAAGGTTGATATGGAGAGAAAAAGAAAACCGCTCCACTATATATACACTAGTAGGAGCCTAAGCTACAAGCCTGCTTGCTTGGGTTGCCCTCTTCAAAAGCATAGAACGACGGTGGCCACACCGCAGGTCACAGATCCGGCCCGATCCCACCACCGGGGGAAGCGGACGATGTTCTGCGTAGACGCGGTCGACAGCGGCGAGGAAGAAAACCCACTGTCGGTGCATGCCGATCGGGGGTCCCCGCGGTATGGGCTGATGCCGCCTCCCACCGCCCTTCTAGCTACACCCCGACGTCCCAGGTACAACTTCCTTTTAGAGCCGGCTTGCTCCACTGCCCAAGCTCCCCACGTAGCTCCATCTCCAGGTAGATCTTTCTCTACTTCTACCGGCTTCTATTTGTGATGAGTTTATGTCTCATGAACTAGTGCCACTACTATTATTCTAATCACACTTCTTCAATATCTTTGCCAACAGGGATGCTCAGCTCAATTTTAGTGGAACTGCACAAAAGCATCGTATGATCCGAGGGTGCCAGGCTTCTTTCCTTCGACAGGTTCTACCTAGCCAGGAAATTAAATCCTGTTTAGGGTTTAGGGTTTAAGGCGTACAGACCCCATCAGTAGTTTTTTTTGTAAACACTCTCACAACTTTTGTCTTTAGTTGTGAAGTATTCGCTATGATCTGTGAATCATTGAGATGCATCAGCATGCGTGTTAGTTTTCCTTTGTATCTGATGGAATGTTGTAGCGGGGCAACCTTGGAGTCAGGATACATACATGAAACAAAATCTGAAAGCTTCGTACTCCCTCCGGTCCTTTTTTGTATGCGTATAAGGCTACTCATAGTGGGGGGTGTCATATACTAGTATCATGCATAAATTACATAGGGGGCTAATAAACCAGGACGGAGGTAGTATGTGAGAGTGTATGGTGGGTCATGTGGTAAAATGTAGTAGTACTTTCTTGTAGCCCATTACTATACATGGTGGGTCATGTGGTAAAATGTATGGTGGGACTAATAAACCAGGACGGAGGTAGTATGTGAGAGTATAGTAATTTTTTCTTGGCATGCGGGCTGTCCAAAGAATATAGTGATAGTGGGAGGTGGGCCATGTAGTCACTGGGCTACCGTGTTTCGTACTCCTCTGGTGTAAGAGTGGAGAAAGTTAGTTTTATCACCGAATAAATAAATAAGAGTGCAGACGCTCTACGACACTCTACCGCCGCAGTAATAATGACCAATGAGCCGTCAAATCACATAGACCCGGTAGTTGGACGGAAGAAGCAAACCATCACTGAATCCGCTTCTCCCTCATGCTGTACAGTATTCTTTTGGAAACCAACGTTTCATTTTGTTGGATCACGCCATCGAGCAAAACCAACGTTTAAATCACATCTATCGCGTTCGTGTCTCACCCTCCTCCACCCCACACGGTCGCTCGGCATGCCACTCACCGCAAACCGAGTATACGCAAACTTTCCTGCATGCTTGTCGATGGATCGCGCCATGGAGTACTAGCACTACTAGAAGAGATAGACGAGGAGGGGGAGGACAGCTAGCTGTAGCACGGACTCCCAAGAACTTTTTTACATGCATGTTGCGGCCGGCTATGGTGGCGTTTGAACGCGGAGCAGTCGCGTGCACCGGCAAGCGGCACGGGCGGCGCTCTCTTGGCCGGCGCGCCGCTTCAATGCCGGCGTCAGTGAGAGGTCGCGTCCGCTCTGGCCGGGCATGAATGCGGCACTGACCATTTAGGGCGGGAAGCGCGCACGGGTGATGAAGAGGGTTTGGGTTGGCCAGGGCGGGCGTGGCAGCGGTCCGGACGCCCGCAAACAAGAGATGCTGGACATACGTAAATTTTGCTGCGTAATTAATAACGTAAATAATGTGCTAGTTGGACAAATATGATTGGAGATGGAGATGAAAGTAAGAATTTTACGTCAACACGGATATGCATGTCTATGTGTGTGTGCACGCACACACACATAGTGACGACTCTCGCGACTACTCATACACATCATCGATGTCTCGTTCTCCCTACACACACACAAACTTAGTACCGCCTCATTTTGTTCCTAGGATAGGAATATCATAGGAGTGGGAAACAATATGAAGTGAGATAAATGGAGTACTACGTACAAGAATAAATGTACACGCACTCACTCTGCCTCCGACATACCCGCGAGTACACGATGGAGCGCATTTGTACACGAAGAGGCAGCTTACGTATGTAATAATTTGACCCTTTAATTTATTCACTTAATAATGGAGGGTTGGGGACCACACGTGAGGGATACAAACTGCGACCTGGAAGCAGGGGCGTGTTATTGATTGAGTTTTCTTTCTTGGTACGTTAAAAAAGATTTGTCCGCCAGTTTTTGTTTCTTTTTTCCGGGAACGCGCGTATTCTATTTAAAACCACTGTTATGGAGAGATTTTTTTACTCCATTGTATATATAGCCTCTTATTTGATAGGGTTTCTCGCGTCTCGCTCTCTCACCCTCTCCATATCTAAACAAGTTGACAGTGTCCACTCTATCTCTCTCCTCACCGGTGGTCACAGATCTGGCCGGATCCCGTCCGCTGCGGGAGGTGAGGAGGTCCAGCGTTGACGTTGTCGCCGTCGGCGATGGAGGAAGCTAATGTGCACCATCCTCTCCAAGCCGGCGCCGGCACGGACAAAGATCCTTCGCACCCTTGTTTGCTGCCGTCGTGTGGGCAGATCCCGCCCGCCCGCCTTAGCCACATCTTGCCCACCTGAGGTATAACTTCTTTTGGATTTCATGCTTCATTGTACTCTACATGCGGGTTTTCTTCTATACCACTACTCCCCAGCTCCCCATGTACAGTAGCTAGGGTTTGTCGGCTGGTCCAACATCACCTATTTTTTACTATTATAGAGGAAAGGCCACTCCAAAAGTTGTCCTGGTTTATCATTTATGCATCGGTGGAGGTATACATGTTTTTTTTCGACAAAAAGTACATGGTGGTTGTGCGGTCATTGTCCATATGCTCCTATTGCTGCTGCTAATCTAAAACTATCACTGGTAAAATGAAGCAATGCCCATGTAGAGGTGTCGATAAATGCTTCTGTCCTGCTTTAGTTTTTTTTTTGGTATCCTGCTTTAGTTCCCATCAAGATAATCATGATGCTTCTATTTTTTGGTGTATGTTTCATTAATTCTTATTGACAATTAAGATGTCATTGTTAATCTTGTTCCACTACTAAAACAAAGTAAAGACACTACTTAAATATCATTTTTTTATTTTTGCAAACAGGGATGCGTATCTCCATACTCGGGCATGTCTTCCTCAATTTTAGTGGAACTGCACAAAATTGGATGTACACTATTGCTCAGCCTCACTGTCCTCTGCCAAGTGGGTCTTCCATTCTTGAGCTTGATTACCGAGAAGAAACAAACCACAGTGAGGATTGTCAAACTTCATTGGTGCCTGAACCAAACTTGATGCCAAAATCGATGATGCATCACCACGATGACCTATCGATGCTCATGGTTGCGTCTCATGGTTGCATCGGCTGGTGAAGCTGATCGATGTTCAATGAAGAACGGGCTGTCTTACATCAGTGCTCTTTGCTTGTTACCACAAAGATGATATCCTTCATGAGTTCATCTTGGAGCTGTCGTTTACGTTGGTGCAATTTCATCACACAATTGGATATGAACCAAATGTTTCCTCGAAGAAGCATCAACGTTGGTACTAAGAGCAAAAGTTTTGTATTGATTTCTAAGCCTTCTCACAACTTTGTCTTCAGCTACCCTGTAATTTTATTTGTCCAGCTTTTACCTAAATATGTGGTCAGACTTTGATTAAAAATATGGTGTGGACTAAAAACCAGGATGGAGGTAGTACCCCTCCATTTTTATGTACTCTGCATATTAGATTTGACTGAAGTCAAACTTTGTAAAGTTTGACCAAGTTTAGGCCGAACACAACAAACCATAATTATTGAGAGAGGGCAAACTGTACATACAAAATAATTGAAATTAAATTTCTTTATTTGTACACACTCACACCTTTCCGATAATTTGGCGCGTGTGTGGTTGTTCACTTAACGGAGGGTCATGTACCGCACGTGAACGACGGGAAGTGCGACCAGGACGCGTGGATCATTAGTTGATCGTAGTTTTCTTCACTGGCACGTTAAATAAAGAGTTTCATTTCGTACACAATTTAAAATGATTGTTATGGAGAGAAAAAGAAAACCACTCCACTATATTACTAGTACTATACACGAGTATGTACTATATAAGCTGGAGCCTCAGCGCTTGTTCACTAGGGTTTGCACTCTTCACACTCTCGCTGCACTACATATATATATACACGCTGGAGGCTCAGAGTTCCTTTGCTAGGGTTTGCTCTATTCACAATCTCTCACCCTCTTCATCAGATCTAAACAAGACTGTGTTGACCTCTCTCCCCCCCCCTCATAGCTGGTGAAGGAGCCGTCCGGATCCCGTCGCACCGGGAAGGGGAGGAGGTGCAGCGTTCACTCTGTTGACTTCGGCGAGGGAGGCATTCCACTGCCGGCTTTGCTATTCTCTTTCACCCAGCGCCGGTGCGGGAGGGCCTCCGACCCCTTCTTCCTTGCTGTCGTATGTAGTGTGGGCAGATCCGGCCTCCTGCCGCACGCCTAGCCACATCCCGATGACCCTAAGGTAAAACTTTCTTTGAAACCGTCATTGCTCTAGCTGCATGCGGATCTTTTTTGATTATGTAGTCGAAACTAGGTCTTGGTTCAAAGAGGAAAGAAGGGGGGGGTGGGTGGAGCAAGAATCTAGGACGTGGTTCAATGAGGAAAGGAGGGAGGGAAAGTAGTATAGACTGGCTATCCAGCCGCTATGTTGTTCGAAAAGGGAAAAAGGGGGTAAGCTAGTACACACTACAGGAAACAGTTAGTTTGCCGTCTGTGGGCCTCTTTGCCGTCTGCATTTCATCGGGGTAGACGGCAAAGAGCAAATTTGCCGTCATAAGCAGACGGCAAAGTAAAGCTGACGGCAAAACTTCACTTTGCGGTCTATGGAGAGAAAAGCAGACGGCAAAGCTAGATGACGGATGACGGCAAATTTAGCTAGACGGCAAACTGCTACTTCGCCGTCTGTGTTTTCTGTGGATGATGGCAAAGGAGGGACACGTGTCCAGGTTAACGTCTGGTAACGGTGCCTTGGCTTTGCCGTCATAATTTCCGCAAAGCAGACGGCAAATTACTTGCTTTGCCGTCTTGGGTATTGGCATCCTGACGGTAACGTAAAGAAAAAATAAAAAAAAATCCCACCCGGCACCCCCCCCTGCTCGACCGCACATGGCACTCCACTTAAAAAAAAAAGCACTCCCCCCCTCCCCACCGCTCGCACCCTCCACCCCTGGCCCTGCTGCCTAGAGCTAGGTCCCCGCCGCCGCCGCCGGTCCCCACCGCCGCAGCCGGTCCCCGCCGCCGCCGCGCTTCCGCCGCCGGTCCCCGCCTCCACCGAGCCACCGCAGCAGGTCCCCGCCTCCACTACGCCGCCGTCGGGCTCCGCCTCCACCGCGCCCCCACCCCTCCTCCTCCAATGGCGAGACCGCCACCGTGGCCTCCTGCCCTGCCCTAGCGCCACGGCTGCCGTGGGCAGCTCCGCCGCCGCTGCTCGTCACCGAAGCCGTGCACCACCTCCCCCCTCTGCCCCACCCCACGGTGAGCATCCTCTTCTCTGTTTGTATTTTTTTAGATGGATATAGATGGAGGGATAGATGGATGTATGGATGATTTGCTGATGGATGGTTTGTTCTATGTATTGATAGATGGATGGATGTTGTGTAGATATATCTATGAGTAGATGGATGAATGCTATATATATGTCTGGGTTGATGTATGGTAGAGCTCCGTCCGCACATTTGGTGTGTTCTGATCCGCTCTTTGGGACGGTCCGGCAGCCCCCGTCCATGTTCGTGGGGAACTTTCCGTTCTTCGACGGCAAGGAGGTTGTGGCCTCCTTCGAAGACGGAGTTGGATGGGTGTGTCTTGCCGAGGTCCTTAGTGTCTGGTGACGGCATGTCATGTAGGTGCATCTTCAATCCCTCTGCAATGCCGGCATTGCTTCCGTCCTTGTTTAGTCGCGTTGGAGGACCTCGACTTCTTCAGTTATGTGTTCAATGTAGATCCTTCCTGTGCGAAGTGTTCGAGGCTTTGTAAGTTGCTTTCCAGCGCCTCTGTATCTTGCCGTTTTCTGTTCTTGCTCACTGTTGTAAGTTGCGGTTGTATCCTGGCTGGTTGATGGCTTTGTTAATTCAAAGTCGGACTAGGCTAGCGCCCTACTCGGGCTCGGCTAGCGCCCTACTCGGGCTCGGCTGCGTCTTTTCTCTAAAAATGTGTGGATTTTCATTAAAACAAATTATTTTCTTTCTTGCTTATTTTCTTTAGGTTAGATGTTGTTGAACTGCGAGATGATGTTGATGATGTTTTTATTAGATTGTTGTGCGAGTGCTTATGTTCGTTGTGCCGGTGCTTTTCATGTGCAGGGATCTTCTCTTCACCTCCAGGAGCACTGTCGGTCCCGTTGCCGTTGTCATCGTCATTCGACTACTGCCTCTACGGTCTAAGGGTGAGCTCGACTATCATCTCCTCCCCGACCCTCCCCTATTTGCTCTGTTCCGGTCGTTGTGCCGATGCCACTAGATTTTATTTTCATGCGAAGTCACGTAACCTAGGCGTCTCCCATTCGAAAGGGTGGCATCTATAAATATGCATGTATTTGCATATTTATAACCATCGTCCTTTCGAATTGTCCACGTTATCCATGGACAGCCCGAGCCTGTGCTGTCTGGCCGTTGGTCTGGCGGGGCCTGGCAGGGGTTTGCCGTCTGGAAGCACAGGAGGTAACGGCAAAGCATACAGTTTGCCGTCTGGTCTGAATTACACATGACGGCAAAGAATACAGTTTGCCGTCTAGTCTGAACCACGCAAGATGGCAAAGCATAAAGTTTGCCGTCTGGTCTGAACCACGCAAGACGGCAAAGCATAAAGTTTTCCGTCTGGTCTGTACCACGCAAGACGGCAAAGCATACAGTTTGCCGTTTGGTCTGTACCACGCAAGACAGCAAAGCTTGCTTGGTTTGCCGTCTGCTGAGCTATGTATCTGACGGCAAAGCAACTGATGCCGTCGGTTAGGGGTGGAGTTCTGTTAGGTCATTTTTTTTCCCGTCTGGTTGGATTCGCTGACGGCAAAGACAAATTATTGACGGCAAATTCTTTGCCGTCACCCCGACGAAGAGCAGACGGCAAAGCAGTCCTTTGCCGATTTAGGCGTTGCCGTCTGACTTTGCCGTCTACTGACTGACGGCAAACTCTTTGCCGTCTGTATTTCCCTCTTTGCCGTCTGTATGTCCCTGACGGCAAACTAGCAGTTTCCTGTAGTGACACACATCTGTAAGGAACCGATCTCTTTGTTGAAAAGGGAAAGAAACTGGGGGGTCGGGTAGTTTGTGCAGGACTAGATTTGCTGCCCTCACATAGGAAAAAGGTTCAAAGAGAACAAATATGGGACCAACACAGATATGCTGCTTGGCAACATACTCTGCATCACCCATTTATACGTGTGGACGCACATGGTGCTGGCATGTCCCATGTCCCATACAACTATTTTACTGTTGTTAATCTAAGAATGCCGCTGGAAAATTGAAGCAATGCCACTGTTAAAAGTAAACTACATTTTTAACGAATGTTATTTTAAGAGAATGTCTCTGTTAATATGAATCAATGCAACCGTTGTAGAAATGCTACTGTCCTACTTTGTTTTCTATCAAGATAAGGTAGATGCTTCTTTTTGTGGCCATATGATTCATCCTCCTTTATTTTTTACCTCCGAAAACAGGGATATCTATTCAACTCGTTGCTATTGGGACCTTCTGCTTCACTACACAAAACACTTTTGTTTTAAGAGTGTTTTGTGCAGTTCAACTTAAATGTCACACTGGCAACTTTGCTTGATTTAGTTGAACTACACAAAACGAGATTGGATTTCCTATTCGTGTTGGCAGATTCGTATTTGATCTTGTCTGCCTCATGAAAGGTCAGTACCGGCCTTCATCCACATGATTGTGCAGCGTGCTTTGAGATGTTGTGCTACTTGTAGTGGTACTATTTTAAATAAATGTTGAATTGAAGCTATTGTATTGCTGTCTTTTCCCATTAAGTGAACAAAAATGGGACCAACCCAGACATGATGCTTGCTACTTTGTTACAACAAACTCTGCATTGCCCCCTTTATAAGTAGATGGAAGCACATGGTGCTGTTGCGCCCACTCTCCCCTGGAACTGTTTATGCTTTTCGTTAATCTAATGCCACTGGTAAAATAAAGCAATGCCACTCTTAGAATTAACTACTGAATCTTAGTTCAAAACTGCAACACTTGTTAGGGATCGGCGGGAGTACATGTTTAAGAAATGTATTGTTGGGATAATGTCTCTGTTATTATATATCAGTTACAGTGTTTTACAAATGGTACTATCCTGCTTTGTAGTTCTTTCTACATGTTTAACCAAGGTATTGTTAAGATAATGTCTCTGTTAATATGAATCAGTTGCACTGTTTTAGGAATGGTACTTTTCTGCATTGTCGTTCTTTATACATGTTGAAACAAGGTATTGTTAAGATAATGTCTCAGTTAATATGAATGAATCACACTGTTTGAGAATTGCTACTGTCCTGCTTTGTTTCCCATTAAGATAAGGTAGATGTTTTTTCTTCTGGGAGTATAAGTCATCAATCGTTATTTCTCAGTAATTGTTTCCTTTATACCTATTTGTGCATACATGGATATCAAAACTTCTGCTCGGTTCTATTTCGACTTTGATTTTAGTTGAACTGCACAAAAGGAGACAATGTGTTTAAGGCAAACTGTTGCATTATTGGGCCCAGTTGGTCTTTCCACTTTGCAGAAAGAAGCGGTCACTGTTTGTGCTACATTACAAAAGGAATGATCGAGAAGCTTTAGAGTATTAGTAGACGTTGGTGACATGACTAGTCTGCAGACCAAGGGAAACTCAACTCAAGAGCATGTGGGGTGCAAAATTCACTCCACAAGGAAAGGAATGACCAAGTCAGTCGCCAACGCAGCTGTAACAAACAAGGTCAGTATCGGCCTTCATCCACATGATCGTGCTTTGTTATGTTGTGCTAATTATATTGTTGTATTGTTTTGAATAAATGTTTAATTGAAGCTATTGTATTGCTATATTTTCTTGTTAAGATAATGAAGATGATTATAGTTGTGAGCGTATGTTTAATCAACTAGTACCACTATTATATTCATCACACATTTTCTGTATTTATGTAGACAGGGATGCTTAGCTTGATTTCAGTGGAACTGCACAAAATGTTCAGATGGTTCGTGTCCTCCATAATACTTCATCATGCACAATACATCGAATGGTTCTCTAATCATTCGTCGTCACCTTGAGCCACCGGACTATCTACTTGAATGGAGCTGCCAACGTCTTCAAGGCCTTGCAACATATAAATACGAAATCCACTGTGCTACGCAAGACATTGTTTGATTTCAGTGGAACTGGACAAAAAGATACGCTGGTTAATCCGGCTCCATGTGCCATTTCAATGTGCAAACTGATGACAAACCCTGCCCGTTCCTCAATCATAGACATTACATATTTTGAATGGGAAAAGCTTGTCAAAGTTTAATCATTGATGTTAGCAAGAAGACATTCGTTTAATGTTTTGGAATTGGAAAACCTTGTCAAATTTTGCTCATTGATGTTAGTCAGAAGACATGCATTTGATATTTCGGAATGGGACACCCTTTGCTGTGAGCAGCGTCGATCGTTTTTTCCTATTCGTGTGTTCAGTTCAGACGTAAATATTTACTCTGATGAGATGCAGTTGTTTCTGTGCTTAAGAAGTTCATCGTGTTATGTTTCATTCATAGCCTATAAGACAACTCGGGTAGGTTAGAGGTGAAACCATATGATCTTCGGACCAACTCATCGACTTAGGCCATTATTGGATCGTCGTTTTCCAACCAAAACTGCTTGTAAAACTGACGCTTGTAAATAAAAGTTGATGGTCTTGGGTGAAGCGCTTGGTTGGTCGTTTTCGACTGGTAAAATATACACTGGTTTCTCAAATTACACGCGTAACTCACCAGTTTTCGTTACAGACCTCGGGCCGTCGGCTTCATTACGCCTGTATTTTACACATTGTTTCCGGTGAGGAGTAAATTACACTTGTATCCTTAATACATGTGTGAAACAATCCAGAGCTCCCAAGCGTGGCCTTACCGTTTCATGCCGGCTTAGTCTCTCGAAGGTGCTCATAGGGGTCCGATGATCCTGGCTTCCTGAACGACTAGCGGGCGCTGTATCAAACCATCCGTAGGGCCCGCGAGGCCCTCTCAGTCGTCCTTCGAGTTGTTGCGCTTGCTGTGGCACCGCCGTCTCGCGTTGTCAACATGGTCAACGAACATGAGGAATCAGGAGATGACTTTACTTGGAGAGGATGACAGTGGGGACCCACCAGGGCCATAGCCGCATGTACGCAAGTGCCTCCTTATTATATACAACTATAAATTTTTTTGCTTTCTCCTGGTTTTCTAACATCATGGTCCCACACCATTGTCAACCTATATAGTCAATAAACAAGAGAATTGCACAAGGAGCGGCCGACAGCTGGGACCCAGCAGCTCGAGCAGTATTTGTGTTTTTGACGTGTGAGCAGAGTTTTTCTTGAGCGATGTTTTTGTTGTTGTTCAGAGGAGCAGGGTATCAACCGGGCGGGCTGTGGCCTGTCTCGCCCAGGCTATTATTTTATGTCGACCAAATATCCAGCCCAGATATTAATTTTTTTTCAAGGTGAAAATGGCTAGCCCAGCTATACTTTTTTTTGAGGAATACCCAGCCCAGGTCAACTTGTTATTCTCCTCCCTGCTGGGCTGCAAATCTTTCCTAGGAGGGATGCATTAGGCTTAACAAGAAAATGGGCTTTAAGAAATAACAAATGGGATGTAATTATAAAAACTGGACTGTAACTATAAAAAAATGCACCAAACACGTAATTAGTTTAAAAAATATTATTTTTGGATTTTGAATTTTTTTTATTTCATTACTTGTTGCGCGCGCAATATTTCGTTAGATTTTTACCTAATACAAATTTATTTTGAAATTATATTTAATCTGACTCGAAATTTCGGGATAAAAATATTTCGGATCCCATCAAAATGTGGGAAATTTTATTGAATTCTGTTTTGAGCAGTTTGTTGAAATTATTAATCGTTGTCCTGACTAGAAAATGGGCTGTAATTTTAACAAACTGTAAATGGGCTGTAGTAAATTCCATTAGAATTCAAAAATGGGATGTACATTATTAGAAATCAGAAATGGGCTATATGTTCTCTGCCACAGATGTGATGTTCACTTGTGGGCCTAGTAAGTTGACGCGTACGGAAGGCTTTGTGAACTTATAGTCAACACATGATTCTAGCAGCAGTGGCCATTGGATGTCCATACAACGGCTGTAATGCTTCTTCAATCTCGGATATTCTTGCTTCAGCCGCCCAAACCACCGCCGGCGGTACCGCCTGCTACCGCCTCCCGTGGCCGGCTGTGCTGGCGCGCAGGCTTCACCAGCCCACCCTACTCCCATCGCCGTCCAGGCCATTCCTCTACTCACCAACACCTCCTGTTATTCTCCGGCGACGGCAGCCTCACACCGCAGCCAAACTAGTGAACCCTCGTACTCCCCTCCACGTGGGCATCCACTGCTGTGTCTTCGCCGGCTCTGGGTCATTCCCTTCCTAGGCCTCGCCATCGTTCACCGCATTGGTTCTCTCGGCGCGGCGTGGTCAACTTTGTCAACAAATGACAGCCATCGGAAGAGGCATGTACATGGAGTGGCTGACAGTAGGGACCCACATGGCCCATGGCCACACGCAGCAAGTGCCCCCTTATTATGCGAAAACAAATGATTTCTCCCCCTGACAGGTTTGACCCACCAGCTACATCTTCGCACGCAAGGAAGTGCTTCCTTCATTACACGGAAAAAAAAGTTTCCTCTCCGTGACAGCTGGGACCCACCAGCTTTATTATGATCCATTTCATGAAAATATAGATTGTACCAAAGATGCTAAATTGTTTTCTTTTTATTCTAACTCAAAAAAGAAGAAATAAAAAAACCAGAAAACTTCTTTGCACGCAAGGAAGTGCCACCTTATTACGCGCAAAAAAAATGATTCCCCTGCTAGCTGGGACCCACCAAATTTGAAGGCTGACTTGTGGGCCTACTAAGTTGACGCGTACGCAGGGCTTTGTCAACTTAGTCAATAAACGATTCTAGCTGCAGTGACCGTTGGATGTTAATCCAACGGCGGAGCTGCGTCTTCAACCTCTGGTCTTCTTGCTTCAGCCGCCCAAACCAGCGCCCGCCGTACCGCCTGCTCTAGCCTCCCGTGGCCGGCTGTGCTACCGCGCAGGCCTCACCGTCCGACCATACTACCACTAGCCAGGCCTTCCCTCTACTCACCCACACCCCCTGTTATTCTCCGGCGACGGCAGCCTTACACCGCAGCCGAACCAGTGAACCCTCGTACTCCCCTCCGCGTGGGCATCCACCTGCCTCGTCTTCCCTGGCTCAGTGTCATTCCCTTCCTAGGCCTCGCCGTCGTCCACTACCTGGGTGTTGTCCGCGCGGCATGGTTAAGGTCCTCAATGAACAACAGTCATCGGAAGAGTACTGTATGCGGTGAGGCTGACAGATGGACCCACCAGCTACATCTTCGCACGCAAGGAAGTGCATCCATACTACGGGCAAAAAATTAATTTTTTCCCCTGACAGCTGGGACCCACCAGATATATCTTCGCATGCAAGGAAGTGCCTCCTTATCCTCCCTGAGAGCTGGGACCCATCCGGTCGAAGCGTACGTAGCGTTGTCTGTCTGGTCACGGACGTGTACGTACGTATTGGTCGATCGGTCTCTCTTTATGTATGAACTATGGTCGAGTAAGTAGCGGCACATGTCGTAGTAGAGCACCCAATGTAGCAGTTCAGGCAGTCCCGTCTAAATTGTGTACACATATGTACAGTCACAGGGCAAAAATACGGCCACGTACATACATACGGGCAGGGTCTCGAACGCGTACACGCGCATACGGACGGGCAGGGCTCGTGTACATGGAGAGGCAACGGACAGCAGCAACGGCATCCTGTTCATCGGGCATCCAACCGGCTGGGTCAGAACGGAGAAACAGCGTCCTGTTCATCGAGAGGCAATAGACTGGGTCGGAATGTGTCTTGTTCAACGGGAGCCAACCGGCTTGGACGGAACAGCCAAAACGGGGTCTGGCATACCACAAAATGGAGGAAACGGACTTGTGTTCGAGCTCCTACGGTCGAAACGGGGTCCTGTTCATCGGTAGGGGTGCGGCGTACCGCAAAACAGGACTCCATGAGCTACTGTTCATCCACCGTCTACTGCCTCGCTCCAGCCTCCACGGGCTACTGTTCATCCACCGTCGACTTCATCCAGCCTCCACCTGCTACTGTTCATCCACCGTCGACTTCCTCCAGCCACTGTTCATCCACGGGGTCCTGTTCATCCACCCTCCACCGGCTACTGTTCAACCAGCCCTCCACGGGGTCCTATTCATCCACCCCCAACCGGCTCGAGCGGGTGGTGTGTGGCGGCCTCCTCTCGATCGGGGTCCTGTTCATCCAGCGGCAACGACCTCTACTACCACAAGGTCCTGTTCATCCAACCCCCACCAGGAACTGTTCATCAAGAGGCAGCAGCAGGTTCGATCGGCTTTAGTTAGCAGTAGTAGCGAAGGAATCGCTCGGGTTCAGTTAACAGCCAAGGGATCGATCGCTCGGGTTCAGTAACATAGCTAGTGCAATTGCTCGGGTTCAGTAAGTGAATGCCTCGCTCGAGTTCAGTTAGAGCCCAACGCCTCGCACACACGCACGTATGTGTACGAGAGAAACGTGCAATCCCTCCGTGCATCGCTTGGCCCCGACCACCCACCGTAACCGGGAACTCCCCGAAATTTTCCTCACCCTCGCTTCTACCACAATTTTTTCCATCATGGACGGCCCAAAGAATGACATGCAGGTGCATCCCCGGCCCGCCCAGGACGAAAAGCCCATTTTTTGTCATGATTTTTTGTCATAGAAGTAGGAGCCCACCACATCTATGATGATACGTGCTTTTGTCACAATTATCATCATAGAAGTGTCATAAGCATGACAGAAAAAAAATCATTCGGCCCAAAATGTCACGGATGTGTCTTTTTTTTGTAGTGGCTGCAGCATCCTTCGCGGTGGTCGCCAGCTTCCCCCTAGCAGCGACGGCTTTCTTTCCCATCCTTTGGGAACGCCGAAGGAATGGAAGATTTGGCGGAGCGATGGAGGCGAATGTTGGCGTGGGAACAGTTGCTTGGCTTGAGGAAGAAGATGATGGAAGGAGGAACATATGCGAACGAGCAGTGCCCCTTCGCGTTGCCTTTTTATTGGGAACGGACGCGGGGGCTGGCTCTTCGCTATCTTTTCTCAGGAAGTTACCATTTTACAAGCGCATTACCCATTAACTGCTACAGTCCCACGACCCCACGACTTGCGGTAATTACGCGGAGTGGAAGTTGGATTGACTGTTCATCATGACAACCACTGCATGTGCAGCATTTCTTTGACGTGTGTCCGTGCACTTTTTGGGGGCCTAACCCAATGTGCCCGGCGACACATATGGCTCAGGCCCGGGGGCTTCTGTCGGGGTACACAAACAGGGGTGTATGTTTCCCCTAACTTGTGCACGGACGAAGGGCCTCCTCCCCGGCAACCAAGACCAAGCCAAAGAAGCAGCTCTTAGTGAGATCAAAGAGCGGATCAAGAAGACCAGGACAACCAAGACAGAAGAATATCGCCTTGGGAAAGCCTCCCTTGCCGGGCAGGAGAGCCTGGCCAGGTCGAGGCCGCCCTAGGGACAAGTCCAAGGCTTCCCCGGCAAGCTTGCCCAAGGCTTCCCCGGCAAGCTTGCCGGGTCCGCCAAGAGCGGGGATGCCCGCCAAGGTGCCACTGCTCCACCGCACAGCGACGCAAGTCATTTATCAGTGCGGTGTCGAGCCCCCAAGTGATTAAGTGGACTCTGCTAAGCACGTGGCAGCCTGTTGGAAGACAAGATTTATCCATGTGACACCCATCCAGAGGCGTGTCAAGATGATAAACAAGAGATGATTAAGCGGCTCGACAGGCCTGCCGGGCTTCGCCCTCAGCATGACACCTAGCAGTGCATTTAATGCACTTTGTCCTAACTGCCAGAGTTAGGTATGATAGCACTGTTGGCTATCTAATCAGTAGATAAAGACTGTTTTGCCATTGTGAAGCTATAAAAGGAGGTCCAAGGTGACCTAGCAAAGGATTCGGACCCTCACACACTTGTATGCGTGTAGCTGCTCTCCCCGAGGCACCCTTGCCGGGCTTGAGTGATGCGTGCTTGTTGTGTTCTTCCACTCAATCCACCAAAGCAGGAATAGGGTTTTACGCTACCCAGTGGCCCGAACCTGGGTAAAAACAACCAGTGTCACCACCATCGTGTTGTTCCATGGCTTCTGCTCTTTGTGCAACGTGATCTCCCCCTTGCTGAACCACAAGGGGATCATGGCACCATAGGTGATCATGATCCCCACGACAGATTGCCTCAAAACAGTATAACCAGCTGGATTATGTGTGCTGAAAAGTTTATGGCTAAATTCCTTCCAAGCTCGAAGATTACTAAATTGAGATGAAACCTCACTTCATTTGTCCAGGAAGACGGTGAAACACTATATAAAGCTTGGGAGAGATACTGCAAACTTTTAACCTTATGTCCTAACCATGGTTATATTGCATATGTTTTATCATGGAATTAACGATGAGTCAAAATCCATTCTTGATCTAAGTGCAGGTGGACAATTTATGTCATTGACCCTAAAAGAAGGGAATGAACATATTGAGAAGATTGTATCCGCACGCGAGCAATGGAATATTGAAGAACCTATCAAACCAACTAGAAAGGTATACCATATTAAAGACATGGAAGAATTCAAGAAGGTAACTCAAGAGAAAGGTAAGCCTGTTGAATAGGTTATCAATGACAAAGTGGATATATTCAGTATTTATCGTTAGGAAGATGAGCTTCAAGACACAATGAACAAGTTTAAATTCCATCAAGATAACTTCAACAGAGACTTTCAAAGATGTATCTATCAAAATGAAAAGGTAATAGCATATATTTCACGAGAGGTAGATGGGTTAAGCCAAGCGGTAAAGAATCTTGACAATCACTCTCGTATGATAGAGACTCAATGTACTCAAATCTCTGAAACTCAAGCTTTGATTTTTGGTCAATTAGATAATCCTGTTTCTACTAATGAAATATCTACTCGAAGTGGTAAGAGAATGCAGGATCCCAGGGGCCCAGAATGGTAAGAAAGAGAGCAAGAACAAAGAAGAATAGAGAGCCAAAGCCAAACTGAATAGAATACAGAATTGCACTTTGGTGAAGAAGAACCTGAAGAACATGTCCATCAGGATACTGAGCGAAATGAACCAGAAGTTGAAAAGGAAGTTGACTCTGATGCAGAAAGAACTGATGGCAATAACAATGAAGAAGAAACTCTGGGGGCAGAAGAAGAGGAAGAACCTAGGGTATTAAGAAATAAACAACCTCCTGATCCAGCCCAGAGGGTTAGTAGTCAAGCATCAAAAGACAAAGAGAAAGTTAAGGAGAAGGATAAAGATAAAGGTAAACCTAAAAAGACTCTTCCTTATCCCAGGACTATAAGACCACCTTCAAATAATGCATTGTACTCTTCTTTTCTGCAATCCATAGCTGATCTTAAAATGTCAATGCATGTGACTAATATGTTAAAGATTCCTACTTTTGCTAAGTTCATGCGTGATCTAGTGAATAAAAAAAGGAGTATGACTTTGAAAGAACAAGTTGCCATGATAACGGAGTATCCGTTTGATAACAAGATACCAGAAAAACTGGGAGACCCAGGTATACCCACCATATCTTGTTCTATTGGTAATCTTGATATAAATAATGCTCTTTGTGATGTAGGAGCAGGGGTAAGTGTGATGCCTCTAACTCTTTATCACAAGTTAAACTTATCTGAATGCATACCCACAGGCATAACTTTGCAGATGGCAAACAAGTCCACAAAGAAGCCAGTGGGGATAGCTGAAAACGTTCCATTGAGATCGGACGAGCATGTTATACCTACTGATTTTATTATTATTGACATGCCCGAAGATGAAAAATTATTAATTATCATTGGTAGACCATTTCTGAATACTGCAGGTGCATCGCTAGATTGCTCAGAGGGGAAGGTAACCTTCAGAATCTGTGAGGAAGAAATAGTCAAGTACTTCTGTCGGTGTACTAAGTACTGGGCCATTAGTACCCCATACTTGTGCACGGGCAGTTGTAGCCATACTCGCGGCCAGGCTTGTCGGGCAACAGTTGGAGGTTAACTCAAGTTATCGAAGAAACACTCAAGTAAAGGATTTGAGGATCAGCGGATAAGAAGAACTGAAGACCGAAAGCCAGCCTCCCCGGCAAGATCTTGCCGGGGTGGCCTGCGAAGCCCGGCAAGATTTCACGCCCGGCAAGATTCGACGCCCGGCAAGATTCGGCGTCCGGCAAGATTCTACCACTATGCCATCGCTTCGGCACGGCAACAAGCCTGACATTCTGGGTCCTTCTCTGGATGCGTGGCAACGCGTCACTGGAGGAGAGCTTAAGCGATGCTGATGGGATGGCCCCTTTTTCCATCCCCAAGAAAGTGAGGACACTTAAACGGATACCTCACGGTGCATTAAATGCATTCATCCTAATCTGTCAGCAGTTAGGTATGATAACCCTGTAGCAACTTTACACCTCAATGTATGTACATTTTGCCACTATGGTGACCCCTTTGAACGTATAAAAGGAGGCCCAAGGCAACTGCTACAGGGAGGAGGATCTTCTGGCCCATTCTGCATGCGTAGCTGCTCTTTGAATGTACTGTTCATCGCGAGCGCTCCTGGAGCCTGGGCTCAAGAACACTCATAATAAAACAAGGCAGGAGTAGGGTTTTACGCTGATCAGCGGCCCGAACCTGGGTAAAATTGCCCCGCGTCGATCATTGGTTCTGCTCTTTGTGCATACCTCTCTCCCTGCCGAATCGTAAAGGGGTCCTTTGGGGTCCCATAGGTGTCGCACGCCGACATCTTTGGCGCGCCAGGTAGGGGGATTGAAGGTTGTGCGAACCTGATCCAGTGATCGGCGCCTTAGTTTCTTCATCATCTTCATCATCATGCCACCCAAGAAGAAGAGTGCCGCAACGGCGCAACCATCTACATCCGTTTTGCCTGTGCCCTCGCGTACGGGTGATGGCGTGGATGCAGAAGGAAGGGGGTTAGAGCCTCCACGGCGTTCCGGTGATCCAAGCCAGGCGAGCGGCGTTGTTCGCAGCGGCAGCGGCAACCCACACGCCGCTGGATCCAGAGATGGAGCGGTGCTGCCCACGGGTGGTGCAACGAACTCCAGAGATCGGAGGACACCTTCTAGGGCTCCCGCACCGGCGCAAGCGTCACGGCCTTCCCAGGTCGTGCGCGATGAGCAGCGCCATGGCGCTGGTGGTTCAGGGCGTCCCCATGAAAGGACTTCTATGCATCGATCCCAAGGTGCGCAGGCCTAGCATGCACGCCAAACTGCCGGTGGAAGTGGCGCGCGGTCGCGTGATCGTGACGGTGCTCCTTCTAACATTGTTGGGAGTCAGAGCACCTCACGTACTTCTCACCTGTCACCGCCACCTACGCCAGCGGAAGCTTTGGCGCGTGCGCAGCTGCTCCTCGATTTCCCTCCTGCTCCGGAGAAGATGGAGGAGTGGCGAGCTACTATCCAGAGCCTCATTGGCTTCGCCAACAAAGATGGGCCGCAGGAGGCAGGACCCTCACAACGGCGGTCCATTGATCCGGCGCGAGCCGATTTGGAGAAAACCGGAGGTGGTGCGACCACGGTGCACTCCCCTCCACGACACCAGCGGCGGTCGACAACCCGGCGGACTAATGGCCGTGATGATGATTCCACGGCGTCGTCCGATCCACGGATGCGCCGCGACCAGCGTCAAGTTCTCCAGGAACAAAGCAAAGAGGACGCTCGAACTACCATCGAGCGGCGACGGGAAGCGCGCTATCAATCTGATAAGCGTGCAGGGCCCGCTGTCGACGAGCCTGCGCTAGGGGACGCAGGCAACTTGCCTTACGAGGTAGGTACTCCAGCGTTTACCCGTGAGCTGAGGCAAGTCCAGTGGCCCAATTCCCGAACCTTCAAGCCAGAGGTCCCGGAGAAATATGACGGCAAGACTCACCCCTCGGAGTTCCTGAGCATCTACACCATTGCGGTGCAGGCTGCCGGGGGTTGAGATGACAAGATACTTGCCAACTACTTCCCGTTGGTGCTCAAACCCAACGTCAGGTCGTGGTTGATGCATCTGCCGGAGAATTCTATTTCTTCTTGGTTAGATCTGTGCCATCAGTTTGTTGGCGCCTTTGTTGGAGGCCATCAAGCTCCTGGCCAAGAGAGTGATTTGCATATCATCCCTCAGAAGGAGGGCGAATCCCTGCGCAAGTTTATCCAGAGATTTAGCCGAGTGCAGTACAATATTCCCGACGTTCACCCTGCCGCTGTTGTTAGCGCATTTCATCAGAACGTGCGTAACCGCAAAATGCGTGAAGAGCTGGCGATGAACAAGGTCAGGAGTATTGCCGAGCTTTACGCTTTTGCTGACAAGTGTGCTCGAGCTGAAGAAGGGAGGAAACTCCCTGGCGAGGATGTTGGCGCAGGGGGCGAATCAGAAGATGAAGACGCTGCAACCCCGCCAAGGAAGGGCCGGCGGCGGAACAAGAAGCACAGAGGCAAGGCCGTGCTTGCTGTCGAGGAATCCGGCAACCCCGGCACCGCCAAGAAGGCCAAGGTTGATGACCCCGGCAAGGAAGTTGCCGGGTGCTCCTCCTGCCAGGCCTTGGCGGCTGCCGACAAGTCGGAAAGCTCTGGCAAGCAGTATTGCAAGATCCATCGCACCAAGGGCCACGATCTCCGAAACTACCGGCAAGTTGAGCAGCTTGTCGAGAAGCAGAGAGCTGAGTATGAGAGACGAGACAAGGAGAAGGCCCATGACGGTGCTGATGGGTCCGACAAGAAGCGCGGTGGCCGAGGGGGTCGCCGCGGCAAGGCCAAGCAGCAGAGGGAGAGGCCCGCTCGAGGCCGTGACAAAGAAGAGGATGATGACGAAGAAGATGATGAGTCCAGTGAGCAAGAATTTCAGAAAGCTACAGAAGCCATGTGTATCGACGGAGGCACCTCATTGCATTCTTCCCATCGTCGACTTAAACAGTGGGTGCGAGAGGTTAATGCAGCGGAGCCATCGTTCGATGCACGTAAGCCCCTGAAGTGGTCCAACACGCCTATCATTTTTTACGCCGAGGATCACCCTGATCGCACAACCGTGGTCGGGTGCTTGCCATTGTTGGTCTCACCGACAATCTGCAACCTCAAGGTGACAAAAATGCTAGTTGACGGTGGGGCCGGACTGAACCTAATCTCGCCGGACGTACTCAAGAAGCTCCAAATTCCTGATGAAGATCTCGAAGAAACGGGCACGTTCCAAGGGGTCAGTCCAGGAAGGACCCAGCCAAAGGGCAAGATTACGCTACCGGTGACATTTGGTAGCGAGCTCAACTACAGGACAGAGAAGGTAGTGTTTGATGTCGCCAAGATCCCTATGTCATACAATGGGATCCTTGGCCGCCCAGCGCTGGCTAAGTTCATGGCAGCATCACACTACGCGTATAATGTGCTGAAGATGCCCGGGCCGTTGAGTGTCATCACTATCCACTCTGACAAAAAGGATGCGCTCATTTGTGCCGACTAACTCTACCGGGAAGCAGTTGCAGCACCTACCGTCAAGGCATCTGCTCCTGCCGCTGGAACTCCCGGGGGGAAGAAGAAGACCGGCAAGAATCTTGGCGCAAACTCCGACAAGCGCACCTCCTCGGAGTGCTGCGCTTCCGTTGAGGAGGCACCCGAGAGTTCCACCGGCAAGAACAAGAAATCCAAGGCTGCTCCATTAGAGACCAAGAAGGTGCCCGTCAGGGAGGACGGAATGGGAGGAACTTTCACCATAAGTTCCACCCTAGATGACAAATAGGAAAGCGCGCTCATTGCCTTCCTGCGGGCGAATGTCGACGTGTTTGCATGGCAACTGTCTGACATCCCCGGTGTTCCCAGGGAGGTAATTGAGCACCACCTTGCTGTTTGTCCTCACGCGCGGCCCGTCAAGAAGAGGGTCAGGAAGCAAGCCTTGGAGCGGCAAGAATTCATTGCCGAAGAAATCAGGAAGATGGAAGCGGCAGGATTGGTCAGAGGGGTGCTTCACCCAACGTGGTTGGCCAATCCGGTTGTAGTGCGCAAGGCGAATGGGAAATGGAGGCTGTGTATTGATTATACAGACATCAATAAAGCCTGTCCAAAAGATCCCCTTCCCTTGCCGCGCATCGACCAGATTGTGGATTCCACTGCAGGTTGTGACCTACTGTCATTCCTCGATGCCAACTCAGGGTATCATCAGATCTTCATGGCAAAAGAAGATGAAGAAAAGACCGCATTTATCACCCCATGTGGTACGTATTGTTTTATACGAATGCCTTTCGGGTTGAAAAGTGCTGGTTCTACATTTGTGAGAGCGGTCCAAATTGGTTTTGAGCCTCAGCTCCATAGAAATATGGAGGCATATATGGATGATATAGTGGTCAAAACCAAGGACAAAGCGACGCTCATACAAGATCTAGAAGAAACATTTGCAAATCTGCGCAAGATCAACCTGAAGCTCAATCCTGAGAAGTGCGTGTTTGGTGTTCCTTCCGGCAAGCTTCTCAGGTTCTTTGTATCTCAACGGGGGATCGAAGCGAACCCCGACAAGATCAAAGCAATTGAGCAGATTGAAGCGCCAAGACGCGTCAAGGATGTACATCGTCTTGCCGGTTGTGTTGCTACCCTAAGCAGGTTTATTTCCAAATCTGCTGAGCGCGCCCTACCCTTTTTCAAAATTTTGAAAAAGGCAGGTTCAATGAAATGGACTCCGGAGGCGGAGGCTGCGCTGCAAGATTTGAAGAAATACCTTTCTTCTCCGCCAACACTAGTCGCGCCTAGACCACAAGAGCCGTTGCTGCTGTACCTGGCAGCGACAAATCAAGTGGTTAGTGCTACGTTAGTGGCGCAGAGAGAAGCTGATGAGGAGCAACACCAGCGGCAGGACCGCCAAGTGACGTGGCAGGATCTTCCCCGGCAAGGGTTGATCCCGGCAAGACAGGATCTGCGCAGTCAGAAGAACTAGTGCAAAAGAAAAAGGTGGTGCAGCGCCCAGTTTATTTTGTTAGCTCCCTCTTGCAGGGAGCTAGGTCAAGATACTCTGGTGTGCAAAAGTTGCTCTTCGACCTCCTTATGGCCTCGAGGAAGCTGCGCCATTATTTTCAAGCACATGAAATCACCGTCGTCACTTGCTTTCCGTTGCAACGGATTTTGCGAAATCCAGAGGCAACCGGCAGGATTGTGGAGTGGGCGTTGGAGTTGTCAAGCTTTGGTATCAAGTTTGAAAGTACTGCGACAATTCAGAGCAGGGCCTTGGCAGAGTTCATTGTGGAATGGACCCCAACGCCAGACGAAGAAGTTCAAGAAACGACTCTCCCCGGCAAGGAAATTGATCAAGAATGGGTTATGTACTTTGACGGGGCTTTTTCGCTGCAAGGCGCCGGTGCTGGCGTGCTGCTTGTCGCACCCACCGGAGAGCACCTCAAGTATGTAATCCAGATGCATTTTCCCCGGGAGAGTTCGACAAACAACACTGCGGAGTACGAGGGGCTGCTTGCCGGTCTCAGGATCGCGGCAGACCTTGGTATCAAGAAGCTCGTCATCAGAGGTGATTCGCAGCTTGTTGTCAGGCAAGTTAACAAGAATTATCAAAGTCCATTGATGCAAGCTTACGTGGATGAAGTGAGAAAAATGGAAGAGCGTTTTGACGGTCTGCAAATGAAGCACATTCCTCGTGCTGAAAACAGTATTGCTGATGACCTGTCGAAGCGCGCTGCCCTCAAGTTGCCTGTGCAACCAGGAACTTTTGTGCTCCGTTTGACTCAACCATCTGTGGCACCATCAATGAGACAAGAAAAGAGAAGAAAGTTAAATTCTGGACAGTACATTCCGGCAGAGCTCCCTGGAGCCGCCAGCAAGGAACTTGTCGGGATCAGCGATAAGCCTGCCGGTGAACGACAGGCTCAGGCGGAACCTCACACTTTTGCTGTCGAGACAAATGTTCCCCTGGCGGAAGAGATGCCTTTAGTCCTAGCTATCGAGCCCCAGGCTCCAGCATGGGCACAGCACATAGTCCATTTCCTTCAGACAAGAGAACTCCCTGAGGAACAGGAAGAAGCGGAAAAAGTAGCCCGTCGGTCTGTTTTGTACAAGTTCGTCGATGACGTCCTATACAGAAAGAGACCAAACGGTGTGAAATTGAAGTGTATTCCTCGGGAGGATGCGCTAGGGCTGTTGGCAGAGATACATGGAGGCATATGTAGCTCCCACATAGGATCAAGAGCACTTGTCGGGAAAGCATTTCGGCAAGGTTTCTTTTGGCCCACCGCTCTCCAGGATGCAACTGCACTAGTAACCAAGTGTGAAGCGTGCCAGTTTCATTCAAAGAAATCACATCAGCCAGCTCAAGCTCTTCAGACGATCCCTCTCTCCTGGCCATTTTTGGTCTGGGGGCTCGACATACTGGGCCCCTTCCCCTGTGCTACCGGGGGCTTTGAGTACTTGTACGTTGCGATCAACAAGTTCACAAAGTGGCCGGAGATGGAAGCGGTGAGAAAGGTGACAGCACAATCAGCCGTCAAGTTCTTTAAAGGAATAGTTTGCCGTTTCGGTGTGCCCAACAGGATCATCACCGACAACGGCATGCAATTCACAAGTTGCACCTTCATGCAGTACGTCCAAGACCTTGGCGGCAAAATTTGTTTTGCCTCTGTTGCTCACCCGAGAAGCAACGGCCAAGCGGAGAGGGCTAATGCTGAAGTGCTGCGCGGTCTCAGGACCAGAACCTTTGACAGGCTGAGAAAGTGCGGAAGACGCTAGATTGATGAGTTGCCGGCGGTTCTTTGGTCAATCAGAATGACACCAAATCGAGCCACCGGCCAGACACCCTTCGCTCTGGTCTACGGAGAGGAAGCAGTTCTCCCCACGGAACTCATATATGGATCACCTCGAGTGCTCGCTTATGATGAGCTTGAGCAAGAGCAACTGTGGCAAGATGACGCTGTGCTCCTTGAGGAGAATCGTCTTCAGGCTGCTGTGCGAGCTGCACGCTACCAGCAAGCTTTGCGCCGCTACCATAGCCGCAAAGTTCATGCCCGAAGCCTTGAGGAAGGCGACCTTGTTCTTCGACGGATTCAATTCGCCAAGAATTCAAACAAGTTGACGCCGAAGTGGGAAGGCCCTTATCGGGTAGTAGGAGTCACCAGGCCCGGCGCTGTCCGCCTGGAGACCAAAGATGGCGTTCCAGTGAGCAACTCCTGGAATATCGAGCATCTTCGCAAGTTTTACCCATAAGGCGCGGTTGCCGGGGGCCCCCGGCAACCACCTTTTGTACAAGTCTTGCCGGCAAGGCATGTAATCCTTTGTACAAAGCCAGGCACAGACCCTGAGCCCAGATGAATAAGTTTAAGTGTTGTGCATTTCCTTATCGATTTCCATGTTCATGTATATATATATATATGCATGCTTGTCTAAGATGTTGTATGACACTTGTTCCCGGTAAGTTCTAACGAACCGCCAAGGTTCCATATCTTTATTTTCTCTTCTTTCTTTTTATCAAAAGACAGAAGGATTCCTCGTGTGCACGTTTGCCGGGGGGAGAGGGAAGATATGAGTACCAGTGAGCGATGTTCAGAATTGACGCCTACCGGAGGAAGAACAGCAACAGAAAGCTAAGTCATAAAATGTTAAGCAAGTTTCTTTTATTACAAAGTTATTTTCCTTAGACGATTTCAACTTTTGTATGGAAAACCTGCACGCGAAGGAACCCTTGTCGTAATCGGTTGCGCCCTTATTTTGTTTTGAGTCCGCTCAACAATTTAAGTGGCTGCACTGAGAACGCCAAGGTGCCTTGCCGGCCGCTGCACCTTCAGCAGGCTGCTGAAGTCCCGCCCCCAGCGCTCGCAGTAGGTTGCGCGTCGGCAAGTTTTCAGTAAGCGTAGGGTGTATTCCGTACATAAAGGAATCAGACAAGGGAAATAGCATGCATATACCCAAACATACGCAAGTTATATTACATCAATAAGTTGCCGCGGTTCTAACACAAGACTTGATTGTCTTTTGGCATGGAATGGCGGCGACAAGGGAAATGAGGCAGCTAGTCCCTGCGTTGGCCTTCGATCCTCTTGATTGAATCTACCTTCTCAAGGATGGGCGCGACAAGCTCTTCAAGTGCTTTGAGATCTGCATCTTTCGGCAAGTGGCCGAGCACGTTGGAGAGATCAACGCCAGGGTTATTATATACCACCTTGACAAGCACCTTGCGGAGGACGGCCCGGCAAAGTTTGCGGGACTCATTGGCCAGTTGGGTCGCTCGGTTGGACTGTAGCAGCTTCAAAGTGTCAACGATGCTTTCGAAGAACATAGTCAACCTGGCGCTCGAAGATATCCTTTCTTCGGAGGAATACCTGAAGTTTTGCAGGCCATCCTTGCGCATGGTTGACAACTGTGCAGTGAGCCTCTCCGCAGCGTCGACAAGGCGATCAGTCCAGATTTTCACTCCCTTTTCATAGTCAATTTGGGCGGCGGCAGCGCTCTTAAGCAAGTTCCACTCTTCCTGAAGATCTCTGCTTAGGGCCTTCTCGCGGGCCCTGCCGTCCTTGAGGGACTTCTCTAGTGTGGTCAGCTTTAGCTTCAGATCGGCAATGGCGTCGTTGGCTGAAGTGAGCTGCTTGGTCTTGTCGGACATGGCAACTTGCATCTCTGCCAGGCTGTGGAGAGTTTTCTCCCTGTCCCCTTTGAGCGTCGAGAGCTCCTTGCCGTGTTCTTCAAGATCCACCTCCAGCTTCTTCACTTTGTCGCTCAGCTCGTTCTTGGCGGCCTCTGCAGCCTCGGCAGCATCGGCGGCCTCCTTGAGCTTGCCGGCGTGGTCTACAGTCAAAGCTTCGAGCGCCTCCTTGTGCTTTTGCTCCAGCTCCTGGATCCGCTGCGCGACAAGCTTATCGACCTCCGCATCTTTGCCGCGAAGCTTGGCGGTGAGCGCCTGCTCACGTGCGACAAGATCTTCCTCATGGGCATCGAGTGCAATGCGACGCTCCGTCAGGAGAGCATCTTCAGCGGCAGTTCTTTGTGCAGCTTCTTCCTGCGCTTTCTCCAGGTCAGATTGTTTCAAGAGGAGCTCCGTCCAGTTTTGGCTCACTTGTTCCCGGCCGGCGGTCAATTCTTGAAGGGCCTCGGCATACCAGATTTGCATTTGCTCGATGCGCTTCTGAAAATCTGCTTCGGCTGCCTCGACAACTGCCATTCTGGAATCCGCTTTCTCTTTTCGAGCCCGGTGGAGTGCTTGGAGCTTGCGGAAATTTTCGCCCATGGCCTGGAGGAGCTGATCCTCTTCAGATTTGCCACTGCTGGCACTTGGATCATCAACAATTTCGAGCCCGGCAGCGGCGATGATTTCTTCATCGAAGGTTTCCCCTTCGGCCGGTGTTTCAATATTTGCCGTGCCCGGCAAGTTGATGAATAGTTTGTCGCCAACCTTGAGGTATTTGCTTGATGATGGGGCTTCGGATGTCGATGGCTGATCCTCAATGTTTGTCTCACCGGTGGCTGGGGGCTCTGTGGCCGATGTAGCGCCTGGCGCTCCTGCGGCAGGAATGCCGTCAGTGTGGTCATCGGTCTCCTCGCCGGCCCTCTCGGCAGGTTCCTTGGCGGCTTCCTCGGCAACATTTTCGACGACCTCGACAGTGGCATCTTTGGCGGCCTCGCTGGCGGTGATCCTGTCTGCTTCGGCGGCGGCGTCTCTGGCGGTCTCCTCGATGACAACGTCGACGTCCATGTGTTCCATCACAGGGAACTCTGGAGGATGAAGGAAGGAAACAAAATAAGATCAAGGTTGAAGTTCAAGAAGACAAAAAGAAAGATAAAGAAAAGGATAACAAGCGCTCTAAGGCAAATAGTTACCTGTGCCGAGTTGTTGAGAGGTGGCCTCGCCCCCCCCCCCCCGGCAATGTTGGTTGCCGGGGAAATGTTGCCAGTATCTATGCATACCAGCTCCTCCTCGACTAAGATAGGCTCGTCGGCGGTAACTCTTGCCGGGGATGCGCTTGTGGGTGGCGCGGTTGACGGAGGCGGCATGATAGGGTGGTTTCCACTTCTCCCTATTGCTGTTCTTCTCCTGCAAGCCTAAAGATATCAGCGGCAAGGGTAAAAACCTCAGCGCCTGTTAGCAGAAAACGAGTGGAGAACTCACGCTGGGGGCTGCGCTGGGGGCTGCGTTGAGGGCTGAGCTCCGGGCTGACGACGACAATTTCCGGCGCACTCATAGAGCCTGCCGGGAGCTCGTCGCTCGTAGAAGTCCTCGACCTCTTCGCCGCCCTTTCCGCCAAGGTTTCTGCATCGCTGCAGAGACGAGACAAAGCAAGGCTATGAGATTACTCCAAAATTTGGAAGATAAAGGCTATGGCAGGATACTTACTCTTCCTCTTCTCGTTCCGGGCTAAAGCCGGAGATGTCGAAGTCGACCTCCGTTGCAGTGTCCATGTGAGGAGGCGGAGGAGGGGTCCTGGGTCGCTTGGCTGTAGCAGGCGCAGGGGGTTGGCGTGATTCCGCCGCCTCAGCCTCCGGTGCGGTTGTGTGGGACGCTCCTGCCGCTGCAGCAGTTGCCGCAGGTGCGGGTCTCGCACGCCGCGCAGGTTGCTGTCGAACCCCTTGCCGCGGTGCAGTCTTGCCGGCCGCCTTCTTGCTGGGAGCCTTGCTGCTCGAAGAGGGTTGGCTTGCCGGGATGCCAGAAGCGGCCTTTCGAAGAACGCGCTTGGTCTTCTTCGGAGCTGGGGGCTCCTCCTGCGGCTCCTCTTCGGCTACGTCCTCGTCGGACGAGCCCTCAGCGGCCGCGCTGCTCTGTTCCCCGGTAGCCTCAGCCACCCCGGCAGGTTTTTCTTCCATCACAACCTCCGCGTCGCTGGTTTCCCATTCTGTGAAACCAGCGTTGCCGGCCTCCACGGCAAGATTCGGCTCCTCCACCCTAGAGGCAATATACGCCACTTCTTCGTCAGTGGTGGTGCAAATGAGGTCCGTCTCTTCCCGGACGGCCCTCTCCGACAAGTTGTCGAAGAACTTTTGTGCTTCCTCCTCGGTTGGCTCGGCCCAAGTCGCGTCAAGACCGTGGGCATTGAACATTGGCATGAAGGCGATGATTGACCCCAGGGCGGAGTTGTTGCACAAAGGGACAATTCTTGCCGGCAACCGATGTTTGTCATCGCGCTGGAATAGCTTGTGGCGGAGAGCGCCGAGCTGCATGGTCGTCAGATTGTTGTTCAATCCAGGGCGCAACCTCATGATATCTGCTGCGTTCCGGTACTCCCAAGCTGGTCTTCCCCTGCTCTGTAGGGGGGCGATGCGGCGGCGGAGGAAATCGAAGCCAATCATCTCCATTGTAAGCCCGGCAGCTTTCAGGCGAAGGATCCTGGTGGTGGCGATTGTGAGCCTCTCGTCCTCCGTGGCGAGATCGCTCCGGTCGCTGCCGCGGACCACCTTCTACCGTCGAGGCGAACAGAACGGATGGGGATCAGCTTCCTTGATCCAGCACCACTCAGGCCGCCATTCATCCCACTTCTCGTGGTAAACTCCATCTGGGTATATCTCCTTATTCCAAGCCCGTGGAATCTAGGCGATAGAACCAGAAAGGGCCTCCCCCTTTTGGATGCGAGGAATAAAATAATGGCGGAAAAGGGCGGTGTTGGGAACTACTCCGGCAAAGTTTGCGCAAAGATGAGCAAAGACAGACATGCACATTACGGCGTTCGGCGTGAAATCAAGAAGATGGAAGCCGTATGTGTACATAATATCATTGAAGAAATCAGAGAATGGAGGACAGAGTCCGCAATAGAAATAAGCGGTGAAGAAGTGATATCTGTCAAGACCGCTCTTGGAATAAGAACCTGGAATCACGCGCGTTGCGGGGTGAGCTTGCATCTCCTTCGCCCACATGCACTGGTACCAGTTCTTCAAGGCCCTCGCATCGAGCGATGGAGCGAAGACGTCGAACTTCTTCCGCATCTTCACCAGCTCGCTCTCCAGGACATCGGCCTTCGTCTCCTTGCTCTTGCCTTTGCCCTTGCTAGCCTTGGGTGGCATGGCGATTGCGAAGGCGGAGGCTGAGGATAGAGCAGGTGCAGAGGCGAAGAGCGGATGAGGAGAAGTGTGGCTTTGAGCTCGAGAAGGGGAAAACAATGGCGGAGTCCAGATTGGGAAGAAGAGGGGGTAAATAGGCTGCGCCTCTGCGGTTTCCCTTTTTATGGGGAAGGAGCAAGGCCGCCTCTTTTACTCCCCAATGTAAATGCGCCTCTGCAGGCACGCTGCAGTTGCAGCCTTTCAGCGCACGCTTCCCATGTCGCGCGTTCCGCGCGCGTAGTGGGGGGCACAGTAAGTGGGATATTTACGAGCAGTTGATCCCCTGCCACACGTGCCCGTGCACTGTTTGGGCCTAGCCCAACAACGCCTCGCACTCGTGTGTGGCCTAGGCCCGGGGGCTCCTGTCGGTGTACTAAGTACTGGGCCATTAGTACCCCATACTTGTGCACGGGCAGTTGTAGCCATACTCGCAGCCAGGCTTGTCGGGGAACAGTTGGAGGTTAACTCAAGTTATCGAAGAAACACTCAAGTCAAGGATTTGAGGATCAGCAGATAAGAAGAACTGAAGACCGAAAGCCAGCCTCCCCGGCAAGATCTTGCCGGGGTGGCCTGCGAAGCCCGGCAAGATTTCACGCCCGGCAAGATTCGGCGCCCGGCAAGATTCGGCATCTGGCAAGATTCTGCCACTATGCCATCACTTCGGCACGGCAACAAGCCTGACATTCTGGGTCCTTCTCTGGATGCGTGGCAACGCGCCAGTGGAGGAGAGCTTAAGCGGTGCTGATGGGATGGCCCCTTTTTCCATCCCCAAGAAAGTGAGGACACCTAAATGGACACCTCACGGTGCATTAAATGCATTCATCCTAATCCGTCAGCGGTTAGGTATGATAACCCTGTAGCAACTTTACACCTCAATGTATGTACATTTTGCCACTGTGGTGACCCCTTTGAATGTATAAAAGGAGGCCCAAGGCAACTGCTACAGGGAGGAGGATCTTCTAGCCCATTCTGCATGTGTAGCTGCTCTTTGAACATACTGTTCATCGCGAGCGCTCCTGGAGCCTGGGCTCAAGAACACTCATAATAAAACAAGGCAGGAGTAGGGTTTTACGCTGATCAGCGGCCCGAACCTGGGTAAAATCGCCCCGCATCGATCGTTGGTTCTGCTCTTTGTGCATACCACTCTCCCTGCCGAATCGTAATGGGGTCCTTCGGGTTCCCATAGGTGTCGCATGCCGACAACTTCCCAAAGAAACCAGGAGCAAGGGTGAAGTATGTGCCACTGCCTAAACGATTATGTACGGTGAGTAGAGAAAACCCACGACCACCTAATACTTGATAAAGTACCAAGGTAAGGGGTTGAGCTAAGAAACCTAAAAACCAGCACTTAATGGGAGGCAACCCATTATATTTTTATTTTTCAGTAAAATTTTATCTTTGTTTAAGTCAATATTTTTCTCTTATAAATGAACTGATGAAAATCCCTCGAAAGAGTTGTTTTTAACCTTTTTGTTGAAGGAGAAGTGTTGAAAAGAGGAACCAGGAAAAGAAACAAAGGAAGAAAGTAACAGAGGAGATCGACGGCGTTTCATACGGGCACTGCCACATGTATACGCGCCCGCATGAAAACCCAGAAGAGATGCACAAAAGACCAGGAAGATCGACGATGTATCATACCACTGCGCTCGTTTGCGCAGTCGTATGACACTCTCGCCAAAATCAACTAGGACTTACAGATTGGGAGACGGCATTCCAAACAGGGGGCTAGCGCCCTCTTATACGGTCGTTTGGGTCCTCGACCAGCAGCGTCCGCGGGGTCAGCAGGAAAGATGGCCTTTTGAACAAGCGCCAGCGCCTATCTGAGCGCCCGTTTCGCCTTCTGACTAGCATAGCTAAAAATGAACAGGTTTGACGATGGTGTTTAAAACGAGCACATATGCCCGTTTTAGCGCCCGTTTCAGGTATGTAAACCCTAGTTCGACCAATTTAAATGTGAGACAGCGTTCCATATGGGCGCTCGCGCCCGTATGAGCGCATGTTTCGTCTGAATTTTCATAAATCCGAGCCACCGGCGGCGGGAGGTTTTCTTCTTCTTCCTCCCAATGCCCAGTCCCTCACATCTCTCTCTCAAACTCTCACAAAAATCCTCCAAACCTTCGTTTCTTTGTGGATTTCATTTGTTTGATTCGTGCATCTTCATCCTTGTTGAGTTTCTCCCCCGATCCATGGTTTATTTGCAAGTTTTGGTGGCGATTTCGTCAATGTTCATGTCCTAGATGAGATGCATGATATTTTCGATTTCCGATCGATTTGCATGTTAGGATTCAAAGTAATAGGTTAGAATCAATCTTAGGTAGTATTAGAACTCGATCCCATGTTAAAATTACATTTTTTTGTTGTTATTTTTGTTGTGTGTAGAAAATGATGAGATCGGCGATTGATGCGGGGAAGAAGGTCGTGGGCTCGCGGTCTAAGCGTGCCTGGAACGAGGGAGATGAACTCTGTGTTGCTACAAGCAGGAACTTTCAACATGTGAGCAGCCGGGGGATGACCCCCACGAAGTGGAATTGCGATGCGTTCTTGGAGTCCCAAGGACTTCACATTCACAACAACTTTTCATGGCTTGCGGGCAACGTTGGGATGGGAGTTTTCTGTAACTTCCATTACCTCACGTACCACAACATCACCGTGGAGCTCATCTCCACCTTCTCCCACACTCTTGATGACTCGAGGGTGGAACTGAGCTGCTCGTTCATGCTCGAAGGAGTCCAGCGCACCATGACGTTGGAGCAGTTTTGAAGTGCCTTTGGTTTCGAGAACCAAGGAGTTCTCGACACTAGGCGCATGCCGATTACTAATGTGTTGGGTACGTGGGAACTCATCTCCGTCAAGGATGAACATGACCTCTCCGGGAAGAAGGTATCAAGCATCCAAAACCCCGCCATTCGCTACTTCATGATTTTCCTTGCCAACACTATCTTTGGTAGGGAGAACCTCGTGGGCACGTCGAGCTATGACATGTGTGTGCTTCACGCAGCACTCCACCCCGCTTACACCCCCAAGTCTAACTTGGGAGCTTTTCTTATGCATCACCTTGGTAGGCAGAACAAGCAGCCGAGGGGTATTATTGTTGTGGGAGGCGTAGTGACTCGGCTTGCCGAGCACTTCGGCCTCAATATTGATGATATGCAGCACATCCCATGTCCTACGGTACTCAACCATAGGATTATGACCAACATTCTTTATTGGACCCGTGCAAGGGGAGCATTGCTACAAATGCCCCTACCTAACACGCAAACCGTGATGTTCGCTTGCCCTTGTTGCAAGCATTTGTTGTTTCTACGTGTGATATGTGGGTACTCTCTATTGACGAGATCAACGAGTACTGCCGTGAGGCTGGTTTTAGGAACATTGTTCAACCCGAACCTGCTCCAGAGTGGGACGCAACAGTAGCAGGTCTGGCCCACGGTTGGGATGCATGGGGCAATGCCCCTCAGCACGCACCCAACTTTCCACCATAGCCCGCACCACGATATGCACTACAGGTTCACTTTGGGCAGCCACATGACTACGTGCCTAGGGTTGAGTTTCAGCAGCTGCAGCTGCAACAGGTACGAGGGATCAGTATGGACCTTCGTGAGGCCAACAACAACATTAACCTGCTGAGTGGGAACATGCAGTCCCTCTTTTCTTTCTAGCAACCACACCCTGGAGCAGGAAGTTTGCCCTCTAGTAGCCCATCCTTCCAGTGGCCACACTTTGGCCAGAGGGGCAACAATGGCGAGGACATGGACTAGAGAATAGGCCTAGAGCCTAAGCTTGGGAGAGCTCATCCCCTAGTTATCCATGCATGCATGTTTATTTTTTCTTTTATTTGTTCTTTTGCATTTTGCATGTTTACTTTGGTCTTGCCTTGTTGTAGTTCTTTTTGGTTGCTTTCTTTGAGCCTACAGGTTTGTTCTCAACTAGCAAGAAGAAATGAAGAAAATGTATTGGGACTTGATGGAGGGGAAGAATGAGCCAACATGAGAACGTATAACATATACATAATCCCTTGTCTCGCAATTTTATTTGAGGAAGAATTTTCAGTTGACTGGCTGCACTTGAATTAGTTCCCTTCGCTAGTTGAATAGCATCTAGTCATAACTCCTAGTTTCAGATTTTGCTAGTCAAACCTTGTGGGAAAGTGTGTTTTTGTTTTACTGAAAATCTAAAAAAATATAGAGGACGGGCGCTTTCGAAGAGAACAAATACTTAAGTGATTCAACTCCACATGCTGATTTTGATTAACTTAATGACACCTATTGATGGATTTGTTTAGAGGGATGAATATTTGAAGTGTTTGAGGTTATGCCAAAATTTATTCATAATACTTAAATCGTGGAGCTCCAGCCCTAGGCTGGCTTTACTCTCGTTGCTATATGTTGAGATAATTTGCATAATTGCAACTTCGTCACGAACTTAGGGATTGTGTGGTAAACGATCGACCTTTCCCAAGGGAGTGTGTAAGTGGTAAATAAAAGCACTGATTGCTGAGCTTGAAAAAGACAACCATTCTTGATCCATAGTGCATGAAATTAAACCACGGCGGAACCAAATTGCATATAGTGAATTTTGGCATAACCCCGTTGATGTCTACTATGCAACCTTCTTCTTGTAGACTCGTGTTGGGCCTCCAAGCGCAGAGTTTTGTAGGACAGTAGCAATTTTCCCTCAAGTGAATGACCTAAGGTTTATCAATCTGTGGGAGGCGTAGGATGAAGATGGTCTCTCTCAAACAGCCCTGCAACCAAATACAAAGAGTCTCTTGTGTCCCCAACACACCCAATACAATGGTAAATTGTATATGTGCACTAGTTCAGCGAAGAGATGGTGATACAAGTGTAATATGGATAGTAGCTATAGGTTTTTGTAATCTGAAAATATAAAAACAGCAAGGTAACAAGTAGTAAAAGTGAGCAAAAATGGTATTGCAATGCTTGAAAACAAGGCCTAGGGTTCATACTTTCACTAGTGCAAAATATCTCAACAATGAAAACATAATTGGATCATATAACCATCCCTTAATGTGCAACAAAGAATCACTCCAAAGTTTCTATCAGAGAACGTAGGACGAAAACATGCATCAACCCCTACGCATAGATTACCCCAATGTCACCTCAGGAATCCGCGAGTTGAGTGCCAAAACATACATCAACTGAATCAATATAATACCCCATTGTCACCACGGGTATTCATATGCAAGACATACATCAAGTGTTCTCAAATCCAATATTAAATCCAACATAACAAACCTCAAAGAGCAAGACTCAATTCATCACAAGAAGGTAGAGAGGGAACAACACCATAAGATCCAAATATATTAAAAAAGCTCGCGGTACATCAAGATCGTGCCAAATCAAGAACACGAGAGAGGAAGATCAAACACATAGCTACTATTACATACCCTCAGCCCCGAGGGTGAACTACTCCCTCCTCATCATGGTGGCCGCCGGGATGATGAAGATGGCCTCCGGTGATGATTTCCCCCTCCGGCAGGGTGCCGGAACGAGGTCCCGATTGGTTTTTTTTTGGCTACAGAGGCTTGCGGCGGCGGAACTTATCATCTAGGGTTCTTTTTGGGGGTTTTGGTATTTATAGGAATTTTTGGTGTCGGTCTCACGTCAAGGGGGTGCCCGAGGGGCCCACAAGCTCGGGGGCGTGCCCATCAGGGTTGTGGCCTCCTAGTCCACTTCCTGGCCCAACTCTAGTGCTTCGGGGGTCTCTTTTGGTCCATAAAAAATCACCGTAAATTTTCAGCCCATTCCGAGAACTTTTATTTCTGCACAAAAAATGACACCACGGTAGTTCTGCTGAAAACTGCGTCAGTCCGGGTTAGTTCTAATCAAATCATATCCAAACCATATAAAATTGTTGTAAACATGGCATGAATACTTCATAAATTATAGATACGTTGGAGACGTATCAGCATCTGATACGTCTCCAACGTATCTATAATTTTTTATTGTTCCATGCTGTTATATTATCATTCTTGGATGTTTTATATTCATTTTATAGCAACTTTATATCATTTTTTGGGACTAACCTATTGACATAGTGCCTAGTGCCAGTTGCTATTTTTTGCTTGTTTTTTCCTTCGCAGAATATCCATATCAAACAGAGTCCAAATGCAGCGAAACTTTTTGGAGATTTTTTTCAGCCTAGAAGACAACTTGGGAGCCAAGGAAGTGCACAAGGGGAGGCCCGGCCCACGGAGGTCCTTTCCACCGCCTCTCAGCTCTATAAATACAGAAATATTCCAGAAACCCTAGGGGAGTCGACGAAACACAATTCCAGCTGCCGCAAGTTCCAGAACCATGAGACCCCAATCTAGAGCCCTATTCCGGCACCCTGTCGGAGGGGTTCATCATCCTCATTGGTGCTCCTTCGATGATGCGTGAGTAGTTCACCATAGACCTACGGGTCCGTAGGCAGTAGCTAGATGGCTTCTTCTCTCTTTTTGATTCTCAATACAATGTTCTCCTCAATTTTGTTGGAGATCTATTTGATGTAATGACTTTTTGCGGCGTGTTTGTTGGGATCCGATGAAGTGCGAGTTTATGATCAGATCTATCTATGAATATTATTTGAGTTTTCCTTGATATCTTATATGCATGATTGTTATAGCCTCGTATTTCTTCTCCGAAACTTTGGTTTGGTTTGGCCAACTAGATTGATTTTTCTTGCAATGGGAAGAGGCGCTTTGTGATGGGTTCGATCTTGCGATGTCCTCACCCAGTGACAGAAGGGGTAGCGAGGCACGCATGTATTGTTGCTATTAAGGATAAAAAGATGGGGTCTATTCCTACATGAATAGATCTTGTCTACATCATGTCATCGTTCTTATTGCATTACTCCGTTTCTCCATGAACTTAATACACTAGATGCATGCTGGATAGCGGTCGATGTGTGGAGTAATAGTAGTAGATGTATGCAGGAGTCGATCTACTAATCTTGGACGTGATGCCTATATACATGATCATTGCCTTGGATATCGTCATAATTGTTCGCTCTTCTATCAATTGCCCAACAGTAATTTGTTTACCCACCGTATGCTATTTTCTCGAGAGAAGCCACTAGTGAAATCTATGGCCCCGGGGTCTATCTTTTATCATATGGTTTTCAGATCTATTATTCCAAAAACCCGAAAATACCTTGCTGCACTTTTTCTTTATTTATTTTATTTTGTGTTTTGCTAGATCTATTTATCCAATCTCATACAATTTTATCTATCTTTTTACCGGGGAGGGATTGACAACCCATCTTACGTGTTGGGTTGCAAGTATTTGTTATTTGTGTGCAGGTACTGTTTACATAGTGTTGCTTGGTTCTCCTACTGGATTGATAACCTTGGTTTCATAACTGAGGGAAATACTTACCGTTGTTGTGCTGCATCATCTCCTCTCCTCTTCGGGGAAATACCAACGCAGATACAAGCAATTAGGAAGAATTTCTGGCGCCGTTGCCGGGGAGACATCATCAATATCTATCAGGTTCCTAATCACAAATCTCATCTCCTTGCAATTTACATTATTTGCCATTTGCCTCTCATTTTCATCTCCCCCACTTCACAAAAAATTTGCCTTTTTATCTGCCTTCTTTTGCCCTTTTTCTCGTTCGATCTTTTGTTTGCTCGAATCTATCATCATGAGTGACTTTGGCATGGCAGAAACAGATGATGGCAGAACTCCTAAAATTGGACGTTCTGGCAATTTGGATGCTAAAACTTTTGTTTTGGGACAAGGGAATGTTATAGGAAAAGAAACTATCCAAGAATTCTTCAATTGTGTTGGAACTTTGACTTGTGATGATACTCATATACTTAAAAGAACTAAAACTTATGCGGAAGCTATTTCAGCATTCGTTCTGAAACTTGAGAATAGATTTATCTGTATTCATCCTACTTTGCAAAGATTGTTTTATGAGCTACCCGTTATAAAGGACCCAAAAGATAAAAAAATAGCCACCCTTGTTCTTATGAACGAATTTGATCATATAGTACGGGAATCTAGGGAGATCTTTGATTTTTATGGTATGAACCATGAAAAACGGGTAATATATGAGATCCTTTACAATAGTGATTATGTATTAAGACATTTGCTTGGTAATAATCAAAATTTTTATGAGAACCTTAAAAAGGAAATTCCCGTTATGGATATGATCCAACAAGTTTTCAATGATGTTAATCAACAATATTCTTGGATTGTAGCCGGGAATCAAAGGGGATACAAAGATGGACAACTTGATAATGCTAAAATTTCTATGGACAATGTGTTTCAAGTTATGTTTGAAAAACCTCCTCACAAAAACACATCTATGGAAAAGGAAACTAAAGATGACAATACTTGAATCTATGCATTATGCCTAGCTAGGGGCATAAAACGATAGCGCTTGTTGGGAGGCAACCCAATGAATAAATTTTATTTTTGCTTTTTTTCTTTCTGTTCTTGAGTGTTTGCACAATTATGCTACTGTTATGATTGTGTTTTTTTATGTTTCAATTAGTGTTTGTGCCAAGTTAAGCCTTTATGATAGCTTTGGATGATAGTTGATTTGATCCTGTTGAAAAACAGAAACTTCTGCATCAAGTAACAGAATTGTTAAAATTCACAGAAGCAACGAAAAATTCTGATTTTTTTACACAAGATTTATATACAAATTGCCTCTGTTGTCCTTATTTTTCAGAATTTTTGGAGTTACAGAAGTATGAGTAAAATACGAGTCTTTACAGACTGTTCTGTTTTCGTTGCATCGTGTGCTTATTTTTGATGAATCGGTGGATTGTATCGGGGGGTATAAGCCATGGTAAATTTAGAATAAATTAGGCATAATGCAATAAAAAAATATGAATGGGTTCGCAACTGTACTTAAAGCAAAGATTGGTTTTCTTATACTAACGGATCTCACGAAGGTTTTGTTAAGTTTTGTGTGATTGAAGTTTTCAAGTTTTGGGTGAGATCTTGATGGATGAAGGAATAAGGAGTGAAAAGAGCCTAAGCTTGGGGATGCCCATGGCACCCCAAGGTAATACTCAAGGAGAACCAAGCAACTAAGCTTGGGGATGCCCCGGAAGGCATCCCCTCTTTCTTCTAACAACCATCGGTAATTTTACTTGGAGCTATATTTTTATTCATCACATATCATGAGTTTTGCTTGGAGCGTCTTGTATTATATGAGTCTTTTCTTGTTTTGCTTTTTAGTTTGTTGCAATCATCCTTGCTGGACACACCTATTTGAGAAAGCCATAATTATGCTATGATTTGTTAGAATTGCTCTATGTGCTTCACTTAAATTTTTTGAGCTATGGAATTGCTCTAGTACTTCACTTATATCTTTTTGAGCACGGTGGTGCTTTAATTTTTGAAGAAATACTCTAGTGCTTCACTTAGATTAATTTGGGAGTTAGTAAATTTTTTGAATAAATTCTCTCATGCTTCACTTATATTATTTTGAGAGATGGAATTTTTTTTGCTCGTGTTCTTCACTTATTATTTGAGAGCTTGTCAAAAGCAATGGTAATATATTAAACTAGTTCCAAAGTGATAGATATCCAAGAAGGATATAATAAAAACATTCATGAAAGATCATTGGACAAAATAAACTTGATTCCTTGTAATAGTTTTGAGATATGATGATAGTGATATGTGAGTCATGTTGGTGAGTAATTATGCTTTAGTAAGAATCACTACTGCAGGATGCTGCTAACGCGACATTACAATCAGAGACCCTTCGATGAAACTGTGTGCGATGCATTAATCACAAACGAAGATGTAAAAACCCATCAAAAAGATGCAAAACATTTGCGATGGCGGATACATCAAACACGGTTCAGATTGTAGTTGCGTGTGCGATGGGTGGCATACGGTTCATTTCACTGAACTGTTTGCGATGAGGAAGAACAACAGAAATGGGTAGCCAGATGAAGGTGTGTGCGAAATACGGCATATAGTTCACTGGGATGAACTGTTTGAGATTAGTGAACGCAACAGAAACAGTCACCCAGATCAAGGTGTGTGCGATATACGGCATACAGTTCACTCGGATGAATTTTTTTCGATTAGGCAACACAACAGAAATGGTTCAACTGAACAAGATGTGTGTGATATGTGGCAAACAGGATCCTAATCAGAAATGTGTGCGAAGACCCATAATAACATAGACAATTTCTGCTAATAAGTCATGTGTGTTGTGGGCAAACGCTTGTTGGTATACAATTGTTAGCGATTGATGAATTCATCACCGACGGGTTTTCTAGTATCGTCCGTGTGCGTTGTCATTGCATACAGAACAACAATATATGTACTTATAAGGACTTGATTCCATAACCAAATTGAACATCCAATTACATAGGTGGCTAGTACACACATGACCCTTGCACACACCAAAGTATGTTCCAAAATGCCTAGAAAACTCAAATAATGTATAAAAAAGCAAAACGAATGCTGAATAATTTCATATTTTTTAGGACGACACTCCTATAGTTGCATGTTGCCTCTGAAAATAAATCAAGGCGGGAAGAGACAGCATATGTCATTTCACACACATATAGGTGACAAGTTCCCTCTCGGAACCATGAGGCTTCTTGAGAGAAGCTCCGGTTTGTAAGAAGTTTATACCAAAACTTGTCTCAAATTGGACTATTTTTTTACCACAGCATGCTGGTGCCATGTCATAACACCATGCCATGTTTCATGATTTTGAGGCGAGTTTTGGATTTACAATAATTTTAAAACCAGGTTTCTCAACGTTTACTGTCGAGTCGGCACCGCCCTGGATAGGATTTTTCCTCATGGGTCCCAAATGTCAGAATCCAAATCTGTCACTACCATGCACCTTTTATTATTAAGAATTACATCCCATTTGGTGTGCTAGCTAAAAAAAAGTTTGGTGGGTGATGGTGGGCGCTAAGAACTTGCGGGTTCTGTAATGAACAAAGATCAAAGCCCAGTATGAAAGAAAATATGGGTCAAAGCCGAGTTGAAAGGGGCAACAATATCTAACTCCAACTTACAAAAGGTACAAAAGCATGAGGATTAATTGTTCATTAGGTTTACACATAACCCAGATTGAACAGGGCAATAACATCTAACTCAACCAAAGTTTTTGGCAGTCACAATCAAATGGATCGGTCTGATCCATAAAATCAAGATCCCGGTACAAAAGATCTACTGGTCCATGATGACAAGTTGTTGTAAATAGAAGCCGAGCACGATCAGAAGCCCTTAGGTCCACCTGAAACTTCTTTTTGAAAAACTTAATCCTCACGGACAATAGTGCCCTCGCATTCCTCATGAAGAATGTGACAAAGCTAGTGTTTGCATGGTTGGATGCATATCCTTCCACCGTTATTGTCTTCAAACGAATGTCATGAGATCTAAGAAAATCCTTGTGCTTCCTCTGCCATCGATTGGTTAGACCTTTTTCTCGAAGTCCTAGTACCTAAATAGACATGAAGATTGAAAATAGTTAATGTCTAAAATAGAGTATGTCGAAGGAGCGACAGCTAAACGGTTAATTCTAGTACATTATATATGGGCTTTCAATGTGTGTGAAATCATCACCTTTATATACAAATTCTCCAGACATGGAAAGCATCGCAGCAAGCCAATAGTGGTGTTCACATCAAGACACCCTATATAAATATATAAGGTCTTGACAGAATCCAGCACCCCTGATACGCCATCCATGGACAAGCTCTTCATTCAGCATAGAACATAATATTAGCACCGAAAGTGTACTCCAAGATGATATTTAACTTATGCACACAAATGAAAAATGCAGATTACAAAAGTGTACATGGATAACATACAGTACCTGAATAAGTGTGGAGCCAACCACCAACTTGTAACCTTCAAACGGATCAGGAAATATACCCAAGGTCTCCAGTTTAGGCACAGAGACCACAGTTATTTGCGAAGGTTATAACAACAATCAAGGAGCAACCTTTGAAGTGAAGGGGCATCTTCGATGATGAGCTCCTGTCCTTCAAAACAAATTCCAATGCTTACAAGGTGAGGCGACTTTATTTTGAGACAAGGGATATGGATTCCTTTTCCAAAAACAAGCACCAAACGCTCCAGTGTAGGGCAGCTGGAGTGGATGATGCTGTGTAGTGAGGCCACCGACAGATCAACCAACACAAGCTCAAGTTTTTTCAGCAGTGGGAGTCGAAGAATTTGTACCAGATTGTCTACTAGATGGCACCGGGTCAAGGTGGCGGTGTGGAGAGAGGAGGAAAACCATGAGATGGGAATCGGTGATGAGGGCACAAATGCAGCTCTTGGTGGTAACCTATCGCTGTAGTAATGGTAGAACTCAAGTTGCTAGAGTTTATCAAATTGACGGGATGTCAGCCAGGCAGCCACCATGCAGGGTATGTCCAGCAGGTAGCATGCCGGGATGCAGATGCGCTGAACGGAGCCCTGGTGGGAGGAGATGATGGCTCCGAGGAGTTCAGAATCATCATCGACAGATAGCTGACAATAGTCGAGATTAAGAGACGCGGCGCGCTACTGAGTGCGCCACCGAGATGTGAGGACTTATGTACGGCAGCCATCCTTGGTGGGGAGAAGGGAGATGATCTCCCCAAGGATGGCGTTCGGGAGATCGCTGATGCGGTCCGCCGGAGATTCTACTGGTTCCTCAGGTCCAGGGGGTGGCCGCTTCTGGTCGTGCAGCCGGGTCCAAGATCTACATCCGGCGGCGGCGCTGGCCGGAGCCTCATCTGTGTACGTACCAATCTGAAAGAAAAAAAATGGCAGAAACATACATGTAGGACATTCAAAATCAATTCTCAAGATCTGGAAGAAAAAAAGGACAAACATATATGTAGGACATTCAAAATCAATTCTCAAGATCTGGCCACGAATTATTAGCATGCACGCTAACCCTAGTCAGATTATTTGCAAAAAATCATTTGTACAGAACAAACAATTAATCACTAACCCTATACGGATACCATTCAAACAATCAATACACTAAGTGCATCTAACGGATCTTGATTACTCTGATTTCATGGACTGAGAGAACATAACCATAGGATTTGTATTCCAAAAAAATTAGAGAGCAGGGAGTAACCAGAGAAAACACATGATATGTTTGCCGCACAAATGGGTATATAGATGACTAACCAGTTTTCCGTCGGAGTCGCAGTCGTTGCCGAAGTTGCTGTTGACCTCCGGCCCCGGTTGGGGGGGCACGACGGTGCCGACGAAGTCAAGGTCGTGCTGCTGCCCGCGCGAGACCTTGTCGACGGCGACAGCAACCTCTGTGCCCAGCTTCACGCGTTGCGCGGGTGCTTCACCAGCCCCGGCGTCGCCACTCCCTCCGATGGTGCGCTTCCGCGGCATCCTCGTACACTCCAGAGTCCAGACATTGGTGACCACTGTGGATCGGGGGTGCGGCTGCCTATTATGGCCGGCGGCTTGGGCGTGCCATTAATACGGACCAGTGGGAGCGAGGCGGGCAGCAGTCAAAGGCTGTCTCGCCTCCCGGTGAGCCTGCGCGGCGGACTTCTGGCATTCCTACCATCATTTCACACAGCTACTCGCACGCCTCCCGGTGACACTACGCGGCGAAAACGCCTCCCATCAATTCACACACCTGCATGCATGCCTCCTGGTCTGCCTGCGCGGCGGACTGCTTGCATGCATCCCGTCAACTCACGCCTGCTCGCACGGCACACGGGGCGCGTGGCAGCACGCATATTTTTTTGTTTTTTGATGATTCATTCTGCCACTTTACTGCTTAACCGAAGCATGGCATGGTCTAACGCACACGGTCCGAATAAATAATCTGTATGAGATATTGGTTGCCAGTTATTAACAATCTCCTGTTTGTAAGAAGATTATATCAAAACGTGTCTCAAATTTGATGAAAAAATACAATATCACAGTCTACTGGTGTCCTTATATGACACCACGCTAAGTTTCATGAATTTCAACTAAGTTTTGGATTTACTGAATTTTAAAAATCATTATTCTCAATGTTTTGAAATCTCTTGCATGGGGAAACTTGCACCCAGGGACACACATATGATTTTACAATCCATTTTGGTGCACATGTAGCTCAAATTTGATTTTTGCACATTAAATCCCTAGGAAATCAATCAATGTATAAAAATGGTCGAATGATCTCTGGTTTTTTTTTCAAATTTTAACACGACACTCCTTTGATCACATTTTCACTGCAGAAAAAGTTTGACATGCCTCAGAGTGGCTGTGGTTGTGCGGGATGTGTGTGTCTGTGTGTGGGGGGGGCGGTCCGGCAGTACACTACGAGTCGTGAGCCTCCGTGTGGGATTATTGATCATTTCGTGAGTCATATATGCCACATCAAAGTCATGAATTGGTTATTTAAAGCATTACACAACCCTTTCATACATACATGTTCGGGCCACATGCATGCATTGGTGGTCCTCTCGGACACTCCCTCGTGCGGTTATCAGTGACGTGCCCATTCGTTAGCCCGCAAAGGTTTTTAGTTTGCACCGACAACGAGAGGCATTTGACCAAAGGTGTATTCATCTTGGCATGTGTGTTACGGTGTGGATCATGGTGAGATTCCATATCAAAGTTTGGGCACGTGCGTACACATGAGTCCCTCCCACCGGCTTGAAGTGAGGGGGCTACGCATCGTGGTGTAGTGTGTTTCCGGTTTGCGAAGCATGTGCCACGTCAAAGTTGTGCATTGGGTATTCAAACATCACATAACACATGGGCACATGCACGCAGTGGTTGTCCTATGACACTCACTCGCGTGTGACTCTCTCTGTGGGCCCACGAGGTCGTCGTCGATCAGTTGAACGTACAGCGAGAGAGAGGTTAATTTGACCAACATGGATGGTTCTTTTTTGGTTTGTGTTACGTATATGCACGGTAGGAGTATGTAGTACATGTCAAAGAGGGGGCAACATGAATACTCTATATATATGCGTACGTCATAACCTCGCTCCATGTGGGGACTTTCCGGTTCCCGAGGCAGGTGCCACATCAAAGTTGTGCATTGGTATTCAAACATCACGCAATACCATGCAGGCGGTTGTTACCGTATAGGAACTCACTCGCGTGTGGCGCTTCCATCTGTGGGCCCGCGAGGTTGTCCTCCATCACTTTGACCCAACGAGAGAGGCTAATTTGACCATCAAGGAATGATTCTTTTTTGGTTTGTGCTATACAGTAGAAGTACATATATACCACGCGTCGAATGGGGGCGTACGTATAGCACATACCACGCATCATGAACCTCGCTCTCTGTGGGGACTTTTCGGTTTCCGAGGTATATATATATATATATATATATATATATATATGGTGCCACATCAAAGGTGTGCATTGCATATTCAAACATCACACAAACACCTCTTTGGGCCACATGCAGACGATGGTACGTAGTCCTATATAGGATGCTCACTCGCGTGCGATGTACGCTTCGCTTCTGTGGGCCCGCGAGTTTGTCGTCTATCACTTTGACCCAACGAGAGAGAGGTACGTTTGATGAATAAGGAGGATTAATTCTTTTAGGGCTGTGTTACTAGGTGTATAGTACGTGCCGAAGGGGGGGTGGGACCAGCATATACTAGGTGTCACATGAAGCTCACTCTATGTGGGGACTTTGCGGGTTTTTAGGAAAATGCCACAACAAAAAGTTGTGCATTAGGTATTCAAAACATCACAACCGCACACCTCTCCATATATATGTTTTGGCACACATGCAAGCGATGGTTGTTGTCCTCTGGCACTCACTCACGCGGTTATCGGCGATGCTTCCATCTGTCGGCCCGCTTGGTCCATCACTTTCACCGACAGCGAGAGAGGTTAATTAATTTGACTTAGGAGGGTATTAATTTTTTATTTGTCTCATGATATAGGTCATGATGTGAGATTACATATATATAATAGCGCATCTGTACACATGAATCCATCCCACTGGATCTAAGGGGGGCGGCGAGCACACGACACGTCATGAACCTCTTGCTCTGTGTGGGGACCTCTGCGATTTTCAATGCATGCACCACATCAATGTTATGCATTGGGTATTCAACACATATGCATGCATCACACACCTCCATAAATATGTTCGGGACACACGCATGCAATGGTTGTCTTTGGACACACTCTCACTCGCTTGGTTATGGGCGGCAAGCCTATATATATATTCGTGGGCCCGCGTGGACGTTCATCATTTCGACCAACGATGAGAAAGGTTACCAGGGTGGATTCTTCTTCTTTGGTTCGAGTTACCGTATAGTAGGTCAATCATTTCAGGCCTAATTAAGTTTGAGCGCATGCTACGCGTCATGAACCCTCGCTCAGTGTGGGGATTTTACGGTTCCAAAGCATGGTGCCACATCAAATTTGCGCATTGGGTATTCAAACACCACACACACCACTTCCATATACATACTTGGGCCACATGCACAGAGTGGGTTTCTCTTCAGACAGTACTCCCTCACGAGGTTATCGGCAACAAGCTAGCCCATTTTGTGGGGCCGTGTGGACGTCCAACACTTTGACCAACAACGAGCGAGAGAGGTTGTACGACCAAGTTGGATTCTGCTTGGTCCGTGTTACAGTACGTCTTGGTGAGATGCCCTCCCCCCCTCCCCGACGTGTGTGTGTGGGGGGTGGGGGGCTACTTCACACTACCTGCAACCTCCGTGGGGTCAGGGAAGTCCGGTTAATTTGTGAGGCACACGTGCCACATCAAAGTTGTGAATGGTAGTTAAATATCACACCACACCCTTTTCATACATATAGTAGGGCCACCCGCAGGTGGTTCGTATGTGGTCTCACCCATCTCGCACCACAAGCACACATTTGTGGGTCAGCACACGGTCCACCTTTGTAGAGAAGCGAAAGGGGAAGTTTGACCATATATATGATGGACTCCTATAGGTTTTGTGTTACGGTAGGGTGAGATTTCAGACCTAGCTATTTGGGGGCATGCATTCGTAGCTAGGATTCCCTTACCACCGACACGAAGTGGGGTTCGTAGGGGTTGGAAGACTAGCAATACTGTGCTTTTGTGCGACAGGTGCCACATCAAGGTTGTGCATTGGGTATTCGAATATCAAACCACCCTTTTCATACATATATTTGGTCAACATGCAAGTGTGTCCGTGTTCTGACCCTTTCCCGTGTTATTCTTTTTGCCAAATTTATAAGCAGCACATGAGTTGGATGCAGAAACCGTTTGCGATTGGGGACGCAACAGACATGGTTCGGTCAGACTACCCTTGTGCCACGCCTGTGTCCCTGCAGTCACTCACATCAGCACAGTAGATTGGGCTCCACGAGGCTTTCCTCCCGCTCTCAAAAATATCTACTGCCTCATAATCTTGAAAATATCTACCGCCTGGAAGGTTTTTATGTTTGATAGCACACGATTAGTATGTGCGGACCATGTGCGATGTCTGTTACTCCCGCTCTGCTTCAATCCCATGATTCAAATTTTCAGTAGCCCCGGCATTTTACTCCCGCCTCTGCATCCCTCGCAATCTCAATATCTGCTCGCCCTTGATTCAAATTTTCAATAGCCCCACCTTGTTACTCCCGCCTCTGCATCCCTCGCAATCTCAAAAATATCTGCTCGCCCTTGATCCAAATTTTCAGTAGCCCGGCATTTTACTCCCGCCTAGTAAAATTTTCAGTTGCCACGGTATTTCCTCAAACACCACCTTGGCCCCCCCTCCACACACACCACACACACCCGAAAACCTCGACTCACATAGACACACACCACCCCTCCCTCGCTCGAAACCATTGGTAGGTCGCCGCCATCGCCGCCGCCGCCTCCATCCTCAACTTCTGCCTGTGTGCCGTGGAGCTCGAGGAGCCAATGGCCCAAAAGAGGTTTATCGCGGCCTCTTCGCTCGACGCCGGCGAGGTGGCCACCGAGGTGTCCCCGTCATCCTCCGCGAGCTCTTTATCGATCCGCTGTCCCCGATCGCCCGATCCGCCCACCGCCGCGCCCCTACGCCAGTTCGAGGACTTCCCCATCCTCCCTCGGGCCCGGCCACCGATGAGGTCCTACCTCGGGGTCTGGCAGCGGCGGTGGGGGACATGGGTCGCCGAGATTATGGATTGGGAGACCCACACCAGCCGGTGGCTCGGTAGCTTCCACACGGCCGAGCTCGCAGCCATGGAGTGCGACCGCTGGCAGGTCCGCTGCCACGACGCGGCTGCTAGGCTCAATTTCCCCTTCGGCACACTGATACGTCAATTTTGCATCATGTTTTCCTACTGTTATTTATAATGTTTTATGCATAATAATGCTTTTTGGATTAATTCTAATGCCTTTTCTCTACTAATATGCAAGGTTTACACAAAGAGGGGGAATACCGGCAGCTGGAATTCTGGACCTGAAAAAGCTACGTCAGAGTTACCTATTCTGCACATCTCCAAATGAGCTGAAAATTTACGGAGAATTATTTTGGAATATATAAAAAATACTGGAGCAAATAACTACCGGAGGGGGGCCACCTGGTGAGCACAAGACACCAAGGCGCACCAGGCCCCCCAGGCGCGCCCTGGTGGGTTGTGCTCAGCCCAGCCCACCTCCGGTGCCCGTCTTCTGGTATATAGGTCATTTTAACCTAGAAAAAATCAGGAGGGGACTTTCGGGACGAAGCGCCACGGTCTCGAGGCGGAACTTGGGCAGGAGCACTTTTGCCCTCCGGCGGAGCGATTCCGCCGGGGGAACTTCCCTCCCGGAGGGGGAAATCGAAGCCATCGTCATCACCAACAACCCTCTCATCTTTGGGAGGGCAATCTCCATCAACATCTTCAACAGCACCATCTCCTCTCAAACCCTAGTTCATCTCTTGTGTTCAATCTTTATACCGGAACCTCAGATTGGTACCTGTGGGCTATATGGTTTATTTGGTGGAAGATTATATGTTTAGAGCCATTATGCTATTTAATACCCCTCTGATCTTGAGCATGATTATCATTTGTGAGTAGTTACTTTTGTTCTTGAGGTCACGGGAGAAGTCATGTTGCAAGTAATCATGTGAACTTGACATGTGTTCAATATTTTGATGATATGTATGTTGTGATTCCCTTAGTGGTGTCATGTGAACGTCGACTACATGTCACTTCACCATATTTGGGCCTAAGGGAATGCATTGTGGAGTAGTTATTAGATGATGGGTTGCTAGAGAGACAGAAGCTTAAACCCTAGTTTATGCGCTACTTCGTAAGGGACCGATTTGGATCCAAAAGTTTAATGCTATGGTTAGATTTTATCTTAATACTTTTCTCGTAGTTGCGGATGCTTGCGAGGGGGTTAATCATAAGTAGGAGGTTTGTTCAAGTAAGAACAACACCTAAGCACCGGTCCACCCACATATCAAATTATCAAAGTAGCGAACACGAATCAAACCAACATGATGAAAGTGACATGGTGAAATTCCCGTGTACCCTCAAGAACGCTTTGCTTATCATAAGAGGCCGTTTTGGCCTGTCCTTTGCCAGAAAAGGATTGGGCTGTCTTGCTGCACTTTATTTATCATTACCATTACTTGCTCGTTAGAAATTATCTTGCTATCAAACTACGTGTTACCGATTATTTCAGTGCTTGTAGAAAATACCTTGCTGAAAACCACTTGTCATTTCCTTCTGCTCCTCGTTGGGTTGGACACTCTTACTTATCGAAAGGACTACGATCGATCCCCTATACTTGTGGGTCATCACAGATGTCCGGTCGACCTCGTCCCGCCTGATAACCCACAAGTATAGGGCATCAATTGTAGCCTTTCTCAATAAGTAATAGTGTCGAACCCAACGAGGAGCTAAAGGTAGAACAAATATTCCCTCAAGTTCTATCAACCACCGATACAACTCTACGCACGCTTAACATTCGCTTTACCTAGAACAAGTATGAAACTAGAAGTAGTAAAAAAAAAGAATGAAACTAGAAGTACTTTGTAGGTGTAAAGGGATAGGTTTGCAAAATAATAAAGAGCACGTAAATAAAAGTTAGGGGCTGTTTAGATAAAGAAACAATTAAGTTAGTTTTAGTAGAGAGCTTTTTGTCACAAGAAAGTTATTTGTCCCTAGACAATCGATAACTAGACCGGTAATCATTATTGCAATTTTATATGAGAGAGAAGCATAAGCTAACATACTTTCTCTTTTCCTCGATCATATGCACTTATGATTGGAACTCTAGCAAGCATCCGCAACTACTAAAGATCATTAAGGTAAAACCCAACCATAGCATTAAAGTATCAAGTCCTCTTTACTCCCATACGCAAACAACCTACTTACTCGGGTCTGTGCTTCTGTCACTCATGCCACCCACCATAAGCGAATCATGAACATATTGCAAACCCTATAGCGGGATCCCTCACACTTGTGCGACACGGAGAGCACCATAGGACGGAACCAAAATAAAACATGCAACTCAAACCAATCATGAACATCAATCAACCCATAGGACAAAATGGATCTACTCAAACATCATAGGATATCCATACATCATTGGGAAATAATATATAGCGTTGAGCACCATGTTTAAGTAGAGATTACAACGGGTAAAAGAGAGGTTACACTGCTGCATAGAGGGGGAGGGAGTTGGTGATGACGGCGGCGGAGTTGTTGGTGTAGATCGTCGTCACGATGATGACCCCGGCGGCATTCCGGCGCCACCGGGAGAGAGGGGGAGAGAGCCCCCTCCTTCTTATTCTTCCTTGACCTCACCCCTAGATGGGAGGATGGTTTCCCCTCTAGTCCTTGGCCTCCATGGCGGCGGAGGGTCGGGAGCCCCTCCAAGATTGGATCTCTCTCTCTGTTTCCTTCTGTTTCTGCATTCCTGTTTTCTGGCCTTCACCGTTTCTTAAATTCCCGGGGACCCGTAACTCCGATTGGGCTGAAATTTTAACATGGTTTTTATCCAGATATTATCTTTCTTGCGGCCGAAGAAGGGCACCAACCGCCTTACAGGGTGGCCACAAGCCTCCCAGGCGCACCCAGGGTAGGGGGCGCGCCCCTAGGGCTTGTGGGCCCCTCGGGCATCGTCTCGCGTTGATTCTTTTTCTCAAAAATCACATATATTCCAAAAAAAATCTCCATAAGTTTTTATCGCGTTTGGACTCCATTTGATATGGGTATTCTGTGAAACAAATAACATGCAACAAACAGGAACTGGCACTAGGCACTAGATCAATATGTTAGTCCCAAAAATAATATAAAAATTTGCCCAAAGTATATGAAAGTTGTAGAATATTGGCATGAAACAATAAAAAATTATAGATATGATGGAGACGTATCAGCATCCCCAAGCTTAATTCTTGCTCGTCCTCGAGTAGGTAAATGATAAAAAAGATAAAAATTTATGTGGAATGCTACCTAGCATAATCTTGATCATATAATCTAATCATGGCATGAATATTAAGACACGAGTGATTCAAAGCAATAGTCTATAATTTAACATAAATACAATAATACTTCAAGCATACTAATAAAGCAATCATGTCTTCTCAAAATATCATGGCTAAAAGAAAGTTATCCCTACAAAGTCATATAGTCTGGCTATGCTCCATCTTCATCACACAAAGTATTTCGTCATGCACAACCCCGATGACAAGCCAAGCAATTATTTCATACTTTTAATGTTCTCAAGCCTTTTCAACTTTCACGCAATACATGAGCGTGAGCCATGGATATAGCACTATAGGTGGAATAGAATATGGTGGTTGTGAGGAGAAGACAAAAAGGGAGAAAGTCTCACATCAACTAGGCAAATTAATGGGCTATGGAGATGCCCATCAATCGATATCGATGCAAGTGAGTAGGGATTGCCATGCAACAGATGCACTAGAGCTATAAGTGTATGAAAGCTCAAAAGAAAACTAAGTGGGTGTGCATCCAACTTGCTTGCTCACGAAGACCTAGGGCAATTTGAGGAAGCCCATCATTGGAATATACAAGCCAAGTTCTATAATGAAAAATTCCCACTAGTATATGAAAGTGATAAAATAGGAGACTCTCTATCATGAAGAACATGGTGCTATTTTTTAAGCACAAGTGTGGAAAAGGATAGTAACATTGTCCCTTCTCTCTTTATCTCTCATTTTTTTATTTTGGGCTCTTTGGCCTCTTTTTTTTTATTTGAGCTTCTTTGGCCTCTTTTTTTTAAGTCCGGAGACTCATCCCAACTTGTGAGGGAATCATAGCTTCCATCATCCTTTCCTCACATGGGACAATGCTCTAATAATGATGATCATCACACTTTTATTTACTTACAACTCAAGAATTACAAATCGATACTAGAACAAAGATATGACTCTATATGAATGCCTCCGGAAGTGTAACGGGATGTGCAATGATCTATCATAGCAATGACATCAAAAAACGGACAAGCCATGAAAACATCATGCTAGCTATCTTACGATCATGCAAAGCAATATGACAATGATGGTGCGTGTCATAATAAACAGAACGGTGGAAGTTGCATGGCAATATATCTCGGAATGGCTATGGAAATGCCATAATAGGTAGGTATGGTGGCTGTTTTGAGGAAGGGTATACAGTGGGTTTAATGCACCGGCGAAAGTTGCACGGTACTAGAGAGGCTAGCAATGGTGGAAGGGTAAGAGTGCATATAATCCATGGACTCAACATTAGTCATAAATAACTCACATACTTATTGCAAAAATTTATTAGCCATCGAAGTAAAGTAATAATATGCATGCCCCTAGGGGGATAGATTGGTAGGAAAAGACCATCGCTCATCCCCGACCGCCACTCATAAGGAAGACAATCAAAAAATAAATCATGCTCCGACTTCATCACATAACGGTTCACCATGCGTGCATGCTTCGGGAATCACAAACCTTATCACAAGTATTTCTACCAATCCACAATTACTCACTAGCATGACTCTAATATCACCGTCTTTATATCGCAAAACTATTGCAAGGAATCAAACATATCATATTCAGTGATCTACAAGTTTTCATGTAGGATTTTATGACTAACCATGTGAATGGCCAATTCATGTTGACTCTCTAAATACATATAAGTGAAGCATGAGAGTTTAATTACTTCTAGAAAAGATATGCCCACGCTCTAACAAATATAAGTGAAGCAAAAGAGCATTCTACAAATGGCGGTTTTCTATGCGTATGTGGCGCCCCCGACTCAATCGTACACTAATCATACACGCAAACGTGTACAATCAAGCACAGGGACTCACGGGAAGATATCACAACACAACTCTAAACACAAATAAACGGAGATCCACAATATTACAGACCAGGGATCCGAAGATCCGAATACATAAGTCAGTCATACAAATATTATCTGAGTACAGACATAGTTAGACAAGTTTTGCCTTAAGAAGGCTAGCACAAACAACGACTCTAGATCAAAAGGCGTTGGCCTCCTGCCTGGGAGCCTCCGATCCTACTCCTGGTCGGCTGGCTCGATCTAGTAGTACGTGCCCTCTGGACCCTCCTGGTAGTAAGCTCCTGTGGTGGCATCTGGCTCCGGGACTCCATCGTCTAATGTATCATCAAGGTGGGGGGTATGGGGAAAAGAGAAAGTAAAGCAACCGTGATTACTCATCCGAAGTACTCAGCAAGCAAGGATCTATACTACATATGCAACATTATCAATGGAGAAAGGCTGTATATGTGGACTGTGCTGCAGAAATGCCAGAATAGAGAGAAGGCCTAGTCCTATCGAAGACTAGCATCTTCACGAAGTCATCATCTTGCAGCAATAGAAGAGAGTAGAATAGCATTTTATTTAGCAGACATGTTGAAGCAAAGCCCAGAGATCCTTCCTCGACCCCCTGCGAGAAAGCGATCCTGAAGCTTCAATTAAGTAACAAGTATCCAGTTCAAGTAGTAGATCGGGATACACAAACTGAGCGTCCTTTACCGTAGGACCGGCTATCGATAGATCATTCATCCCTGCAGGGATGCACTACTGTTACCCAACAGGCTCGATCACCTCTGGCCGGACACACTTGCTGGGTAATGCCCGGCCTCGGGAGATCAACACGAAGCAGCGCCCTACCTAGGCTCAGCAGAGAGGTCATCACGCCGGACTAACCTATGCACCCAGAGGTCTTGGGCCATCGCCCTGGGCACCCTGCGCGTTGCGAGACTGGCCGGGGTGCAGGCGCGACACTGAACTCGTCAGTGAAGTATCCAGCCCAATCCCGACAATCAGCCCGCACGGTGAACTGTGACGTCTGATGAGCTTTCGGGAGAAACATACATCGCAGAGGGCCCCATAACCATTATCCCGCGTGGTGGTAATGCGTATAGGGCACGTCGACCCACTCAGATCACAAACCCAAATCCAATAGGCTCAATTAGTATCACGCGGAGACAATCAGAGTTTCTGAAACTCCGCCACAATATCACACTCGAGTGCCCTTCCGGCACACTCGACATCACAAATCCCCAGCGGGTACCCACCAGGGTCGACCCGCCTGTAACAAAGGTCAAGTAACCGTGTGGTCATAACATCAAGGGGGAAACCCCGAGGAATCACCCTCGGTGGATTCCGCTCGACGAAAACATCAGAGTAAATGTACGAGGCATCACCCTCGAGGTTCACACTAAGGGGTTGCACGACAGAGTCGTATCGGAAGTGGAGAGGAAGGAATCACCCTCGATGACCATGACCGAATAGCTACACTGCAGAGTATTCATCAGGAGTGCGTTACGAGGTATCACCCTCGGCACTCGATAGTTACTATGCAGAGTCGTACAACTAAGGGGGTGAAGTGATGTGTCGGTCTCTGGTCGACGATCACACTGATCGAGTCGTCGATGATCAAGCAGGAGCGACAAGGGTAAGGTGGTGGGGTCACTGATGGTTCACTACCAACCTATACTAAACAGTTTATCATAGGCAAGTAAGGTAACAATGAACAGGTTACAAAAGCAGGCTATGCAGCAGAATAGGAGCATACATTAATAGTAGCAAAATCTAATGCAAGCAGGAGAAATGGAATGGGCGATATCTGGATGCTCAAAGAGGGGGGGGGCTTGCCTGGTTGCTCTGGCAAGAGAGAGGGGTCGTCAATGGGCTGCTCGTCGGTAGTGTAGTCGTACCCAACTGCAGCATCGTCGGTCTCAGCGTCTATCGAGAGAGAAGGAGGGGGAGAGAAACAATAAATTCACGGCAAAAATGCAAACAATAGGTATGACATGCCTAAATGATATGCTGGGGTGTTCTACTGCCTAACTAAATGATTTAGTTAATTTAGGAATTTATTTGGATTTATTTAATCAATGTTGGGCACTATTCATTTATCGAAATCGGTCTAAAAGTTCAATGTTCATATAGCTAGGGGCAGCTGACAAGAATACGGAGGGCGTATTTGGGTTCGTATCAAAATTCTGAGTAAGTTTCATATATAAATTATTTTCATCGGAGTTACAGTTTATTTAATATGATTTTCTAAAGTTTTAAACATTTTCTGAATTTAATTATTTATTTAAATTCAAATTATCCAGAATAGTGAATGATGACGTCAGCATGAGGTCAGTGTGACATCAGCAGGTCAACTCTGGCTGACCAGAGTCAACCCTGACAAGTGGGGCCCACATGTCATACACTTTGGCTTTAACAAAGAGGTTAAATTAACTAATTCGGTTAATTAACAGGTGGGGCCCAGCAGTCAGTGACTAATTAGGATTCTAATTATTTTTATTAACCTATTTAGTTAATTAGGCACCTGACAGGGGGGCCCATATGTCATAGACACAGGGAGGGGGGGCCCCACCAGTCAGTGACTGGGCAGTGCCCAGTCAGCCAGTTGACCAAGTCAACTGGTCAACTGGGGCCCAGGGGGCCCACAGTCAGTGGTACGGGGGGTGGGACCCACCGACCACGTCGAACGCCGACCGGAGAGCGCTCCGGCGAGCTCCAACGCGGCAGAGCGAGTCGGCGAGGTTCGGGATTCGCCCACAGGGCGTCTCCGGGACTAGGGGAGGGTGCATTCGACGCGGCTCGACGTCGCGCGTCGAATGGCGGCGGTGCGGGGTGCTCGGGAGGCCGGAGTGGAGCGCCAGGAGCTCGTCGGCGGCGAGGTTTCTCGGGCGAGCTACGGGAACAGCGCCACGGCGTGTTCTACGGGCAAAGCAAGGGGTAGGCGAGGCCTATGCGAGGCGGCGAAGCAAATGGGCAGCAGCACATGACCAAATGGTCGCCGGACGGTCGCCGGTGACGAGGTCCGCGGCGGTGGGTGCGGCCTAACGTGGAGCGGTGGCTACGGTATGCTAGCGAGCTAATGGAGAGGGGGTGGAGGAGCAGGAGCTCACAGTGGGGCGTAGCCGTTCAGAGCGGGCGCGGGGAAGGCGTGGTGCAGCCGGAATCGACGGTGAATGGCGGCGGGGATCCGAGGAGGAAGAAGATGGCGCGGGGTTGATGCAGGGCTCCCGGGGCTCGGGCTCGTGGTTGAGGAGGACGAGCTCGTCGCGGCGGAGCTCGTGGACACATCGCGGTGGCGAGGCAGAGGCGGTGGCCGCGAGCTTCAACGGAGGCCGATCATGGCGGCGCTCGGGTGGAGTGGGGGAGCGAGAGGGAGAGCGAGCGGAGCGGCTAGGGTTTGTCCGCGAGGTCGAGGGCAGCCCTTGTAGGCGTCCGCGGCGCGGCAGCGCGCTGTCGAGCGTACGTGAGGGGGGTCCGGGTGTGCGCGCGTGTGCGCGTTCGACAGCGGGGGCGCGAGTGAGCAGTGAGGTAGGGGACGGCGCTAGGTGGGCTGGGCCGCGCTGTAGCAGTAGGCTTTAGTGCACAGTAGCGTCCTTAGGCCTTTTTCTTTTTCTCTTTTTCTGTTTTCTTTTCTTTTCTGTTTTGTCTTTTGTTTTTACTCCAAATGACTTTTGTAAAATATGGCACTTGCCCATATAATACCAGTGCAATATCCAACCCTGGTATAAAAAGGTTTTGGGGCCAAATGTTTTCATATGGATTTTATTTAAATAAAAAGGTACTAACCAATTCTGTTTTACTACTGTTAGAGTCACTTAGCTAATTTATTAATTATTGATTACAATTTTAGAGTTGTCTCTGTAATATTTGTTATTTACTGAACATTTTAGTTTCTATGTTGAATAACTTTTATTTTCCACTTTCATTTAAATATTGAATTTGAGTTAGGAGTTGAAATGCAATATGATGCTAATGATGATCATGCACTGTTAAACATGCTGACTTGTCATTATCAAAAGTGATTACTGTGGCTAATGACATGGGGTGTTACAATTCTCCTCATCTATCAAGAATTCTCGTCCCGAGAATTAAGAGGAAGACTGAAAGAAAGCGGGGTATTCTTCGCGAAGACGATCCTCACGTTCCCAAGTGGCTTCATCTTCAGAATGATTTGACCACTGAACCTTGAGGAATTTGATTGACTTCTGACGAGTTCGACGCTCAGCTTGATCAAGAATACGGATGGGATATTCTGGATAAGACAGATCTTCCCGTAATTCAAGCATTTCGTGATCCACAGCTCGAATAGGATCCTTGAAGCAGCGACGGAGTTGGGATACATGAAAGACATCATGTACTTGTGAAAGATTTGGTAGCAATTGCAACTGATATGCCACCTCTCCGCGACGGGCAAGAATACCAAACGGGCCAATGTAGCGAGGAGCTAACTTGCCTTTGATTCCGAACCGGTGAGTGCCTTTCAACGGAGTGACGCGGAGGTAAGCTTGTTCGCCAGGTTGATAGACCATTTCCTGGTGCTTTTGGTCATAGTTGCTCTTCTGACGAGACTAAGCAGATTTCAAATGTTCACGGACAATGCGGACTTGTTCTTCAGCTTGCTGAATAATGTCCGGTCCGACGAGTGAGCATTCCCCAGTTTCTGACCAATTCAGAGGGGTTCGACACTTACGACCGTATAGAACTTCAAACGGTGCCATCTTCAGACTAGCTTGATAGCTATTGTTGTAAGAGAATTCGGCATACGGGAGAGATTCCTCCCATTTCTTACCGAAGGAGATGACGCAAGCTCAAAGCATATCTTCGAGCACTTGATTAACTCATTCAACTTGACCCTGTGACTGAGGGTGAAAAGTGGTACTGAAAGACAGATGAGTTCCCATAGCTTCTTGGAAACTATTCCAGAATCTGGAGGTGAAGAGGCTGCCACGATCCGAACTGATCTCCAACGGAACACCGTCGAGTGACACAATTCGGGAAATATACAATTCTGCCAACTGGCTAGCAGTGATTGTCTCCTTAACTGGCAGAAAGTGAGCAACCTTTGAGAATCGGTCAATGACGACAAAAATAGCATCATGACCCTTCTAAGATCTGGGAAAACCAGTAATGAAATCCATTTGGACCTTGTCCCATTTCCATTCAGGAATTTCAAGGGGTTGCAGAGTTCCAGCAGGCCTTTGATGTTCTGCTTTAATGCGGCGGCAGACGTCACACTCAGAAACATAACGAGCAATATCTCGCTTCATATTAGGCCACCAGTATCTCTGACAAATGTCACGGTACATCTTTGTGCTACCAGGATGAATTGACAGAGGAGTGTCATGAGCTTCTTTCATAACGTGTTCTCTCTCATCCTTGAACTTGGGTACGAAGAGACGGTGTTGAAATAATAGGATCCCATCATCATCAAGATGGAATTCCGACGGCTTTCCTTTCTCGAGGTATCGCTTGATCCTTTCAACTTCAGAGTCATACAGTTGCATAGTCTTAATGTTGTGCTCTAAATCTGGTTCAACAACCAGGCTATTGAGATAACCCTGTGGAACAATATGGAGGTTCAACTTGTGAATCTCTTCATAAAGCATAGGTTGTGCTTCCTGAACCATAAGATTGTTGCAATAAGCCTTGCGACTCAAAGCATCGGCCATTACATTAGCCTTGCCAGGGGTGTATGAGATATTCATATCATAATCGGCAATTGTTTCGAGCCATCTTTGTTGACGAAGGTTCAGATCTGGTTGAGTATATAAATACTTCAAACTTTGATGATCCGTGTATATCTCGCAACGGTTACCGAGAAGGTAATGTCGCCATAGCTTCAGGGCATAAATAACCGCAGAAAGTTCAAGATCATGCACGGGATAATTTTCTTCATGAGGATGCAATTGTCGAGAGGCATAAGCATTCACTTTGCGCTCTTGCATTAGGACACAGCCTAATCCTTGACGAGATGCATCACAGTATATCACAAAATCCTTTTGGTAATCGGGGGGTGCTAGGACTGGGGTAGATGTTAACTTATCTTTTAGTGTCTGAAAGCTTTCTTGACATTTTTCTGTCCACTCAAATTTAACACCTTTGTGAAGCAGATTCGTCAATGGTTTTGCAATCTTGGAAAAGTTCTCAACGAACCGACGGCAATAACTAGTGAGTCTGAGAAAACTTCTGACTTGCTTGACATTCTTCGGGGGAGTCCAGTCAAGAATAGCCTGAACTCGTTCGGGGTTAACAGCAATTCCATCCTTGGAAATCACATGACCAAGATAGGTCACTTCAGATAACCAGAATTTGCATTTGGAATACTTGGCATACAACTGGTGTTCTCGAAGCCTCTCCAGAACAAGGCGGAGATGTTCGGCATGTTCTTCTTTATTCTTGGAATATATAAGGATATCATCCAGATAAACTACGACGAATTTGTCGAGGTAATCCATGAAGATATAGTTCATTAACTGGAAGAAAGTTGCTGGAGCATTGGTTAAACCAAATGACATGACGGTGTACTCATATGAGCCATATCGAGTAACAAAGGCAGTCTTCGGAATATCCTCTTCACGAACACAGATCTGATGATAACCCAACCTCAAGTCGAGTTTCGAGAAGACAGAGGATCTAGCAAGCTGATCATAAAGATCATTGATCCGAGGCAGTGGGTATTTATTCTGGATTGTGGCTTAGTTAATGGGTCGGTAATCCTGAACCAATCGGTTAGTTCCATCCTTCTTCCTAACAAAGAGTGAAGGTGCTCCCCAAGCAGAGGAACTGGGGCGGATGAAACCTTTCTTAAGTGACTTGTCGATTTCTTCCTTAAGCTCGAGAAGGTGGTGCGGAGGCATCTTATAAGGACGTTTCACAATAGGGACAGTGCCAGGCTTCAAGTCAATGACAAACTCGACAGCTCTAGCCGGGGGTATTCCTGGAAGTTCTTCTGGAAAGACGTCTGGAAAATCTCGAACAACAGGAACGTTCTCGATTCCTTCCAGAGGTGAGGCGTTCAAAGCATTCAGAGCATATATCTGAGCTTCAGCATCCCATGTAATTCGGGCGGTGTAGTTCACTATCTCATCGGAGGGGTGTAGAAGTTGGACAACTTTAGTGGCACAATTGATCGAAGCAATGTGAGCTTTCAACCAATCCATTCCGAGAATGAGGTCTATGGTGGAAGACTTCAAGACGATGGGTGAGGCAAGGAATTCCAACCCTTTAATTTCGACGATAACGTCAGGTGCTATTACGTCAGCATGACAATAACCTCCGGGAGTTTTAATGACTAACAGAGTATGCATCTTCTCATATCGAATGCCATGCATGAATGCAAATTTTCCAGAGATGAATGAATGTGATGCTCCTGAATCAAATAAAACAGAAGCAGGTACTGAATTAACAAGAAGGGTACCCATCACAGTAGCAGGTTGATCCTGGACTTCTTCAATATCAATGTTGTAAGCGTGTCCACGACCATGTGCAGCAGACCCAGTATTATAGTTGCGGGTCTGATTGTTGCCATGACCATTGCCACGGCCAGCACGAGGAAAAGTCAACTGATTCTAAGTCTGGCGGCAGTCTTTAGACTGGTGACCTGGTTTGCGGCACTTGAAGCACAGACCATCTTCAGGACGAAGAGGAGCATTGTTTTGAATAGCTTGAGCTTTTGGCTGCCTCGGTGGTGGAGGAGGCAGACGTGGTGCAGCATAGTTGTTCTTTGGCGCAGAGGTATTTGGACGGAACACATTGTTGGGAATCCAGACTCGATGCTTCTTTGCTGAGCCCGAAGATGAGCCAGCATCACGATAGCGCTTCTGCGAGTTCTTGTGTTTCATCTGAGCGGTTTCAACAAGAATAGCCTTGTTCACAAGAGTTGAAAAGTCGTTGAAGTCTTGAGGAGCAAGGGCAAGCTCGAGGTCTGGGTGGAGTCCATTACGAAACTTCTCTTGTCTACGGACATCCATGGTGATGTCTTCTTCAGCATAGGGGGAGAGGTCAAGAAATTCCCGCTGATAAGCTTCGACAGTCTTGTTGCCCTGAGTGAGGTTGCGAAACTGGGTCTTCATCCGTTCCATAATTGCTTGAGGGATGTAACGTGCACGGAAAGCAGCCTAGAACTCATACCAGGTAACCACTGTTCCAGCAGGCAGTGTACGCTTGTGGGTGTCCCACCGTTGAGCAGCGGGTCCCTTTAGGAAAAAGGTCGCGAAGGTGACGAAGTTGGCAGGGGCGACATTAGCAGACTCCATCTCATGAGTGATGTCGCGGAGCCAGTCATCAGCATCCAGTGGCTTGTCAGAGTTGCGGAACTGAGTGGGGTTGAGTCGCATAAACTCTGTCAAAGTTATTGAAGCAGGTTTCTGGTTCTGGTTGTTCTGATGCGGAAACTGAGCCATGATTCCAGTCATAAACTGACGGTTAAGCTCAAACTGTTGCATCATAGCTGCCATATAGTCTGGCGGTGGTGGGCGTTCAGGGGTACCACGACCACGACCACCTGGTCTAACCATCCTGCTAAGTATCAACAGGGGGTAGTTTAGTAAAAGCAATTGCGAGTGTTTAGCGGCAAGCATGATGTAACTCAACAATTAAGTAGTGTAATAGATACATAACAGTAGTCAATTAAGACATACAGATCCATACACAGAGTCGGGTACATGCGGACAGCATAACGGCGCAAATTCAAAAGCTAGACATACTAGGCGGCGCGCAGGCACGCGGTAAGGAAGTACACAACGAGACATAGCAAAGGCTACATCAACGTCGGGGAAAACCACTGTAACGGGGTAACTGCGAGTGCGGACGACGAATGTTCGTCACGGCAGGATCCTGCGCTCCATGTGCACTCTGATGCAGATCCCGGTCTCGAGCTGTAATAAGAGGTCCACGTGTAGGTGTGTGACCTCCAACAGCAGGCCAACCAATACCAGCATACATCTGAGTCCTGCACGGGTAAAGGATATGCTCCGGGTGTATCCCTGCACGAACAGCGGGTAGCAACTGCGCCATAGCATTGTAGAGACGTGCTCGAGTGGCAACCAACTCGACGGCAAGAGCCCGAACAGTGCGATCCAGAGCCTGAGTGCACTGAATCAGAACGCGTGGGTCGTAGCGACGAGGCTCGTACGGGGCACAGATAGCTGTGTAGTATCCAGTAGCATCTCCAGCAGGGGCATACGGAATGTATCGGAACTCAGAGTCATCCAAGATATCGCTGAACTGTCCTCGGAGACGTGCGACAGCAGAGTAGGCGGCATCATGTACTGCCATCTCAATCGTCACGCCGATACCGTGAAAAAGGTGCAGCTCGGTGTCTGAGTCATTTTGCTGATCATAGATACGAACATCAGCATGGTACTGCTCCTGGTTGAACTCGCGGTAATCCTCGTAGACCAAGTACTCGGGGTACCAGCGGTAGCCCAGTCTGGTCAAGAGAGCCATCAGAACAGCTGGAAACAAAGGGGCATCACGAGCCCAAGTGCGAAGCACAAGCTGCGTCGTAGGACGTGGCGGAAACAAACGATCCATTTCAAACAGAGGAAAATCCAGAATTGTCAAATGACAATGAGAAGTTTAACACAACTCAGAGAGAAAGGTTAAACAAAACAATGGAAAGGAAAATGATTATCAGACTAATCAGATTAATGACAGCGAAATCGCACAGATATCCAGCTCTCCGGGTAGACGGAATTTACCAGATCCTAAGTGTCGGCGTTAGTAAAATTTATTTAACCCGAATAGAAGAGAGATCAGAGTCCCAGAGTATAGACGAGGAATAAAAGATCCTAATACCACCCAGTTGGCGACGTGGGCCCGTAAGCCACACAGCCAAGTTAGTAAATTAGTTTTTCGATGTCTAGACTCAACTTCGGCCAACGAATTTGGAGGGGGCTTCCTACAGGCAGTCGGCTCTGATACCAACTTGTGGCGCCCCCGACTCAATCGTACACTAATCATACACGCAAATGTGTACGATCAAGCACAGGGACTCACGGGAAGATATCACAACACAACTCTAAACACAAATAAACGGAGATCCACAATATTACAGACCAGGGATCCGAAGATCCGAATACATAAGTCAGTCATACAAATATTATCTGAGTACAGACATAGTTAGACAAGTTTTGCCTTAAGAAGGCTAGCACAAACAATGACTCTAGATCGAAAGACGTTGGCCTCCTGCCTGGGAGCCTCCGATTCTACTCCTGGTCGGATGGCTCGATCCAGTAGTACGTGCCCTCTGGACCCTCCTGGTAGTAAGCTCCTGTGGTGGCATCTGGCTCCGGGACTCCATCGTCTGATGTATCATCAAGGTGGGGGGTATGGGGAAAAGAGAAAGTAAAGCAACCGTGAGTACTCATCCAAAGTACTCAGCAAGCAAGGATCTATACTACATATGCAACATTATCAATGGAGAAAGGCTGTATATGTGGACTGGGCTGCAGAAATGCCAGAAGAGAGAGAAGGCCTAGTCCTATCGAAGACTAGCATCTTCACGAAGTCATCATCTTGCAGCAATAGAAGAGAGTAGAATAGCATTTTATTTAGCAGACATGTTGAAGCAAAGCCCAGAGATCCTTCCTCGACTCCCTGCGAGAAAGCGATGCCGAAGCTTCAATTAAGTAACAAGTATCCAGTTCAAGTAGTAGATCGGGATACACAAACTGAGCGTCCTTTACCGTAGGACCGGCTATCGATAGATCATTCATCCCTGCAGGGGTGCACTACTATTACCCAACACGCTTGATCACCTCTGGCCGGACACACTTGCTGGGTAATGCCCGGCCTCGGGAGATCAACACGAAGCAGCGCCCTACCTAGGCTCAACTAAGAGGTCAGCACGCCGAACTAACCTATGCACCTAGAGGTCTTGGGCCATCGCCCTGGGCACCCTGCGCGTTGCGAGACTAGCCGGGGTGCAGGCGCAACACTGAACTCGTCAGTGAATTATCCAGCCCAATCCTGACAATCAGCCTGCACGGTGAACTGTGACGTCTGATGAGCTTTCGGGAGAAACGTACATCACAGAGGGCCCCATAACCATTATCCCTCGTGGTGGTAGTGCGTATAGGGCACGTCGACCCACTCAGATCACAAACCCAAATCCAATAGGCTCAATTAGTATCACGCGGAGACAATCAGAGTTTCTGAAACTCCGCCACAATATCACACTCGAGTGCCCTTCCGGCACACCCGACATCACAAATCCCCAGCGGGTACCCACCAGGGTCGACCCGCCTGTAACAAAGGTCAAGTAACCGTGTGGTCATAACATCAAGGGGGAAACTCCGAGGAATCACCCTCGGTGGATTCCGCTCGACGAAAACATCAGAGTGAACGTACAAGGCATCACCCTCGAGGTTCACACTGAGGGGTTGTACGACAGAGTCGTATCGGAAGTGGAGAGGAAGGAATCACCCTCGATGACCACGACCGAATAGCTACACTACAGAGTATTCATGAGGAGTGCGTTATGAGGTATCACCCTCGGCACTCGATAGTTACTATGCAGAGTCGTACAACTAAGGGGGTGAAGTGATGTGTCGGTCTCTGGCCAACGATCACACTGATCAAGTCGTCGGTGATCAAGCAGGGGCGACAAGGGTAAGGTGGTGGGGTCACTGATGGTTCACTACCAACCTATAGTAAACAGTTTATCATAGGCAGGTAAGGTAACAATGAACAGGTTACAAAAGCAGGCTATGCATCAGAATAGGAGCATACATTAACAGTAGCAAAATCTAATGCAAGCAGGAGAAATGGAATGGGCGATATCTGGATGCTCAAAGAGGGGGGGCTTGCCTGGTTGCTCTGGCAAGAGAGAGGGGTCGTCAACGGGCTGCTCGTCGGTAGTGTAGTCGTACCCAGCTGCAGTGTCGTCGGTCTCAGCGTCTATCGAGAGAGAAGGAGGGGGAGAGAAACAATAAATTCACGGCAAAAATGCAAACAATAGGTATGACATGCCTAAATGATATGCCAGGGTGTTCTACTGCCTAACTAAATGATTTAGTTATTTTAGGAATTTATTTGGATTTATTTAATCAATGTTGGGCACTATTCATTTATCGAAATCGGTCTAAAAGTTCAATGTTCATATAGCTAGGGGCATCTGACAAGAATACGGAGGGCGTATTTGGGTTCGTATCGAAATTCTGAGTAAGTTTCATATATAAATTATTTTCATCGGAGTTATGGTTTATTTAATATGATTTTCTAAAGTTTTAAACATTTTCTGAATTTAATTAATTATTTAAATTCGAATTATCCAGAATAGTGAATGATGACATCAGCATGAGGTTAGTGTGATGTCAGCAGGTCAACTCTGGCTGACCAGAGTCAACCCTGACAAGTGGGGCCCACATGTCATACACTGTGGCTTTAACAGAGAGGTTAAATTAACTAATTGGGTTAATTAACAGGTGGGGCCCAGCAGTCAGTGACTGATTAGGATTCTAATTATTTTTATTAACCTATTTAGTTAATTAGGCACCTGACAGGGGGGGCCCATATGTCATAGACACAGGGAGGGGGGGCCCACCAATCAGTGACTAGGCAGTGCCCAGTCAGCCAGTTGATCAAGTCAACTGGTCAACTGGGGCCCAGGGGCCCCACGGTCAGTGGCATGGGGGGGTGGGACCCACCGGCCATATCGGACGCCGGCAGGAGAGCGCTCCGGCGAGCTCCAACGCGGCGGAGCGAGCCGGCGAGGTTCGGGATTCGCCCACAGGGCGTCTCCGGGGCTGGGGGAGGGTGCATTCGACGCGGCTCGATGTCGCGCGTCGAATGGCGGCGGTGCGGGGTGCTGGGGAGGCCGGAGTGGAGCGCCAAGAGCTCGTCGGCGGTGAGGTTTCTTGGGCGAGCTACGGGAACGGCGCCACGGCGTGTTCTACGGGCGAAGCAAGGGGTAGGCGAGGCCTATGCGAGGCAGCGAAGTAAATGGGCAGCAGCACATGACCAAATGGTCGCCGGACGATCGCCGGACGGTCGCCGGCGACGAGGTCCATGGCGGTGGGTGCGGCCTAACACGGAGCGGTGGCTACGGTATGCTAGCGAGCTAATGGAGAGGGGGAGGAGGAGCATGAGCTCACAGTGGGGCGTAGCCGTTCAGAGTGGGCGCGGGGAAGGCGTGGTGCAGCCGGAATCGACGGTGAATGGCGGCGGGGATCCGAGGAGGAAGAAGATGGCGTGGGGTCGATGCAGGGCTCCCGGGGCTCGGGCTCGTGGTCGAGGAGGACGGGCTCGTCGCGACGGAGCTCGTGGACACGTCGCGGTGGCGAGGCAGAGGCGGTGGACGCGAGCTTCAACGGAGGCCGATCATGGCAGCGCTCGGGTGGAGTGGGGGAGCGAGAGGGAGAGCGAGCGGAGCGGCTAGGGTTTGTCCACGGGGTCGAGGGGCAGCCCTTGTAGGCGTCCGCGGCGCAGCAGCGCATTGTCGAGCGTAGGCGAGGGGGGTCCAGGTGTGCGCGCGCGTGCGCGTTCGACAGCGGGGGCGCGAGTGAGCAGTGAGGTAGGGGACGGCGCTAGGTGGGCTGGGCCGCGCTGTAGCAGTAGGCTTTAGTGCACAGTAACGTCCTTAGGCCTTTTTCTTTTTCTCTTTTTCTGTTTTCTTTTCTTTTCTGTTTTGTCTTTTGTTTTTACTCCAAATGACTTTTGTAAAATATGGCACTGGCCCATATAATACCAGTGCAATATCCAACCCTGGTATAAAAAGGTTTTGGGGCCAAATGTTTTCATATGGATTTTATTTAAATAAAAAGGTACTAACCAATTCTGTTTTACTACTGTTAGAGTCACTTAGCTAATTTATTAATTGTTGATTACAATTTTAGAGTTGTCTCTGTAATATTTGTTATTTACTGAACATTTTAGTTTCTATGTTGAATAACTTTTATTTTCCACTTTCATTTAAATATTGAATTTGAGTTAGGAGTTGAAATGCAATATGATGCTAATGATGATCATGCACTGTTAAACATGCTGACTTGTCATTATGAAAAGTGATTACTGTGGCTAATGACATGGGGTGTTACAGCGTAGAGAAACAGGCAATCCAAACTTCAAATGATATAAGTGAAGCACATGAAGCATTCTATAAAGTCATACTCAAAAGATATAAGTGTAGTGCATGAAGCATTCTATAAATCGACCAAGGACTATCTCATACCAGCACGGTGCATTACTAAAAGAAAAATAAAAGGCACACGACGCTCCAAGAACTTACGCATATCATGTGACGAATAAAAATATAGCTCCAAGTAAAATCACCGATGGTCGTTAGAAGAAAGAGGGGATGCCTTCCGGGGCATCCCCAAGCTTAGTTGCTTGGGAATCCTTGAATATTACCTTGGGGTGCCTCGGGCATCCCCAAGCTTAGTCTCTTGCCACTCCTTATTCCTTCATCCATCGTGATCTTACCCAAAACTAAAACTTCAATCACACAAAACTTAACAAAACCCTCATGAGATCCGTTAGTATAATAAAACAAATCACTACTTTAAGTACTATTGCTAACCGATTCATATTTTTTTCATTATACCTACTTTACTCTAACTTCACCATGTCTTACATCACCGATACAATCCATAGATTCATCAAAACACGCAAAACAATGCATCAAAAATAGAATCTATAAAAAGCAGAATAGTCTGTAGCAATCTGAACATTAACCATACTTCTGTAACTCCAAAAATTCTGAAAAAATAGGAAAAAATAAAAAATGGTATGGCAGTACCGTGTAAATTTTTTGGAAACTTTTGACTTTCTAGTAAAAAATGTAAAATCACGCACTACAGCCAAAGTTTCTGTTTTTGCACTGCACAAACCAAACAAGCAATCTAATCATTCTAAAGGCAAATCTTGGCACATTATTTTTATAATACAATGGAATTGTACAAGGGGATAATTATTTTTGTTGAAAATTTTCTGTAATCAAGGTTCACAAAGTTTCCATAGGCATGAACAAAGTTCAAGGCTAGCTCCCACTTTAACAATGCTCGTCTTTCTCACTTTCGCTTTTCTTTTTGGAAAAGTTTTTAGGTTCCCCTCTATATTTTTTTGTTTTAAAACTTTATAAAAGCACTCAACAGAATAAAATGACTCTCTAAAACTTCCAGGTTGTCTCCCTGGCAGCGCTTTCTTTAAAGCCATTAAGCTAGGCATAAAGTGCTCAAGTAATTGATCCACCCAGATCCCAAGGTATATCAAAGCCAATTTTAATTAACAATGATTTGTAATTTAGTAGTGAGCAAAAAGTAACATATATCATGCAACAACAAAGTCTAACTCTCTTCCTATGCATCGGCATGTCATAAAAGAACAATTTATGCACACAACATAAAGGCCGATACATAGTATAAACAGTTTCTTGCAATTTTATCGTATTGGAAACATAGAGAGGCGGAGATGTAGTTCCTCTCTCATAATAATTGCAAGTAGGAGCATCAAGCACATGCATATTATTTTCATCAAAATCATCATGTGTAGTAGTAAAACGCAACCCATCAATATAATCCTTAATAAGCGCAAACTTCTCCGATATAGTGTCGTTGGGAGAATTCAAAAGGATAATAGGACTATCATGTGTGGGTGCAATAGCAACAATTTCATTCTTAACATAAGGAACTATAGCAAGTTCATCTCCATAAGCATAATTCATATTGGCATCATGGCCACAAGCATAGCAAGCATCAATTTCATCAAAAAGGGATATTTCAAACGAATCCAAGGGATCATAGCAATTATCATAGCATTCATCCTTCGGTAAGCACGAAGGGAGATTAAACAATGTATGAGTTGAAGAGTTACTCTCATTAGAAGGTGGGCACGGATAGCTAATCCGCTCTTCCTCCTTTTGTTCTTCGCTCTCCACATCATCTTTTTCATCTAATGACTCATAGTGTCATCAATTTCTTCTTCCATAGTTTCCTGCAAAATATTAGTCTCTTCTTTGACAGCGGAGACTTTCTCAATAAACTCATTAATATCAGCATTATATTCATAATTCTCATAGCAATATTTAAGTATAGAAAAAATTTCAGGTCTGTAAACAGCATCATCATAATTTTCACACTTTTCAAACAAAGATTCAATTTCATATGCACCCTTAAAAGCAACGAATTCTTCTATTTGTTCCACATCATAGTAATCATATATACCATTAGCATAAGAAGCTAAGGTTTCATTATCATTAAATTTACATGAAAAGGGAAGGTGTGGAGCCTTCATCCTAGAGCAACAAGTATAATCATATATCAAGCATAAATTCCAAGCATACCAATGCACCATATGAATTTGATCCCATAAGAGTTTCCCTTTTTGAGTCAAGCGATAATCCCTAAAGTATTCACGTTGATCCAATGTGTCTCCCATTATCAAGTTGAATGGGGTTTTCTCAGGATTATCAAAGTAGTGTTTAATATTTTTCACATAACGAGCATTGAGGGTTTTAGGAGGTTCCCCATCTCCATGAGTAGCAAGTACACCTAATTTTTTTGGTATTTCATGTTCCATATCCATAACTAAAGATAGAGAACAACTTAGAACAGAAAATAAAATCTACTTAGTGATAAAGCAAACAAGCACACACAAGAATATTCACTCCACGCTATTGCTCCCCGGCAAAGGCGCCAGAAAAAGGTCTTGATAACCCACAAGTATAGGGGGTCAATTGTAGCCTTTGTCGATAAGTAATAGTGTCGAACCCAACGAGGAGCTAAAGGTAGAACAAATATTCCCTCAAGTTCTATCGACCACCGATACAACTGTATGCACGCTTAACGTTCGCTTTACCAAGAACAAGTATGAAACTGGAAGTACTTTGTAGGTGTAAAGGGATAGGTTTGCAAGATAATAAAGAGCATGTAAATAAAAGTTAGGGGCTGTTTAGATAAAGAAACAATTAAGTTAGTTTTAGTAGAGAGCTTTTTGTCACAATAAAGTTATTTGTCCCTAGGCAATCGATAACTAGACCGGTAATCATTATTGCAATTTTATATGAGGGAGAGGCATAAGCTAACATACTTTCTCTACTTGGATCATATGCACTTATGATTGGAACTCCAGCAAGCGTCCGCAACTACTAAAGATCATTAAGGTAAAACCCAACCATAGCATTAAAGTATCAAGTCCTCTTTACTCCCATACGCAAACAACCTACTTACTCGGGTCTGTGCTTCTGTCACTCACGCCACCCACCATAAGCGAATCATGAACATATTGCAAACCCTACAGCGGGGATCCCTCACGCTTGCACGACACGGAGAGCACCACAGGACAGCACCAAAATAAAGCATGCAACTCAAACCAATCATGATCATCAATCAACCCATAGGACAAAACGGATCTACTCAAACATCATAGGATAGCCATACATCATTGGGAAATAATATATAGTGTTGAGCACCATGTTTAAGTAGAGATTACAGCGGGTAAAAGAGAGGTTACACCGCTGCATAGAGGGGGAGAGAGTTGGTGATGACGGCGGTGAAGTTGTTGGTGTAGATCGCCGTCACGATGATGGCCCCGGCGGCGTTCCGGCGCCACCGGGAGAGGGGGAGAGAGAGCCCCCCTCCTTCTTCTTCTTCCTTGACCTCCCCCCTAGATGGGAGGAGGGTTTCCCATCTGGTCCATGGCCTCCATGGCGGCGGAGGGGCGGGAGCCCTTCCGAGATTGGATCTCTCTCTGTTTCCTTCTGTTTCTGCGTTCTTGTTCCGATTGGGCTGAAATTTTAACACAGTTTTTATCCCAATATTATCTTTCTTGTGGCCGAAGAAGGGAACCAACTGCCTTACAGGGTGGACACAAGCCTCCCGGACGCGCCCAGGGTATGGGGGCGCGCCCCTAGGGCTTGTGGGGCCCTCGGGCATCGTCTCGCATTGATTCTTTTTCACGAAAATCACATATATTCCAAAAAAAATCTCCGTAAGTTTTTATCGCGTTTGGACTCCGTTTGATATGGATATTCTGTGAAACAAAAAACATGCAACAAACAGGAACTAGCACTGGGCACTGGATCAATATGTTAGTCCCAAAAATAATATAAAAAGTTGCCAAAAGTATATGAAAGTTGTAGAATATTGGCATGAAACAATCAAAAATTATAGATACGACGGAGACGTATCACCGCCGAAGCCAGGGGTGGTGATCTCGGCTATGGCGCGGGAGGACCGCGAGGCATGGGAGCGCCTCGAGGCCGAGGCCGCTGACGAGGCCTACATGCAAGAGCTCCGCCGGTAGCACCCGGAGCTCGTGGAGGCGAAGCGGATGATCTTTGCCGGCGCGGAGGGCGGCGAGGTTATCGTGCTCTCCTCCGATGACGAGGTCGAAGGCGGCGAGGACGGCAGCGCGGAGGGCGTCGAGGTGGGTGGCAAGGACGAGGAGATCGACGTCGACGAGTGGAGGAGTGTCTTCCCCAATGACCCCGATGACGGCACCGGCCTGGACCCAGCTCGCGGCACACCGTACCTGACGAGGAAGGATCGGCTCGACCTCCACTTCGAACGAAAGTAGTTTAGTTTAGTTTAAATTTATGTTTTATGTTCGATTATGCAAAACTATCTATGTTTATGTTTAAATGCATGCTACTTTCGGTTGAACCTGCTTTGAACTTGATCAAATTGAAGTTTACAACGTTAAGTTTAGGGGGTCGACTAGAAACAGCCAAAAAATTGTTGGAGTATATATATACTCCACTAAGGGTTTTAGTCCGTTAACTTTTAGGGGATCGACTAGAGATGGCCTTATGCCTTGTTTATTTCAGTTCTTCACAATGTGATGCTCTATATGTGCAACTATTTGCCGTGCAGTTCAATTTCATCAATAACAGTTTCAACAATACCACTATGAATTACGATATTTGGTTGCTATTAAGTATGTTGCAGTTAACATGCCTTTTCATTTTTTTTAACAATAACTAGTGTAATTTAGACCTGCACAATACCAGTTTGAATGACTATATTTGCTTGTTTTTAAATGTTATGCCTGTTGCAGTTAACACACCTTTCCACTTCTTGTTTTGCTTAACTAGCATGCTTAAACCTACACACTGAAGCTATCATTTATAGATTATGTTGTCTACCATGGATATATTTGGTTGATGTTTATCCTGTTGTGCTTAACATGCCTTTATATGTACTCATACAGGACAATATTGAGAACAACGGTTGTTTTCCATCGAGGTTAGTTTCATCGCATTGCTTATATATACTCACTGTTCAAGATATCGGTAGCTGGTACCATATAGCCTGGGGACTGATAAGGGATTAATCGTCGAATCGGACATTTCACTGAATATATCTGTAACCCATTTATCGGTAGGTTAACTAGGGCCATATTTAATATATCTGAGGCTACATAGCAACATGTATTGTACTGAATGACTAAATATGCAATCCCAGGCTACATAGGAACAAGGAAGAGTGTTACCTTAATGTTCTGATGATGTCTAGATATACATGTAATAAGATCTTATATAATGGGATGGAGGGAGTGTTGTACTACATCATTTTGCAATTGTTGTTTACCACCTCCGTCCTGGTTTATTGATACCCTTTGTAATTTTCGCCAAATTTTGACCAAAAGATTTAACTAGTAAAATTTCAATGCTTGTAAAGAAAAATTATATCATTGGATTCGTATTTGAATATAGTTTTCAAGGATATAACTTTTGGTGACATGCATGAACATTTTGTTAGTTAAATCTATGGTCAAAATTTGACACAAAATACAATGGGGACAAATAAACCAGGACGGAGGTAGTAGCTTCTAATATTAACTAGGTGCTTTTAGGTACATATGTCATTGCCAAAGATCCACACTTCGACCCTTTCTGCGTATGGGGCAATGAGATATTCATGAACGAGCATCAAGTGATGAAACTGATAAAGATTGTTATTAAAATGGGTCAAAAGATGTCAATTGAACTATTTGTTTACACTTTATGCAAGACAACAGTGAACTGCAGGATGGTAATTAGAACTCTGTAGCCTTCTTTTTACTGCCCGTAATGAGTTGTTAGATGACAATGTCTGATTTTTTTTCCTTTGCAGTGGAACCTGAAGCAGTTTACTCAAGATTACCTCTCAAACTACATGATTGGCGGCCGGCCATCACAAGGGGTTGGACTAGAGTCGTGTGTGCCTTCTGCAACAAGGAGAGCACAACAGGGACATTCCGCTTCACCTTGTTTAGCAACCAGAATGTCTCTTGCCTCTTTCTTTACCATCTGTAATAGTACAAGTATACAACCCTGGTTCATCATTCTTTATTTGGTGCTTATGTAATTCTTGAACATATGTACCTGTGAATCGAATAATGCATTCGTTGTTTGAACCTGATGGATATGAATAAAGCTATAGCCTACTTTCAAATTAAAATTAGATACAATTTTAAATAGCAGCAATTAAATTAGGGTGAAATTACGCTCTGTAGGTCATTACGGCGCACACGATCTATAAAGCACAGTGTGTGTGATATACATCATAATCCGACATGGTTCACGAAGAGGGAACGTATGTAACCATGCACATAGTTGTCGTTTGCAAAGCGTGTGTGATGTCAGACAATATCACAAACGGTGCGGGAAAACTAAATGTGTGTGATTGTGGACCTATCGTACACTGTTTACAATCATGAACTGTTTGTGATGTGCCGGGCATCGTAAACGTAGAGCAAGTTTGGTACATGCCTGGAATGTGCCTAGACTGCACCTAGTTTTAGGTAAAACCACATAAGTCCGACTGCGATGGTAATGCCAGCACACACGAGTAGCAAGGATGGAGCGTTTGGGATATTCGAGATATCAGAAACAGTTTTATAGGGACAACTGTACGCATCAAGGCCCCCTATCCCTGATGGTTTCTGGGTTGTGTGGGAAGGACCCCCCTATCGCACACACTCACTTGGTGACGATTCAAAATGCGGTCGCGGAAAGGGGTTAAAAACCGTTTGTATAGCACCTCGTTGTACCAGTGAATATTGGTGTTAAGGTTTGTGATTCCCTATGCAAGCACGAAAGTCTATAGTTATGCAATGAAATTACATCCTACTTGTGGTGCATTATTCGGTGTTAGTTATGCTTAATGCTCGTTTATGTGAATTTTTGTTTCTTGGTTGGTTGCTTCTCAATCTATTTGCTAGCCTTTCGTTGTACTAAGTGGGAATACTACTTGTGCATCCAAAATCCTTAAACCCAGTTTTGCCATATGAGTCCACCATACCTACCTATATGTGGTATTTCCGTGCCGTTCTAAGTAAATTTGTATGTGCCAACTCTAATTTTCAAAATGAATTTTCTTTTTTGTGTGCCCGTACCGCTCATGAAGCGGCAGGGGGTGGCCAATATTTTTCCATGCTAGATGTGTTATTCTCAAGATGAGTGTTTATTCACTTGTCATTGCACGAGAGTGTGGCGATAATAGGGATGCCCAGTCCCAAAATGAAAAAGAAATTTACGTTATGTTGTCAAATAATAAATTCCTTGGAAAGTGTTGGTATGGAAGGCACCCGTGGATACAGCTAGCCATGGATTGTGAAAGAATGGTGGAAAAAGGAATAAACTTTATTTTATGTTTGGGAACCACCTATGATGTATCTAGCATGGAAAGTATTGGGAACTACTCGGTCGTTTTCGTTGACGGGAAAAGCATGCCTCTCAAAATATTTTATCTCTCAATTTAAACTTTGAGCTCTGGCACCTCTACAAATATCTGCTTCCCTCTGCGAAGGGCCTATCTATTTACTTTATGCAATTTTTATTTTTATTTGAGTCTCCATCTTCTCTTATAAAGCATCAACTAGGGAGCACTATGATCATACTTGTGCATTGGATGTAGCTAATATTCGAGTGTGTGTCATGAATGGATCAATGATTGAGCATGATGGGCTAAGGATAGCTTTCTTTAGTGTTGATATTTTGAAAGACATGGTTGCTTGTTGATATGATTGAGTATTGAAGTCTTCATGTCAAATATAGACTATTGCTTTGAATCATCTAAAAGTCCAAATGTCCATGCTACAAAAGAAAAGAATATGTGATGAACATGTTAGACATCATTCCACATCAAAAATTCTGTTTTTATCATTTACCTACTCGAGGACGAGCAGGAATTAAGCTTGGGGATGCTGATACGTCTCCAACGTATCTATAATTTTTGATTTGTTCCATGCTGTTATATTATCATTCTTGGATGTTTTATATTCATTTTATAGCAAATTTATATCATTTGTTGGGACTAACCTATTGACATAGTGCCCAGTGCCAGTTGCTGTTTTTTGCTTGTTTTTTACTTCGTAGAATATCCATATCAAATGGAGTCCAAACGCAGCAAAACTTTTTGGAGATTTTTTTCAGCCCAGAAGACAACTTGGGAGCCAAGGAAGTGCACGAGGGGAGGCCCATGGGGCCCACCACCCACCTGGGCGCGCCAGAGGCCCCTGGCGTGCCCTGATGGGTGGGGGCCCATGGAGGTCCTTTCCACCGCCTCTCAGCTCTATAAATACCCAAATATTCCAGAAACCCTAGGGGAGTCGACGAAACACAATTCCAGCCGTCGCAAGTTCCAGAACCACGAGATCCAATCTAGAGCCCTATTCCGGCACCCTGCCAGAGGGGAGCACGATCACGGAGGGGTTCATCATCCTCATTGGTGCTCCTCCGATGATGCGTGAGTAGTTCACCATAGACCTACGGGTCAGTAGGCAGTAGCTAGATGGCTTCTTCTCTCTTTTTGATTCTCAATACAATGTTCTCCTCGATGTTCTTAGAGATCTATTTGATGTAATGACTTTTTGCGGTGTGTTTGTTGTGATCCAATGAAGTGCGAGTTTATGATCAGATCTATCTATGAATATTATTTGAGTTTTCCTTGATCTCTTATATGCATGATTGTTATAGCCTCATATTTCTTCTCCGAAACTTTGGTTTGGTTTGGCCAACTAGATTGATTTTTCTTGCAATGGGAAGAGGTGCTTTGTGATGGGTTCGATCTTGCGGTGTCCTCACCCAGTGACAAAAGGGGTAGCGAGGCACGCATGTATCGTTGCAATTAAGGATAAAAAGATGGGGTCTATTCCTACATGAATAGATCTTGTCTACATCATGCCATCGTTCTTATTGCATTACTTCGTTTCTCCATGAACTTAATACACTAGATGCATGCTGGATAGCGGTCGATGTGTGGAGTAATAGTAGTAGATGCACGCAGGAGTCGGTCTACTAATCTTGGACGTGATGCCTATATACATGATCATTGCCTTGGATATCGTCATAATTATTTGCTATTCTATCAATTTCCCAACAGTAATTTGTTTACCCACCGTATGCTATTTTCTCGAGAGAAGCCACTAGTGAAATCTACGGCCCCCGGGTCCATCTTTTATCATATTGTTTTCAGATCTATTATTCCAAAAACCCAAAAATACCTTGCTGCACTTTTTATTTATTTATTTTATTTTGTTTTTTTTTGCTAGATCTATTTATCCAATCTCATACAATTTTATCTATCTTTTTACTGGGGAGGGATTGACAACCTCTCTTACGTGTTGGGTTGCAAGTATCTGTTATTTGCGTGCAGGTACCGTTTACATAGTGTTGATTGGTTCTCCTACTGGATTGATAACGTTGGTTTCATAACTCAGGGAAATACTTACCGTTGTTGTGCTGCATCATCCTATCCTCTTCGGGGAAATACCAATGCAGATACAAGCAATCAGCATCCCCAAGCGTAATTCCTGCTCGTCCTTGAGTAGGTAAATGATAAAAGAAATAATTTATGAAGTGTGAGTGCTAGCATAGTGCATAAATTTGATCAATAATAGTTCCAAACACTTTTTCTAACATCATTATATATCATAAACAGTAGCTCATCTCATAAAACTTCTCATGATCAAATAACAAGGTATTCACATGTTAAAGCATAGACCATAAACTTTTTTGAAAACTAACAAACTATGTTCTCAGTCATCAAACAATTGCAATTCATCTTATTTTCAGGAAGGGTCTATGTAAGAGCTTTGATTTAGCAAATTACACATACTCAACTATCATATAGTCTTCCATGATTGCTAACACTCAAAGCATATTTTTAGAACAAATAGCATCCATCGAACACAGAGAAAGATAGGGGCTTAATGTTTCGCCTCCCAACTTATTTATCATATAGATAATTGTCAAACAATAATAATTCATGATCAAATATATTTGAATGGCCATATATGCTTGGATATTTCCCCACCACATGATACTTGCCAACTAGAGAATAATTGAGGTTGAAATGAGAAGGAATACTACTGACTCTTGCATAAAAGTAAAAGATAGGCCCTTTGCAGAGGGAAGCAGGGATTTGCAGAGGTGCCAGAGCTCGAAGCTTTTAAAATAGAGATGAATATAATTTTGAGAGGTATGCTTTCATTGCCAACGTAACGACCGAGAGTTCCCAATATCTTCCATGTTAGACACATTATAGGTGGTTCCTAAACAGAAAGGTAAAGTTTTACTCCCCCTCCACCAACAAACATAGGCCATGGCTAGCCGAATCCTCGGGTGCCCTCCATACCAACAACAATCCGGAGAGTTTTGTTTTATTATTATATTTTGATTTTGATTTTGATCATAGGACCGGGCATCCCAATTACCAGCCACTTTCTTGTGAATGACAAGCGAATAAACACTCATCGTGAGAATAACCCACCTAGCATGGAAGATACTGGCCGCCCCTTATTGCTTCATGAGCGATTTGGGCATACAAAATAGATTATTATTTGAAGATTTAGAGTTTGGCACATGCAAATTTACTTGGAACGGCAGGTAAATACCGCATATAGGCAGGTATGGTGGACTCATAAGGAATAAATTTGGGTTTAAGGAAGTGGATGCACAAGCAGTATTCCCGCTTAGTACACGTGAAGGCTAGCAAAAGATCATAAGCAAGCACCACATGTTGGAGGATCCATAACAATATAACTTCTATACAAATATACCCAAACATAACTCATTATGTTGTCTTCCTTGTCCAACTTCAACTAATTTGCTCAAGTTTGAAAATAATTAATGGGGCTCACAATCATAGAAGATGTCCAAGATAGTATATTTATATGTGAAATCTCTCTTCCTTCAATATTCTTTCATGAATTGTTCAAGTGACCAATGTTGTGTTTGCTAACTTTCAACAAATTTTACCACCTATACTTCTTATATGTGAAGTCATTACTCCCCATGGGATAAGCATATGAAACATATATAATTTCAGATTTATGATATTCAATTCATTCAACAATTTACTCATAGGATATAAGTGAAGCACGAGAGTAAATGACAAACTATTCCAAAAAGATATAAGTGAAGATCAATGAGTAGCCAAATAATTAAGTATCTATATGAAGACTCTCTCCCATAAATTTTTTAGATCTTAAGTATTTTATTCAGACAGCAAGCAAAACAAAATAAAATGACATTCCAAGGATAGCACATATCATGTGAAGAAGCAAAAACTTAGGCTCAACCAAAACTGATCGATCATTGTTGAAGAAGAAAGGTGGGATGCCAACCGGGGCATCCCAAAGCTTAGATGCTTGAGACTTCTTGAAATATTAACTAGGGATGCATTGGGCATCCTCAAGCTTGAGCTCTTGTGTCTCCTTAATTCCTCTCATATCACGGTTTCCCTAATTCTTAAAAACTTCATCCACACAAAACTCAACAAGAACTCGTGAGATAAGTTAGTATAAATCAAATGCAAAACCTTATCATTATTTACTGTATAAAATCACTAAAATTATAATTTAACATTGCATACTAAATGCCTCTGCATATTTAATACTCCTATCCTAAAATAGAATCATCAAACAAGCAAACATATGCAAACATAACAGCAATCTGTCTAAACAGGATGATATGTAAAGAGTGCAATTATACTCATAGTTCCTTAATTTTAAAAATTCTGAAAAATTACCAAACCGTAGACAATTTGTTATAGATCAACGTGTAAAAATTTCAAGATTTTATCATGTTCTGACTATTCACAAATATTCAAAACATAACAACAAACTTTCTGTTTTTCAAACAGCAACATCTAGACTTGCAAAATAAGCATGGTAAAGGCTATACTTGACACTTATATTGAAGTAGGAGATGCAAAACATTATTTTAAACAGCAGCAAGCAAATCCAACTAAAATAAAATGATGCTCCAAGCAAAACACATATCATGTGATGAATAAAAATGTAGCTCCAAGTGAGGTTACCGATAATGTTGAAGACGAAAGAGGGGATGCCTTCTGGGGCATCCCCAAGCTTAGCTGCTTGTATCTTCCTTGAAGTTTATCTTTGGGTGCCTTGGGAATCACCAAGCTTAGGGTCTTTTCAACTCCTTATTCTCCTCATATCGATATCTCACCCAAAACTTGAAAACTTCAATCACACAAAACTTAACGGAACTTTGTGAGATGGGTTAGTATACTAAAACAAATCATTCACTTTGGTACTGTCAAGACAAGATTCATATTTTTTCTCACATGATGACTACTGTACCCTATCATTTCTACAATTTATATTAAGCAATATAAGCCATAGAAACCATAAAATAAGCCAACTATGCATTGCAAACAGAATCTGTCAAAAACAGAACAGTCTGTAAAGATCTGAATATTGGTTATACTTATGTTACTCCAAAATTCTGAAATATTGGGAAAAAGTAGAAAATTTGTATATGAATCCTCTGTAGAAAAATTCATAATTTTTCGATGCTCCAGTTATTTTTAACAATTCTCTTACTGGATGCAAAAGTTTCTGTTTTTGCACAGAATCAAATCAACTATCAACCACACTATCCCAAAGGCTTTACTTGGCACTTTATTGAAACAAAAGCTATAAAACATGATTACTACAGTAGCTTAATCATGTGAACACACAAAAATAGTAGGGGTAAATATTGGGTTGTCTCCCAACAAGCGCTTTTCTTTAATGCCTTTTTAGCTAGGCATGATGATTTCAATGATGCTCACATAAAAGATAAGAATTGAAACATAATGGGAGCATCATGAAGCATATGACTAGCACATTTAAGTCTAACCCACTTCCTATGCATAGGGATTTTGTGAGCAAACAACTTATGGGAACAAGAATCAATTAGCATAGGAAGGCAAAACAAGCATGACTTCAAAACTTTCAACACATAGAGAGAAAACTTAATATTACTGCAATATGTAAAAGCATATGTTCCTCTCTCATAGTAATTTTCAGTAGCATCATGAATGAATTCAACAATATAGCTATCACATAAAGCATTCTTTTCATGATCCACAAGCATATAAATTTTATAACTCTCCACATAAGCAAATTTATTCTAATGAATAGTAGTGGGAGCAAACTCAACAAGATAACTATCATGTGATACTTGATTGGCATAATCCAATTGAAAATTAAAATCATGATGACAAGTTTCATGGTTATCATTATTCTTTATAGCATACGTGTCATCACAATAATCATCATAGATAGCAACTTTGTTGTCATAATCAATTGGACCTCTTCCAAAATAGTGGATTCGTCACTAAATAATGTCATGACCTCTCCAAATCCACTTTCATAATTATTACAATAAGATTCAACACCCTCCAAACTAGTGGGATCATCATTACATAAAGTTGGCACTCTTCCAAACCCACTTTCATCAATGTAATCATCATAAATAGGAGGAATGCTATCATCATAATTAATATTCTCATCAAAACTTGGGGGACTAAAATTATCATATTCATCAAACATAGCATCCCCAAGCTTGTCGCTTTGCATATCATTAGCATCATGGATATTCAAAGAATTCATACTAACAACATTGCAATCATGCTCATCATTCATGAATTTTATGCCAAACATTTTATTGAATTCTTCTTCTATCAATTGAGCACAATTTTCCTTTCCATCATTTTCAAGAAACACATTATAAATATGAATAATATGAGGCAACCTCAATTCCATTTTTTGTAGTTTTCTTTTATAGACTAAACTAGTGATAAAATAGGAAACTGAAAGATTCAATTGCAAGATCTAAAGATATACCTTCAAGCACTCACCTCCCCGGCAACGGCGCCAGAAAAGAGCTTGATGTCTACTACGCAACCTTCTTCTTGTAGACTCGTGTTGGGCCTCCAAGCGCAAAGTTTTGTAGGACAGTAGCAATTTTCCCTCAAGTGGATGACCTAAGGTTTATCAATCCGTGGGATGCGTAGGATGAAGATGGTCTGTCTCAAACAACCCTGCAACCAAATACAAACAGTCTCTTGTGTCCCCAACACACCCAATACAATGGTAAATTGTATAGGTGCACTAGTTCAGCGAAGAGATGGTGATACAAGTGTAATATGGATAGTAGCTATAGGTTTTTGTAACCTGAAAATATAAAAACAGCAAGGTAGCAAGTAGTAAAAGTGAGCAAAACGGTATTGTAATGCTTGAAAACAAGGCCTAGGGTTCATACTTTCACTAGTGCAAAATCTCTCAACAATGAAAACGTAATTAGATCATATAACAATCCCTCAACGTGCAACAAAGAATCACTCCAAAGTTTCTATCGGAGAACGTAGGATGAAAATGTGCATCAACCCCTATGCATAGATTACCCCAATGTCACCTCAGGAATCCTTGAGTTGAGTGCCAAAACATACATCAAGTGAATCAATATAAAACCCCATTGTCACCACAGGTATTCATATGCAAGACATACATCAAGTGTTCTCAAATCCAATATTCAATCCAACATAACGAAACCCCAAAGAGCAAGACTCAATTCATCACAAGAAGGTACAGGGGGAAGAACACCATAAGATCCAAATATATTAACAAAGCTCACGGTACATCAAGATCGTGCCAAATCAAGAACACGAGAGAGGAAGATCAAACACATAGCTACTAGTACATACCCTCAGCCCCGAGGGTGAACTACTCCATCATCATCATGGTGGCCACCGGGATGATGAAGATGGCCTCCGGTGATGCTTTCCCCCTCCGTCAGGGTGCCGGAACGAGGTCTCGATTGGTTTTTCATGGCTACAGAGGCTTGCGGCGGTGGAACTTCTCATCTAGGGTTCTTTTCGGGGGGTTTTGGTATTTATAGGAATTTTTGGCGTCGGTCTCATGTCAAGGGGGTGCCCGAGGGGCCCACAAGCTCGGGGGCATGCCCTAGGGGGGTGGGTGCACCCCTGGCTTGTGGCCTCCTCGTCCACTTCCTCCCCCAGCTCCGGTGCTTCGGGGGTCTCTTTTGGTCCATAAAAAAATCACCGTAAATTTTCAGCCCATTCTAAGAACTTTTATTTCTGCACAAAAAATGACACCACAGTAGTTCTGCTGAAAACAGCGTCAGTCTGGGTTAGTTCTAATCAAATCATACCAAAACCATATAAAATTGTTGTAAACATGGCATGAATACTTCATAAATTATAGATACGTTGGAGACGTATCACCCGTCACCGAGAGTTGAAATCCCGAAGAGCAATAACTGAGAGAAGTGTTTGAGAGCCATGACTAGGAGGCATTAGTGGGTGTTAATGAAAAACTTGAGTACTTTGCTATCTTTGATCTCCAAACCTTCTAAATATCTTTTGATGATTGAACTTAAGTTGAATATCCATCCAATAGATGAACACCTTCATTTGCCTAAACACTTGGTTAGTGAAGAAAATTTGCTTTGAGAAATTATAACTAATGGTATGAGGTTATACGTGGTTAGGAAACGAGTTTAGGTGCGGCTATTCAATTGCAAATACTTTCTTGAATGACCTTGTAGGATAAGAGAGGATGGATATGATATATTTTCTCGAGTCGGTAAGGTTTGTTTTCATTCAACCAAGCTCCTTTTCCCTCTCTGGATTTCTTGTTCGCTCGGGGACGAGAAAATCTTAAGCTTGGGGGAGTTGATGGCTCGAGAATTTGCGTTGTTTTTCATAGTGATTTCCATTTGGTTTCATTGGATTTTTGTTATTCTTTGCATATTTCTAATGCTAATCCAACAAAAGAGAGGAAAATCTACTTTGTCCTTTGGATGGCAGGAAATATCAGATTTGGAAGGAAACCAAGGGAGATTGCTGCAAATCAAGCCAATTGAAGCAACTTTCCTGAAGAGAGCATTGTCAACAGGCGCACCAGAATGAAAGACGGCATTCCATGCGACCGCACACACTCATTTGAGCGGTCATTTGGAGTACCCACAACTCCTCCTTGTCTATACAATCAACTTTCATGAAGGGACCACAGGGAGAAGAGGAACCCAAGCCGCCGCCACACCATCCAGAACAGGAGAGGAGAAGATCGTCGTAGTTTTTGGTCCTTTCATCTCCATCATCATCATCTCTTTCACTATTGTAAGAGGAATTGGAACTTGTAATCTCTACTCCATCTCATCTGAGATCAAGACTATTTGAGTACCATTTCATCTCATTATGGATCCCCTCAATATTATCGATATGGTTTTCATGGGTTTTCTCTCTGTTGTGATTGATTCCCCTCTTATGATGTGTGAGTAATTCCCCTAGGTGTGGGAGATGTATGTGAGTGGTAAGATTGATATGTGCCTATCCTATATGTCATCATTTGAATTCGTATTAGTATGATCTATTTAGTATGTTGTTATACTGTGGTGAACTCTATGCATGTTGTCCAATTTAAGGGCCCAGGCAACATGATCTCAAGAGCTACACAAGTAACACATATTGTTTAGGAACTCTGTGACCTCTGACGTGACAGGTGGAGATACCTATGAGAACCTAAGACAATTTGAGATAAGGATGATCTATTGAACTTAATGCTTGGTTCCGGTCTTATGACCTTAATTGTGGAAACGACCACTCTGTGGCAACGGAGAAGCAGGACCATCGAACGAAATGTGACCCCAAGTGGAGGAGTTTCATAACTCTAGGGGGAACCACCTACAGAAAGTTTATATCAATTATTATGAGTACAATACAAGGTAACTGGTATTACCATCGCACTGGCACAATTCATATATTCTTACCATGAACTGAAATCTCTCTGCACCTAATCTCTTCATTGCAGGAAACACCATTTACATTTTAAAACTCTTGTTATTTACTTTTCTTAGTTATTTAGTCGAAACCTTTAAAGCCTCTTTTTACTAGTATATTTAGTTTGTCGTTTACCCAGGACAGTAACAGTATTTGCAGAAGCTCAAGTAGTACTTCACACAAGAGCTGTGACACCTTGTGTATGACAGAAACGCCTCCATAAATATTCTCTTCCGCTCTTTGTTGGGACGGTTACTCATTGGGATACTTCTGCGAAAGTGCTACACTACCCTGTTTAGTCTGCAGGTACCACTCCACTTCGAGAGCGCTTCTATGCTTGCCTCTCTACGTAGTAAGTTCATAACAAATAGAGTAATGCATGAAGTATGATGACATAATGTAGACAGAATAAAACAAAGCAATATGATTAAACCCCGTTGTTTTAACCTTAGTAGCAACAATACAATATGTGCGTCACTACCCCTTCTATCACGAGGTGAGGACACCCCAAGATTGAACCCACTACAAAGCACCTCTCCCATCGAAGATAAATCAATCTAGTTTGCCAAACCAAATGGATAGATCGGAGAGAAATACAAAGCCATAATAATCATGCATAATAAAGTTCAGAAAATACTCAATTACTTTCAATGAATAATCTGATCATAAACCCACAATTCATCAGATCCCAACAAACAAACCACAAAAGGAGATTACATTGGATAGAACTCCGAGGAGAACATTGTATTGAAGATCAAAGAGAGAGAAGAAGCCATCTAGATAATCACTATGGACCTGTATAGGTCTGTGGTAAACTACTCACACATCATCGGAGATGCAGCAAGGTTGATGTAGAGGCCCTCCGTGATCGATTCCCCCTTCAGCAGAGTACTGGAAAAGGCCTCCAGATGGGATCGCAAAAGAACAGAAGCTGTAGTGGCGAAAAAATTGTTTCGGGTGGCTCTCTGTTGGTTTTGGGATTTCTATGAATTTATAGAAGTGGAATTAATTAGGTCAAATGGAGTTATGTGTGGCCCACAAGCTCGGGTGGCACCCCCCTGGGGGCGCGCCGTGTGAGCTTCTGGCCCTCTTGTACATCTTCTAGCCTCCTCCCGAAGCTTCTAGGGTCCCTTCTGGTTTGGAAAAATCACAGTAAAGTTTCATCGTGTTTGGACTTCCTTTGATATTGATTTTCTACGAAACAAAATAATAGGTAAAAGCAGGAACTGTCACTGGGCACTGAGTTAATAGGTTAGTTCCCAAAAATGATATAACATTGCATATAAAGTATCTAAGATTGATAATATAATAGCATGAAACAATAAAAAAAATAGATACGTTGGAGACTGCTACTTCTTGAGCTTGCGTTGGTTTTTCCCTTAAATAGGAAAGGGTGATGCAGCAAAGTAGAGATAAGTATTTCCCTCAGTTTGAGAACCAAGGTATCAATCCAGTAGGAGGAACACACAAGTCACCAATGGTTGCACCTACACAAATAAACAAATACTTGCACCCAACGGGATAAAGGGGTTGTCAATCCCTTCATGGTTACTTGCAAGGATGAGATCTAATAGAGATAGGTATAAAAGATAAATAAAAGTAAAAAATTGCAGCAAGATGTTTTTGGGTTTTTGGTTTTATAGATCTGAAAATAATATGTTAAAAATAGACCCGGGGGCCATAGTTTTCACTAGAGGCTTCTCTCTTGAAAGAACACATACGGTGGGTAAACAAATTATTGTTGAGCAATTGATAGAAAAGCGCATAGTTATGACGATATCTAAGGCAATGATCATGAATATAGGCATCACGTCCGTGACAAGTAGACCGACTCCTGCCTGCATCTACTACTATTACTCCACACATCGACCGCTATCCAGCATGCATCTAGTGTATTAAGTTAACAAGAACGGAGTAACGCCTTAAGCAAGATGACATGAAGTAGAGGGATAGATCCAATCAATATGGTATAAATCCCATCTTATTATCCTTAATGGCAACAGTACAAATACATGCCTTGCTACCCCTTCTGTCACTAGGTGAGGACACCGCAAGATTGAACCCAAAACAAAGCACCTCTCCCATTGCAAGATAAATCAATCTAGTTGGCCAAACCAAATCAATAGATCGGAGAGAAATACAAAGCTATCTTAATCATGCATTAAAGAGTTTAGAGAAGACTCAAATAATATTCATAGATAATATGATCATAAATTCACAATTCATCGGATCTCGACAAACGCACCGTAAAACAAGATTACATCGAATAGAACTCCAAGAACATCAAGGAGAACATTGTATTGAAGATCAAAGAGAGAGAAGAAGCCATCTAGCTACTAGCTATGGACCCGTAGGTCTGTGGTAAACTACTCACACATCATCGGAAGGGCAGCAATGTTGATGTAGAGGCCCTCCGTGATCGAATCCCCCTCCGGCACAGTACCTGAACAGGTCTCCAGATAGGACCTCACAAGGACAAAAACTTGCGGCGGCGGAAAAGTATTTTTGGTGTGCCCCCTGGTATACGGGGAATATTTGGGTATTTATGGAGTTGTAATTAGGGCTAGGAGAGCCTCGAGGGGCCCACAAGCTTGGGGGCACCCCCCCTAGGGCGTGCCTCCCGAGCTTGTGGCTCTCTCGTGGCCCTTCTGGCCTCCTCCCGAAGCTTCCAAGGTGTCTTCTGGTCCAAGAAAAATCATCAAAAAGTTTTGTTCTATTTGATATTGATTTTCTGTAAAAGACAAAAACAAGGAAAAAATAGCAACTGGCACTGGGCACTAGGTTAATAGGTTAGCCCCAAAAAATGATATAAAATATCATAGTAATGCATATAAAACATCCAAGATGGATAATATAATAGCATGGAACAATCAAAAATTATAGATACGTTGGAGACGTATCAAGCATCCCCAAGCTTAATTCCTGCTCGTCCTCGAGTAGGTAAATGATAAAAACAGAATTTTTGATGTGGAATGCTACCTAACATGTTTATCATGTAATCTTTCTTTATTTGGCATGAATATTCAGATCCATAAGATTCAAAACAAAAGTTTAATATTGACATAAAAACAATAATACTTCAAGCATACTAATAAAGCAATCATGTCTTCTCAAAATATTATGGCTAAAGAAAGTTATCCCTACAAAATCATATAATCTTGTCATGCTCTATCTTCATAACACAAAGTATTTATCATGCACAACCCCGATGACAAGCCAAGCAATTGGTTCATACTTTTAATGTTCTCAAGCTTTTTCAACTCTCACGCAATACATGAGCGTGAGCCATGGATATAGCACTATGGGTGGAATAGAATATGATGGTGGAGGTTGTGTGGAGAAGGCAAAAAAGGAGAAAGTCTCACATTGATGAGGCTAATCAATAGGCTATGGAGATGCTCATCAATTGATGTCAATGCAAGGAGTGGAGATTGCCATGCAAAGGAGGCACTAGAGCTATAAGTGTATGAAAGCTCAAAAGAAAACTAAGTGGGTGTGCATCCAACTCGCTTGCTCACCAAGACCTAGGGCAATTTGAAGAAGCCCATCATTGGAATATACAAGCCAAGTTCTATAATGAAAAATTCCCACTAGTAATATATGAAAGTGACAAAATAGGAGACTCTCTATCATGAAGAACATGGTGCTACTTTGAAGCACAAGTGTGGAAAAGGATAGTAAAATTGTCCCTTCTCTCTTTTTCTCTCATTTTTTTCTTTTCTCTTTTTTTATTTTGGGCTCTTTGGCCTCTTTTTTTTATATTTTGGGCTCTTTGGCCTCTTTTTTATTTTAAGTCCGGAGTATCATCCCAACTTGTGGGGGAATCATAGTCTCCATCATCCTTTCCTCACATGGGACAATGCTCTAATAATGATGATCATCACACTTTTATTTACTTACAACTTAAGAATTACAACTCGATACTAGAACAAAAATATGATTCTATATGAATGCCTCCGGCGGTGTACCGGGATGTGCAATGATCTAGCGTGAAATGTATAAAAAATATGAACGGTGGCCAAGCCACAAATACTATGCCAACTATATGTTCATGCAAAGCAATATGACAATGATGGTATGTGCCATAATAAAACGGAACGGTGGAAGTTGCGTGGCAATATATCTCGGAATGGCTATGGAAATGCCATAATCGGTAGGTATGGTGGCTGTTTTGAGGAAGATATAAGGTGGCTTATGTGTGAAAGAGCGTATCATATCACGGGATTTGGATGCACCGGCAAAGTTTGCACCAACTCTCAAGGTGAGAAAGGGCAATGCACGGTACCGAATAAGCTAGCAATGGTGGAAGGGTGAGAGTGCGTATAATCCATGGACTCAACATTAGTCATAAAGAAGTCACATACTTATTGCAAAAGTTTATTAGTCATCAAAGCAAAGTACTAATACGCATGCTCCTTGGGGGATAGATTGGTAGGAAAAGACCATCACTCATCCCCGATCGTCACTCATAAGGAAGACAATCAAAATAAATCATGCTCCAACTTCATCGCATAACGAGAGACCATACGTGCATGCTTCGGGAATCACAAACCTTAACACAAATATTCTTACTAATCCACAATTACTCACTAGCATGACTCTAATATCACCATCTTTATATCTCGAAACAAATGCAAGGAATCAAACTTCTCATATATTCAATGATCTTCATGAAAGTTTTTATTATATCCCTCTTGAATACCCATCATATTAGGACTAAATTCATAACCTAAGTAAATTGCCATACTATTTTAAGACTTTCAAAATAATATAAGTGAAGCATGAGAGTACATCAATTTCTTCAAAATAAAACCACCACCGTGCTCTAAAAATATATAAGTGAAGCACTAGAGCAACTAGCTCAAAAGATATAAGTGAAGCACATAGAGTATTCTAATAAATTCAAGATTAATGTGTGTCCCTCTCAAAAGGTGTGTACAGCAATGATGATTGTGGCAAACTAAAAATCAAAGACTCATATAATACAAGACGCTCCCAGCAAAACACATATCATGTGGTGAATAAAAATATAGCCTCAAGTAATTTATCGATGGATTGAAGACAAAAGAGGGGATGCCATCCGGAGCATCCCCAAGCTTAGGTGCTTGGTTGTCCTTGAATATTACCTTGGGGTTCCTTGGGCATCCCCAAGCTTAGGCTCTTGCCACTTCTTATCCCGTAGTCCATCGAAACTTCACCCAAAACTAGAAAACTTCACAACAAAAAACTCAACAAAAAACTCGTGAGATCCGTTAGTATGATAAAACAAATCTCCACTTTTAGGTAATGTTGTGAACTCATTCCAATTTTATATTTGTATTATATCTACTATATTCTAACTTCTCCAAGGCTCATACCCCCCGATACTACCTGACGGTGTCCTGGACTAGGGGGTACTCGCCACGTCGTCCCCCGATCAGGTGGATCGGGCCGAGGACCCCTATGGCGATTCACTCATGGGCCACTTTGGGCAGCCCATGACGCATACAAGGAGGTTTCCACAAGACTTGGCACACAAGACAAGGACTCTCCTAAACCCTAGGCCTCCGGTGCATTATATAAACCGAGGCTAGGCTAGTCAATAGATGATCTAATATTCATTAGAACAATCTCGTGGTAGATACATGTACTCTGTACTATCCCCCATATGAATACAATCAAAAGCAGGACGTAGGGTATTATCTCTTCGAGAGAGCCCGAATCTAGGTAAAATCATGTGTCCGTGTTACCATCGCTACAAGATGCCTAGTTTAGGACCCCTACTACGAGATATGTCAGATTTGACACCGACATTGGTGCTTTCATTAAGAGCCTGCTAGGTATTCGTCGCCGTTCGATGGGAATCAAAATCAATGCCAAATCAGGTGATATTTTTTCAGTTAGATGTGTTCCGCGTAAACTATCTTGTTTTTGCAAAATTAGGGCTGCTTCCTCGTGCTACCATATTTCCAGTCAGATCGAGATCAAGAAAAAGTGTCCGGCTTCCGGCATGTCAGATCCGAACTCCGCTGTGACTTCCACGCGCCATGGAGGTGTGCGGCAGGCCGTCGAAGGTCAGCGTGAAAAAATAATCCATCAGGCAGCGCTCCAACCGAGGGAACCACGCCGGAGTATTTACGCATAGCAGCGCACGCGAGGCAAACGCGAGCAGATCGGCAGCCATCACGGAGCTCTCCCTCCTCTCTTTCTTTTTTATTTCTTTTCCTTTCTTTATTTGGCACCTAGGCGGTCACCGATAGTCCACTAGCGGTGTCCTTTGCTAATGGCATACGTAGGCCTAACAAAGTACTACTGATCCATTTAACTACTAGTATTTAGCACGATACCCTAGATTTGGTCGGTGGATTGTAGTAATTCAAGTACTACTACTTCACGTATAGATCAGAAACGAGTCTATTCTTGGTACTAGCTTATACTAGTTGGTACAGACCGCTTCTTTTTATTTGCTTCGGTCTACTACGATCATCATCGCTCGTTAAACAGGTTTAATTTTTCCTGACTATTTATTTATCACACGAAATTATTACACACAGAATATTTTCTATCCATTTGTACTGCATTATTTTTTGCAGAGATATTTTGTTGACGCCTGTAGATGCGTTTTCCGTCTACGTCAATCTGGCGAGCCGACCTACGCGTTAGAACCTTCGTCAAACCAACCTTCCCATTCAGATCGGTCGTTCCATATATTGGTCGGCCCGACGCATAATTGAGGCACTCCGGCCAGGACGTCCCTCATCCGCCATCAGTTTTTGGACGTTGACAGATAAATCACCAGGTTTTGCAGTCTGGTCTACATTGAGGCCGTCGTTTTAGGGTGATCTGATATGTAGTCGTTGTCCCGCGCGCATCGTGTCCGTAACTCGGCCGATGCTGCGAATTCAGATTTTGTCACCTCGTCATGCCGACGCCCTATGTCGACATCGGCCTCTCGCCAGGCCAAATCTCTTTTAATAATTTATTTCGCATAAATAATTTTGTAAAGAATTTTTTCTCTATTTTATTATTATTATCTGGCTTGTGCTACTTCATGCATGCAGGTAATCAACCTCAACTATGCCACTCCGCTGGCAAGCCGGCGTCATCGTCGCGCCTCCGTCGACCAAGTCGTGGGGTCGCCTCGGACGCGGCACACGGACCTCGGCGCCGCCGGGCCAACTTCAGAGCCCAAGCCATATTTCTTTAATTATTTACTTCACTTATGTCAATTAAGTAGAAGATCTTTTTGGCTTGCGCTTTTTTATGTGTGCAGGTAGTCGACTTCGGCAGCGTCACCTCGGCGTGCCGACATCATTGTCCCTCTTTCGTCGACCAAGTTGTATTGTCACCATGGCGCATCACCTCGGCTGGACTGGGGGCTTCGACATCTCTTCATCAACCTACTCCGACGACATCGGTGTCACCAGCCGACCAGCTTCGTCACCCCGGTTGGACCGGGGGCTTCGCCTCGCCGCATCGGCAGTATTGTGCCATCACTCCATCAAGCTGAGCTCTTTGCTCGGGCACCTTGGGACTGGCTTGGGAGCTGGGACCTCGACCCGCCGCAAACTCAGACCACGTCATCAATACCGAGCACATTAACCAGCTAAGTCGCTTTCATGCTCACACTTTTTAATTTTTATTCGGTTCAACCAAGCATTAAATTTAACACTTATTTTACCCAAGTTAATTAGGGGCTCTTAAAATTTATTTGAGTCATTTTATAATAATTTTTTTCTTCTAAGTCATTGCAAAGTCTTTTTCTGCCACTCCTTTCTCGACTCGGGTGTATGGTCAATAGCCGGATAGCCTGGCTTCTCTCTAAAGCCGCTCGAGTTTAGTTCACTAAACTGGCCTCGGAGAAGCACTCCGCCTTCGGGATAAGGAGGTTGAAGCCAAAGGCTGACCTACTTGAAGTTTAGAGATCGGATGTGTCATGTTAAAGCATGACAGAAGCACAAAAAAATTTAAGAATGATTTTGGATTGGCACAAAAAACTTGATTTATTTCGGACGTAAAGTTTTTACTGAAGTTTTTTTGGTTTTCCAAGCTTATGGTACTTTTAACCTATTTGTGTGTCTCTAGCATAAGTCTCGCAGTCCAACGCCGGACACCTTTAAAGCTTCGGCAATATCAACGCGGGACTGCGACTAGAGCCGAACCCATCAAAAGCCGAGGTACTCCATGGAGTCCTTGGCAAAATGTTCTCGGATATTGCTTTATATGCATCGGTTTTGAATTGTGTGTTTGGTCAATAGTTGGGTTGCCCAGCTCCCATGCTTACCCTTACGTTCCCGATTGTTTGGCTAAGGGTAAAGGGAGAACCACTGCAATTGTGCTTCCGGTTCGACTGGTCAAGTGCCTCAGTGGAGAAAGCCGAAAACTGACTGTCACAATAAGCCTAAACTGGTCAGCGATCCGATGACTGTGTTAAACTATAGATCGATGGAGGTCACCCCATGTTAAATGACGGGCCTTTCATAACATTGGCCGAAGTGTTAACGGCTTGACCTTTGCTGACGTCGAACACTAACCGGGGGCTAGTAGCTGGCCTCCCAACTTTAAGCTCCTATGACTAAGTGAAAGTTATAAAGTCTGTATATCTGATTGCCTCGTTTCCGCTAACACAACCGCCTTCGGGCACCGAGACGTCGGCTAAGGGTTGTCTTGTTAGTACGGAAACACCCTGCGTAGCATCTACAAAGGGGTAGAAGCCGATGATGGACCACTTTTTGATTATAAACGGTCGCAACGGAGTCAAAATAAACATATATCATCAGCGTTTGTATTCAATATACGAGCGCTGGCTTCCGTAATTATTGTTATAAAGCCATAAATATGCATCAATTTGACTTAAGATTTTGGCCAAGCTGGGTTGCCTGGTTCATGTGTTTACACCCTATGTTCCCGATTATTCGGCTAGGGGGTAAAGGGAGCACCTCTGTGATTGATACTACCGGGTCATCCGGGTTAGTACCTCAGACTGGGTGAAGCCGAAAGCTAGCTATCTTAAGAAAATAATTGGTCGGCAATGACGAAAGTGAAAATTTCGGTTCATTAAAACCATAGAGTTCGGGAACTTTCCCCAAACTAAATCCTCAATATTTTCCTCCCACATTGATCGGAGGTGAGGTTTCATGATCATGGTCAGCATGACAACCCAAAGAAAGGAACCGATAGCGGGACTATTTTCTTTGGAAGATGTTTCTTACGTTAATAGAAATATAACATATCTCTCTGGATACCTTTGTTTATAAAACCGTATGGCCGGATTGCCTTGTTTTCCATAAATCTTTGCCCTTATAACGGCTTTATAAAGTAGGAAAACACTCATCAGCTACTGGCCGAGGAGGTTGAAGCCGATGGTCGGTCAACAAAGTTTGTACAATGTGGATCCGAGCATTAATGATGTAAAGTACTTTGGTACATAGAATCATTACACATACTGGACAAAGTTCATTTACTTCAAGTCGTCTATTAAAAAGTCGTGGGCACAGTCTTGTTGAGACAGCCGAGCAGCCGGAATTTAATTTTCTGTCAAACGGATATCGATCCTTAATTCGGCCACCCGTGCCCACATTAAGGCTTGGGGGCTACTGGGCTTCGCGATTATCATTTACAAATATTAAAGGGGCACATCGATCCCCTGATCTGGTGTTGCCACCCGACCAGAGACTCGGGGGCTACTGCATTGCCTATTCAATGCAGAAAATTCAAAGTGCTCAGTGTTCGGCTTGACCGAGCTATGGGCAAACGCATCTTCAGACAACAATAGGTACCGTCTGGGCCTTATCCGGCATTAAGCTCGGCTGTGCTCCTTCAAACTTTTTCAAACCAAGGTGATCTATGACACCTCGGATACGGTCCGGCGTTGGAGCTCGGATACAGTCCGGTGTTGGAGCTCGGATATAGTCCGGCGTTGGAGCTCGGATACAGTCCGGCGTTGGAGCATGGATGCAGTCCGGCGTTGGAGCTCGGCTGCAAAAAGACACCTCGGATGCAGTCCGGCGTTGGAGCTTGGATACAATCCGGCGTTGGAGCTCGGGCGCGAGAGGACACCGCCGCACGGGAAACACTTCAAGCCTGAGGTGTGGCGTAAAAATAACAAGGCATTGATAAAGGCCGAGAACTTAAAGGGGTTCCTCGGATACCCGACGTGTAAACTCTTCGGATTCACTTCGGCGATCCTCAAGATCGAAGATGAGAAGAATTATTGAACCAGTTTTCAAGACCGACGACCGAAGACGAAGAAATGTTCAGAAGAAACGAGGAGCGTCCCCAACTTGAAGACCGGTTCAGGGGGCTACTGACGGTGTCCTGGACTAGGGGGTACTCACCACGTCGTCCCCCGATCAGGTGGATCGGGCCGAGGACCCCCATGGCGATTCACTCATGGGCCACTTTGGGCAGCCCATGACGCATACAAGGAGGTTTCCACAAGACTTGGCACACAAGACAAGGACTCTCCTAAACCCTAGGCCTCCGGTGCATTATATAAACCGAGGCCAGGCTAGTTAATAAATGATCTAATATTCATTAGAACAATCTCGTGGTAGATACATGTACTCTGCACTATCCCCCATATGAATACAATCAAAAGCAGGACGTAGGGTATTATCTCTTCGAGAGAACCCGAACCTGGGTAAAATCATGTGTCTGTGTTACCATCGCTACAAGACGCCTAGTTACGACCCCTACTACGAGATATGTCGGATTTGACACCAACACTACCCATAGATCCATCAAAATAAGTAAACAACACATCAAAAACAGAATCTGTCAAAAACAGAACAGTCTATAAAGAACCAAATTATGGTCATACTTCTGTAACTACAAAAATTCTGAAAACTTAGGAAAACGGAGGAAATTCATGTATAAATCTTGTGTAAAAAAAGCAGAGTTTTTCCATGTTCTAGCAAATTTTAACAATTCTGATACTGGACGCAAAAGTTTCTGTTTTTCAGCAAAATCAAATCAACGATCTACCAAAGCATGCCAAAGGTTTTACTTGGCTCAAACACTAATTAAAATATTAAAACACAATCATAACAGAGGTATAATTGAGTATACTCGTAAAAAATAAAATAAAAATATTGGGTTGTCTCCCAACAAGCGCTTTTCTTTAAAGCCTTTTAGCTAGGCGTTGATAATTTTAATGATGCTCACATGAAAGACAAATAATTGAAGCACAAAGAGAGCATCATATAGCATGTGAAAAACAAGTTTAAGTCTAACATACTTCCTATGCATAGGAATTTTGTAGGATAAAGATTTATCAAGACAAGCAAAAACTAGCATATGCAAGGAAGAAGAAAGAAACAATAGTAATCTCAACATAACGAGAGGTAATTTAGTAACATGAAAATTTCTACAACCATATTTCCCTCTCTCATAATTATATATGGGATCATACTCAAATTCAACAATATAGATATCACATAACATATTCTCTACATGATCCACATGCATGCCAAGTTGACACTCTTCCAAAATAGTGGGTTTATCATCAAATAAAGTCATGACCTCTCCAAACCAACTTTTATAAAAAAATTCATAAGATTGATCATTCTTCAAATGTGTGGGTTTATTTTTAGCTAAAGTTGACACTCTTCCAAACCCACTTTCAATATTATGGCAAACATATTCATCGTGAGGCTTAAATAAAATTTCAAGATCATAAGAAGCATTATCACCCCAATCATGATCATTGCAATAAGTAGTGGACATAGCAAAATTAGCATCCCCAATCTTGGGGTTTTACATATTCTTAGCATAATTGACATTAATAGAATTTATAATAACATCATTGCAATCATGTTTTTCATTCAAGGAGCTATCGTGAATCACTTTATAAATTTCTTCTTTTAGCACTTCAATCACAATTTTCAGATTCACGAGTTTCAAGCAAAACTTCATAAAGATAATCTAGTGCACTTGACTCACTAGCAATTGGTTCATAATAATTGGATCTTTTAAAAAAGATTAGCAAGTGATGTGGACATAGCTATCATAAAAACATCTACAAAAATTACACGTCAAATTAATAATCAGGTACTTTCGTTTCTTTGTACGCATGATTTAACTGCCAAGAATACGAGGCTCCACTCATTATTCATTTTACTTATACTCAGGAATGGAGGGGTCAAAGAGTCAACAAGAGAGAGCACTTGGAGATGCAAGATGAAGATGCATGTACTAATATGCATACATGCATTGCGTACACATGCATGCATAGACTTTGGAATTTTTAAGGATGGATCGCCGTGCATGCATCCAAGTGGGTCCATGGGCATGCACTACATGCTACGCATAAGTGGACCAGAAGTTTTCCATCGAAGGAGTCAGAGGCCACGCCACGCAGCTTCTAGGGTGCACCACGACCAGACGATGAAAAATAGAACAACCTGGATTAAATCTGAGGAGATCTAGAGACGGCGCAGAACAGGACATCATCTGCGCGGCGCGGCGCGTCTGCACCCCTTTAATAAATAGCTAGTCTAGGTTAGGGTTTAGACTCGGGTTTTGTTTTGAGAAGTTTAACTTTAGCTACTTTTATTTTTCTTTGCTTGTAGCGGCTAGTGCGACCGTCAAGACATCCTATCGGAACCCCATCTTATGAGATTTATTTCATCTAGCATATCCGAAATTTCTGATTGCTTGGGCTATTATTTTCTTGCATATTCTTTGATTTGCTTGCAGGAAAAATCCTTCGTGGATAGGTCGATCGCGCCGTTGGCTCAGTCGATAACGTCGTGGAGTTGGTTCAGCGATTGCCGTGGATATCAGTCGTGTACGGTTCTCCCTGTACGGTTGGTAGCCGGATCGTGAGGGTCAAGTCCCACCCAAAATCGTTGTTATCTCTCTCTCATCGAAAGATCAGGCCCCAGTTCACGTCAAGTGGTATCAGTTTTCAGGTTCATCGGTGAGAGATTTACAGTTTTATTAGGTTAGATTGTTTTCCAGTCCTACAACCCACAAAAAAAGCCAAAAAAATTAGATTAGTTCATCCGCTGCACCTATCTTTTTAGCCTTTAGCAATTTTTGCATCTAGTATTTGTGTAGTTGAATTTTTGGTTGCATTCGTCTAATACTAGTGCTGGTTTAGATTAGTCCAAGAGAAAATTGTCTACTAGACCGAACTTTGTTTTTGTCCACAATATTTTCCGCCGCAAATTTGTCCGTGATCTGAAAAGGTAAACGAAAGACGAACACCAGTCCATCCACCTTAAAAAATTGTCGCACGTCCCAGCTTCTGGCCGCTAGACAGGGAGCATCCTGATCCTATCCGGTCATCCATCAGTACTTGATTACTGCCACCACTATTAGCACATGTTCCATCACCCATCACCGTGTGTTGTGTCGTGCAGTTTGCCTTTGCATCTCTAAGAGCTCACAAGTTCCTTGTTAGTCCAATCTCCATCCGTGCGTATACTTGTTGGTAACCGGCCTGGTAAAAGAAAAAAATAGAAAAAAAGCAAAAAATAATATAGAAAAAACAGAGAAGAAAAAAGAGCAAAAAAAAGTTGAGAGGAAAAAAATATCAGGCCGGCTAGCATATTTTTTTGGACTCCTTTATTCTATTAGCTAATATGGACATTATTTTTGCTGCGATCGCCGCTCCATCTATTATATATATTTTCGAGTTTGTCATACACCCATTTGTACTTCACTTATATCTAGCTACTTAGAGCTGTCACATATTTTCATTCGGTTTTCACTCCCTTGATTCAGTATCTGGGCTTAGATTGTTTTAGCTCTTACTAGTCGACTGCCAGCACTAGTTAGGAGTTTGAGCAATTATTCAACTTGCATTGCTTTTTGCTAAATTGTGCCACTAATATTGTGAGTTGAGAAGCCTTTGCCAAACTACACTTTTTCCTACTAATAAGTACAGGTTCGGACTCTACTGATTCTTGGTTATCGCACCATCCAATCTTCATTGGTAGTTTGAAGCCAACACCAACGCACCGATCACCACCTGTTGCATTGGTAAGAACAAGTAAGAATTTGATACTAAGTGTTGGTGTCAAAACCGGCAGACCTCGGGGTAGGGGGTCCCGAGCTGTGGATCTAGGATCGATGGGTAACAAGGGACGATGAACACAGTGTTTACCCAGGTTCGGGCCCTCTCGAAGAGGTAATACCCTACGTCCTGCTTGATTGTATAACGTGGTTTACAGAGTAGATCTACCTCGAGATCAGTATGAGCTAAACCCTAGGCTGCGGGGGGATGAAGATAGCTCTCCCCCTAATGACTACAACCCTCGGTTTATATAGACACCGATAGGGTTAGGGTTACCGAAGATAGATTACAACAAGAGGGAAAGAGATCTCGTCCACCCTTGACTTGGAGGGCACACCACGGCTTCACAGGTCTCCGGTCACCACACGACTCCACCAGTCCGGCCCATGCACAATGGGTCATCGCCCCGAGGACCCCTTAGTCCATGACTCCCTCAGTAGCCTCCGAACTTGCCTCTAACGCCGAGACTTGTATCTGGTATCCATTCCGACCAGTATTCAGTTTGCGGGGCGAGTTCCTCAGCAAGTCTTCCCCCTGTTCGGTACCAAGTGATGTTCGGAGTCTGAAACGGCTGTTTTACTTAACACCAAAGGTAGTAATAAAAATATCGCTCAAGCGCAAATAGTGCCTTTATCTGACAAATTTTTCTCCTTCAACGAAGAGTCGCTTCCGGCCATAACGCCAAGCAGTTACTATTTATCGAAGCACGGCTCGAGGCTGACGCCACGCTTGACACATCCCTTCAAGGTGGAGATCGTGTCTCGCTTTTCGGGGGATATGGTTAATCATCTTGATTCCCCTCCCCGCTCATAATGTTGCGGAGATATCGGGAAGTGGAGAGGTCAACGGCGTGAAAAAAAGGATCTCTGGCCTGCCCACAGTCTATAAAAGGGGGGGCGCTACAGTCTGCATCCCACGCCTTATCCTACCTTCCGCACTCACGATCCTTCAGAGCTCCAATGCCCTTTCTCTCTACTTCCATAGCCAATCCCACTTTACCTCCTTCGACCATGGCCGGATCCGGCGCCAATGGGAAGTGGGAGGCCTCCTCCGTCGCCAACAAGGATATACTGAAGCTGAAGGAGGCCGGTTACTTGCCGGCCAACGTCGCCCATCGAGCCCCCGAAGAGGGCCAGATCATCCCTACGCCCGAGCCGGGCGAAAGGGTAGTTTTTCTCCCCCATTTCCTTAGGGGGCTTGGATTTCCACTGCACCCCTTTGTGAGGGGGCTAATGTTTTACTATGGGCTGGATTTCCACGATCTAGCCCCCAACTCCCTCCTCCACATTTCGACCTTCATCGTCATCTGTGAAGCGCTCCTCCGGGTCCAGCCGCACTTCGGCTTATGCCTGAAGGTATTCAACGTGAAGCTCAAGGTGGTTGGCGGCGAGCACGCAGACTGCGGAGGGGCCATGATTAGCAAGCTGACACGGGTCCAGTGGCCGAACGGCCACTTCGTCGACACAGCCCGGATGTGGCAGAAGGAGTGGTTCTATATCACCGAGCCGAGGGAGGCCGCATGGGGAGCGGCCCCTGCCTTCCGGTCCGGACCCCCCACCAGATTGGCCTCCTGGACCACCAAGAATCCAGACTGGGGATGTGTTGCCGACGCCAAAGCGCTGCAGAAGCACGTCGACAACGTAATAGAGACCGGCGCGAAGCTGGTCGACGTGTTCCAGGTCATGCTCCACCGCGGGCTCCTCCCTTGCCAAGAGAGGGCCAAGCCCATGTGGGAGCATGAGCCCGAGGATCTGGCCACTGTGCGGCACCTCTTCTGCACTACTCCTGACAAGATATGGGGCCAACTATTCCAGCCCCAGAAGGAGTGGCCGGCCAAGGGGAAGGACATCGGTCTTGACACCGCGAATCCCCGAAGGGAGGTGAGTGGCATGTCTCTTCGAAGAGTATTCGGATATTCACATTACGTGAGATTCGATCTAACCTGGTTATGTGGATTCTACAGGGCTGGCTCGCCAAGGCCAAGAAGATCAGCGGCCCGGCGCTGTTGCCGGAGGGGCCCCAATCAGAGCAGCTGGAGAAGATGCTGGTCGTGGTGCCCTACAAGGCGCCCGCTAAGAAGGGCAAGAAGCAAGAGGCACCGGAGGCTAGGGAGGGCCTCCACCGCAGGATCCGTCCGGGCAACCGGTCCGGAGATGCTGCGGCCTCATCCGTACAGGATGGGGGCGAGGAGGAGGAGGACGAAGAGGAGAGTGCCTCTTTGCACTCCAGAAAGAGGCCAGCGTCCGAGGACGCCGAGGAGGTCCAACCTTCCCCGGCCCCAAAGAGACGACACCGGCCTAAGCTGGTTATACCTGACAGCTCAGATGACGAGAAGTCCGAGGCGTCCGAGGAGCTCACGAAGAAGGGATCCAGGTTCAAGCCCCCTGCCAGCAGGTAAGGTGTCTGTATTTTCAGCTATTATGCTTTTAGTAGTTTGTTTTAGTTGAAGGTTAACCCCTCCGAATTGCAGTCCCCCGCATGAGCGCCCCACCGAGCAAATCTCGAAAGGGACGTCTCCGCCCGCCGAGCTGGCGGACAGTGGGTCTATGGCGCACTCCGCGCCTCCTTTGGTCCCCGAAGAGGCTGAGGAGGTGCGGTCCCAAAGAACTCCTCCTCCTCCGAACACGGAGGGGGAGGTAGATGCCGTAATGGCCGAGGTCAACACCTCAGTCACCGAAGACCAGGAGGGAGTGTCCCTCCTGGCCGATGAGGGAAAAGAGTCTGGGCCATCCGGACCCCCTCCGTCGACCGCTCCCGAGCCTCTGAGGCCCTTGATGGCACAGATTCCTCCCAGTGGGGAGGGGGCCGGGGAGCCAACGCCAGCGCTGAACACCTCCGCATGGGCGGTGGTGGGCTGGCCGGACACGCTGGAGGAGTTGGTGAGCAACTCCGTCATCGTTGAAGGGCACCGCACCCAAAGGGTGCGGTTATGCAGAGTGTTCGGTCCATCCAATCCGGACTGAACGACGCTGTCCAAGGCCTTCTAACAGGCTTTGAGGTAAGTCAAGTAATGATCCTTCCTCATAATGTGGTTATAGTTCTTAGTTTAAGTAGGCCGCATACATAGCAGCCCTCGAGACTCTGCCAGGATCTTCGAAGAGACCTGCAGAGGATCAAATTCGGTAGGTCGGTTAACAATATCGACATTTCTGATGCTAACGCAGGCATCTTCCGTGGCCGCAGCTGCTAATGCCGCGGCGTTAGAGGAGATGCATCGGAAGCTCAAGCTTTCCGATCAAGAGCTGGACCTTGTCAACAAACGGCTTGACGAGGCGCAAGGTAAGCTATGTAAAAATATGTGTATTTGCCAGATAGGGACTGGCCGGACCATTGACTGATCCTTTATCTTGATGATCTTGCAGCTGCTGCTGCCGAGGTCGAGGGCTTAAAGGAGGCCCTTAAGAAAGCTGAGGCCGAGGCGGCCGAGAAGAGGACAGCCGCTGAGAGGACGGTGTCCGAGCTTGAGCAGGCCAAGTGTGCTGCTAAGCAGCATGAATCTCGGGTAACCGAGGTCCAAGGGGAGCTCCAGGATGCCGCTGAGAGGCTTGAGGACCTTGAGAAGGGGCGGGAGGAGCAATCCTCCTGTCTGTCCAAGGCAGAGAAAGAGCTCCAGGAGGCAAGGAGTGACGCCCGAGGTGTCCGGGAGGAGCTTCGGCAAGCCGCACAAATTGCCAATGGTAAGAAATATTTATTGCAGAGTGTGTTCAGAGGAAACAGATTCGCCCTGCTGACGAGGGTCTGGCGCTCCGCAGGCATCTTCGCTGAACTCCCAAAGAATGCGGCGGCCGCGGCGAGGCACTATGCCACTCACGAGGAGGATTCCATGCATCGGCTCTTTTGGTCACAGTTTCCGGACTCCGAGCGTCCTCCCCTTCTCAGCGATCAAATGAAGCAGCTGATGGAGATGCATCGGATGTCTGAGCTGGCCTTGAAGGACCTCTATGTCAGCCTGTGGCTAGCCGAGCCCATTCCGGACACCTACTTCGACCTTGTGCAAAGGCTGCAGGAGGCGCCGCTCTGGATTGACGTCGTGAAGCGGTCGGCGTGCCTTGAGGGGGCGAGCCTCGCGTTTGCGAAGACCATGGTTCATTGGCCAAGGATTAATCCAATGGAGATGGCCACTGGTCCTCCACCCCAGGGGAAGGAGCATCGCCGCCCCAAGCAGTACTTCGCGCAGGTGATGACCGGAGCGCGGGCGATAGAGGGCCAGTGTTCGAAAAAATGTAATGCTTGAGTAGATGTACCAAGTGGGATTTATGCTTTATTATGCGCCCGGTGAAATTAGTGATTAAATTTTGACTCCTGTGTGGCCGTATGTTTAGTTCTGAAAGCTACCAGTCGTCAACTTCAACCCCCAAGTGAATATCACAAAGGGTGTTTTGTTTCCGCATTGTTACCCTTAGCCAACGTCTTGGTGCCCGGAGGCGGTAGTGCGGGAACGAAACCAAGCGATCAGACTATTCGGTTTTACTGCTTTCACTTAGCCTTAGGAGCTTGACGGTGGGGACTAGGGACTAGCCCCGGTGTATTTGTGATGTACTTGGGGGTCGAAGCCTGCCCTTTTCGATCACATGGTTCGTGTTAAGACGCACCCTTCGTGTGACACGGCAAAATCGCCAACAATTTTTAGAGTCCAACCTCGTCATCGGATCGCAGACCCGTTCGCGTTTACTATGACAATCAGTTTTCGGCTTTTTCCTCCTGAGGTACTTGACCAGGCGAACCAGTAGTACGATCGCAGGGGTTCTCCCTTTGCCCGCTTAGCCGAACAAGCGGAACATAAGGGGCAAACACAGGAGCCGGGCAACCCAACTATTGACCCAAGACATAGTTCGGAATAGATGCATATAGTGCAATATCCGAGACGCCGGACACCTAGCGGGAAGCGGTGCCGGACTTAAAGATATTGAGCTGATGTATAAATCGAACTCGTAACTGATTAATATATTTTCATGCCGGGCTGTTCGAAGAGCGAGGAGCGAATCGGAAAGGGACAGAAAAATTGCAAGATGCAGATATCCGAACACCATAAAGGGTATTTTTATTATTTCTCGTAAGCTCAGGATGTCTAACCGTACAATTCGAACTGCGAAGGCAGTACTTGCAAGAGAGAAAGAAAAAGAAAATTTACAGAGTAAAGGTTGACGCAGGGCCTTGATGCATGAGTTGAAGCCTTCACTGTGCCCTGTTGCACGTCTGCGCCTTTGCTTCTGATAGGTGGGGGTTGGGACCTTTGATGAGACCTTGATGGGCGAGGACCCTGCCGATGAAGCTTTAAACTTGGGGGTATCCGGAATTGGTCCCCGGGTCATTCAAAGGCGAGGTAATTCTGAAGTTCGGTTTAACCGAACATGTACTTCGGATTAATGTATGCCTCACGGCTGCACATGGTATTTTGAGTGTGAAGTTGTGCTGACGAGGCACGTGGAGCGTGAAGAATGTGGGCGTGCCATGGGGCGCGTATCCCTATTTGCGGCGAACGCATGCGGGTTCCCATGATGGGGAACGGGTTCGAACCCGTTTACTGTTGTCGCCGGCCCTTACAGTGGGTCGGCATTCGGGCCTATATGGGCCGGTGTGGTCTTCGGCCGCTAGGGCCGCAGTGTGCTCTTCGATTTGAAGTGAGCGTTCTGTGTTGCCGTTGATAGTTATGATGCTCGAAGGACCAAGCATTTTCAACTTGAGGTACGTGTAGTGCGAAACGGCATTGAATTTAGCGAATGCTGTTCAGCCAAGGAGTGCGTGATAGCCACTGCGAAAAGGTGCAATATCGAAGATCAAGTCCTCGCTTTGGAAATTATCCGGAGATCCGAACACCACTTCGAGTGTCACGGTGCCCGTGCAGCGGGCCTCCACTCCCGGAATGACTCCCTTGAAGGTGGTGTTACTGGGTTTAATCCTTGATGGATCGATCCCCATTTTCTTCACTGTATCCTCGTATATCAAATTGAGGCTGCTTCCTCCATCCATTAGGACTCTAGTGAGGTGGAATCCATTGATGATGGGGTCCAGCACTAGGGCTGCGGACCCTCCATGGCGTATACTGGTGGGATGATCCCTGCGATCGAACGTGATCGGGCAGGCTGACCATGGATTGAACTTCGGCGCTACTGGCTCGATGGAGTATACGTCCTGTAGTGCTCGCTTCCTCTCCTTGTTTAGTATGTGGGTTGCGTAGATCATGTTTACCATATTGACCTCGGAAGGGAAGAGTTTCTGGCCTCCACTATTCGGCCTGCGGGGCTCGTCATCGTCCTTGCTTCTTGGGCTTTTGCCCGAGTCTTCGGCTGTGAGTTTGCCGGCCTGTTTGATCACCCAACAATTTCGGTTGGAGTGGTTGGCGGGCTTCTCTGATGTGCCGTGGATCTGGCAAGGCCTATCCAGAATTGTGTCCAGCCTAGACGGGCCATCACTGTGCCTTTAGGGGCTTTCTTTCGGGTTCCGGACTTCTGGTTTCGAAATCTGGCATTTACTGCCATATCCTCACCCTCGCCGTCATTGTGGCGACGTTTATTCTTGCTGTGTCGAGGCTTTCCATTTTCGTCCCGAACCTCAGAGGTACCGGGTGTGTCTGGGTTGGTGTTCTTGCGAGCAAGCCAACTGTCTTCGCCCGCGCAAAAGCGGGTCATGAGGGAAGTAAGGGCTGCCATAGTTCTTGGTTTGTCCTGGCCGAGCTGCCGTACAAGCCATTCGTCCTTGACACTATGCTTAAAGGCAGCCAAGGCTTCGGCATCCGGACAGTCAATGATCTGATTTTTCTTAGTCAGGAATCAGTTCCAAAATTGTCGGGCAGATTCTCCGGGTTGTTGCGTGATGCGATTTAAGTCGTCAGCATCCGGAGGCCGGACATAGGTGCCCTGGAAGTTTGCTCGAAAAGCGTCCTCAAGCTCTTCCCAGCAACCTATAGAGTCTTCGTGAAGGCTGTTCAGCCAGTGTCGAGCTAGGCCTTTAAGCTTGAGCGGTAAATATTTAATGGCGTGAAGGTCGTCTCCTCGCGCCATGTGGATGTGGAGGAGGAAATCCTATATCCATACGGCTGGATCTGTGGTTCTGTCATATGATTCGATGTTCATAGGCTTGAAGCCTTCTGGGAATTGGTGCTGCATTACCCTCTCTGTGAAGCACAGGGGGTGTGCGGCGCCCCGAACTTGGGCTACGTCGCAGCGGTGGTCTTCGGCCCTCCTACTCTGTTGCTGCTCCCGGACTCTATCATTTTGGTTTAACCAATCATAGTATCCTTCCCGGTATGTGGGCAGATCCTCTCTGGGTCTGTAGATGGACCTGGTACGGCCTCCACGAGCATCTAGGTCATGGCGGAGGTCGTACTCGTAAGTGGGCCGCACCTGATCCTTGCCGTGACGGCGAGGTGGGGCGGCTGGATGTTCGGCCTCGTCAGCTTCCCTGTCCCGCCCTCTAGGGGGTCGGTCTGGCTGTTCGGTGTTTGTATACGTCGGGCATGTTGGCTCTATAGCCTCGTCGTCGAACTGGGGCAATAGCCTTCGTTTAGGATAACTCCTGGTTGGCTGATCGCGGCCGTACCCCTCTTCGGCAGCTAGGACTTTAGTCCATCGGTCGTTGAGGGTGTCCTGTTCAGCCTTGATTTTGCGTTTTTGCTTCTTTAGGCTGCGGGCGGTGGCTAAAAGCCTCCGCTTGAACCGTTCTTGCTCCAGAGGGTCTTCGGGGACGATAAAATCATCCTCCCCGAGACTGGCCTCCTCTTCAGAGAGTGGGAGGTAGTTGCTATCCTCGGAGTCTTCGTGGCTTTCCGGATTGAGCAGGTTCTCCTACCCCGCGGGGTCATCCTGATGATGCTTGTGGGCTGCGTCTCCGGCGAGGTCATCTGTATTATTTACGGCGCCGTTCTCCGCCGAGTCTATGTTGCTTGCGTGGCTTCGACGTGGTTTTGATCGACGGCGCTATTTTCGGCGTTTGGGAGGCTCATCTCTGGGCTTGCCTCGGTCCTGCTCAGGAGTGCCGTTGCCGTCCTTTGGGGTGTCCACCATGTAAATGTCGTAGGTGGATGTGGCTGACCAGCGGCCCGTGACGGGGGGACTGACCTCAGCATTAGCTGCGGTTACGTCCTCCTCGCCCATGTATTCGGCATTCTCCGAATTATAGTCTAACATATCGGTTAAATCCTTGATAGTTGCTACCAAATGGGTGGTGGGTGGGGCGCAAAATTCCCTGTCGAACGCCTCGAAGGGTCGGTGATTGAAGGCGGAGGGCAGGTTCTCCTGGATAGTCATTTTCTGAATTCGGTCTAGTGCCTCATTCAAAATATCAAGGGTTGCCGGACTTGAGGGCTCTAGGCCGGACTTTGTGGTGATGAGGCGGAGGTCGGTCTGTGACTCAACCGATCCTTGGTCCCAGGCGGACCTATCTTCAGGATTCGGGACCGAAACCTCGAGGGGCACCGGATTGTCCTCGAAAACTAAGGGTGTGCTTTGACCCTCCTATGCACCTTCCACGCCAATGTTTGAGGTCGGGTCGTTTTGGGCCAGGGGTGACCCTTGGCCGCTATTCGCCGACTCAGGGTGCGGGCTCGAGGCCAGCAAGGTGTTGTGGGGGAGGAGCTCAGCCGAGATCGAATCTTGGCTTCTGACCTCTAGTTCTGCCTCGAGGGCCAGGGATAAATCCTCCGCCGATGTGAGTTCAGTTGATGGTGGGGTAAGGTCCCCTCTCTCAGGGAGTCCTTCCTGGCTCAAAGCCGTTTGGTGGACTGGGGCCGATTCACAGATCGGATCGGAGGTGTACGTCGGAGCAGGCGCGACAAGGCCTGCGGGGGTGGTGAATCCGGTGAAAACCAATCCCCCCGTGCGTCAGTAACGTACTCCAGATTGCCAAATCGAATCCGGTGTTCGGGAGCAAAGTTGTCGACCTGGTCAAGACGGCTAGTCGAATCAGCGTGCAGTACGATGCTGCCAAAAGCGAAGAGTTGTCCAGGGACGAAGAGATCCATGGAACTGATGTCCTCTCCAAGGACTAAGCGAGCCATCGATCCTTCTGGTGATCCAACAGCGGATCTCTCAATGAAAGCACCAATGTCGGTGTCAAAACTGGTAGACCTCGGGGTAGGGGGGTCCAGAGCTGTGGATCTAGGATCGATGGGTAACAAGGGACGATGAACACAGTGTTTACCCAGGTTCGGGCCCTCTCGAAGAGGTAATACCCTGCATCCTGCTTGATTGTATTGATTGTATAACATGGTTTACAGAGTAGATCTACCTCGAGATTAGTATGAGCTAAACCCTAGGCTACGGGGGGATGAAGATATCTCTCCCCCTAATGACTACAACCCTCGGTTTATATAGACACCGATAGGGTTAGGGTTACCGAAGATAGATTACAACAAGAGGGAAAGAGATCTCGTCCACCCTTGACTTGGAGGGCACACCACGGCTTCACAGGTCTCCAGTCACCACACGGCTCCACCAGTCCGGCCCATGCACAATGGGCCGTTACCCCGAGGACCCCTTAGTCCATGACTCCCTCACTAAGCTTGAGTGTGAGCGAATTTTCTCCACCACATCCTACTAGTCGATAGGGATTATACACTGTGTTTTTTCTCTTTCGCTAACAATGGCATAGGATCAACCCACACTTGAGGGCCTCACCGCGGATGTGAAAGTCACCAGCGAGCGTCTTGCCCAACTTGAGGGTGCTCAGATTGTGGCCGAAGAGAGGCTCAAGGCCATCGAGGATGCATAGGGTGTTGCCAACACACATCTATAGGACATCTTGTCATGTCTGGACGGGTTGCAGACTGCACCCCGCGTCAACAACAATGTTGATCCTCGCAACTTCGCGGGTGTTGCCGCTATTTCGCGAGCTGGAGGTGTGCCTATGGGTCATCCACAACATCCAGCTACTGCCACCGATGCCGCCACCATAAACCAGCACCAACGCATTCCTCCTCGTGTCAACGAGGAATATGGGGACAACTACGAGGATTATTCCGATGACCCCGAGGACGACCAAGCGGTCGACCGCCACAATGACGTGCTCATCGACAACTATGTTTCAACCGTCAAGGTATGGCACGAGGTCCACCCAGGTATGACATTCGAGATTATGACCACTCTAGTGCTAAAATGGAATTTACTATGCCTGCTTTCAATGGTAAATATAATCCAGATGTTTATCTTGACTGGGAACTGTAAGTGCATCTAGTGCCACCCCTAGTTGGTTTTGGAGTATTGACGACAAACGTGGTTGAGGGACTAATGTGTTTGTGAGAATTGCAGGATAACACAGGTAGTAGTCCCTCATTGATTCGGTTTACCTACCAGAGATGACCCCTAAAAATGTATGAAGACATTGAAGACAATGGTGGTTCGTGAAGACATTCACATTGAAGATAATGACGTGTGAGGACATTCATTTGAAGACTATGGAGTGCAAAGACATAGTTTCTTTCGTAGTTTCCTTTCTTCTTTATTGAGTCATAGGAACCACCGAACTGTTAAATGGGGTCCAAGTGAACAAAGTCGGAAGACTGATGTGATGCTCAACCCAAATCCTATGTCTTCGAGTGAAGACAATGAGAGCAAATCTTATCCAGAGTTGGATGAGTCAGCTTTGCTTGTAGCCCAAGCCAAGCTGCCGCGTGTGTTTGAAATCCGACCATTGGACACGTGTCGGTTCCTTAGTGACCCAGGGTCATTTCGGACATATCATGTCGGGTTGCCTGCTGGCTATAAATAGCCCACCCCCTCCACCAAAAATTGGTGGCTGCTCAGAGTTAGTACACGGCTTTTGTCGTTTGAGAGCAACCCACCTCCAAAGCCTTTGAGAGAGAATCCTTGCGAGGACAATCCAAAACACCCAAAGCCCAAAGAGTGTTGGCATCACTGAAGTCTTTCTGTCCGCGTGATCTGAAGACTTATTACACTTAAGGACTGTGTATCCTCCAGCCTGTTAGGCGTCATGTTTTGAGGATCCAAGAGTCATTGTGGATCCCCGGTGAACGGAGTCTGTGAAGGTTTGGAAGTCTACCTTGAAGACTTACCTGAGTGATTTGGCGAGGACTAAGTGTCCTTAGCTCAAGGGGAATAAGGTGAAGACGTGGTCTTCTGAGTTCAATCTCAGCCTCCCTAACCAGACGTACAGTTGTCACAGCAACTGGAACTGGTCTACCAAATCCTTGTCTTCGTCAAGCTACTGGTTCTATCACTTCCCCTTACTTACTGTTTAGCTTCGTGAAGTCATTGCCTGGTTGCCCTGTTTGGCTTCACTGTGTGAAACAATCTTTCTGATTGCATAATTAGCTTCATACTGTCTGCCTATTATGATCTGTTCTACCTAGCTGCTATTTGTCTTCATGCTTTCATTGTATTGCTTACTTGACTATGGCCTGTCTAGTGTAGTTTATCTTCCGCTGCATATCATATAGGATCATTTCAGTTGTTTGTCTTCGAAGACATTAGTCTTTGAAGACTTTCATAAAAATTGCCTATTCACCCCCCTCTAGTCAATAACTAGCACTTTCAATTGGTATCAGAGAAAGGTGCTCCCTTGTTCTATGTGATTCGGTTTAACCACCTGGAGTTTTAGCTATGTCGACTGCAGGGATAATCAAAGTCTCCGATGCGTGCCCCGTCTTCGATGGCACTGATTACCCCTACTAGAAGAATAAGATGCGCATGCATCTTGAAGCCATTGACATCGACCTCTGGTATGTCATCGGGATTGGTGTTCCCAAAGTCGGCGAAGGTGCCACCGCTACTGATGTCAAGAGATTCGGCCAACTGGACTCAACCGCCAAGAACATCATCAGTGGTCATCTGACCAAAGGGCAGTATGGACGTGTGAGTGCTCTGGAAACTGCAAAGCTAGTCTGGGGCTGGCTGTCCAAGGTCAACGAATGCATCTCAACACAAAGAGACTCAAGGATTGATGTGCTACGCAATCTTTTCAACCGCTTCAAGAGGAATGACAATGAGAATGTCCAGCTCACTTTCGACCGCCTCACTGATATCACAAATGAGCTTCACGCACTTGGCGCCACTGAAATCACCAAGCATGAAATAGTGAAGAAGCTATTGAGATCACTTGACAGCTCATTTGACACCTTGGCCCTGATGATTCAAGAATGCCCTGACTTCAAAGATCTCGATCCATCTAACATACTTGAGAGGCTCAACACACATGAGTTCCAGCTATCTGAGAAGAGAGACATCTATGGCCCCAATTATGGCCGATCCCGTGCTTTGAAGGCAAAAGCTGTTTCCTTGTCTGAAGAAGAATCTGACTGCAGTTCTGATGATCCTGAAGACATTGGCAAAGAGCTAGCAATGCTTGTGAGAAAGTTCCAAAAGTTCTCTAAGAAGAATCGCTTCGGAAAGTCTTCACGATCCAGCTCCAAGAACGATGAGGCTTCCACTCGTGACTACAAGAAGAGAACATGCCATAAATGCAAGAAGCCAGGTCACTACATCTCTGATTGTCGTCTATGGGAAAAGGAAAACAAGAAAAAGAAGAAGAGCAAGGAATATGACTCTGATGATAAGAAGAAGAAGAAATCCTCAAAGTCTTCTTCAAAGTCTTCATCTCACAAGAAGAGCTCATCCGGCAAGGCTCGTGCGTTCATTGGCAAGGAAATGGATTCAGAGGAGGAGTCTGCTTCCGAGGAGGCGGAAGTGGAGTCTGAGGAGGAGTCTAATTCAGGCGTGGCAAGCCTAGCTTTGGCTTCGGCTTTTGTCACCAAGTCCATCTTCAACACTGAAGACAAGGGTCACGTCGCCACACGCTGAAGCCGATGATGACGACGACTCTGCTCCTACCTACTGCTTCATGGCAAGAGGTGCTAAGGTAAAATCACGCGATGCTTACTTTCAGACCTCTAGTGAAGATGACTCTGATTGTGACTCCAAACCCAGCTATAAAACTCTTACTAAAATTGCAACTGAGTAACAAACTGCTATGGAACATATTCAAAAATTGCTAGACAAAAGCGATGACCTGTTGGACGAGGAAATGAATCAAACTCAGTCCTTAATCGAAGACATCAAAAGTCTTCGTGTTAAGTATGAAGAACTTGAAAGTCATCATGAAACCCTCTCAGCTTCTCATGAGAAGCTTTCCTATGATTATCTTCAAAGGAAGCAAGATCTAGAGAAACTGAGAGTGTCTCATGAAGATCTTCAAAAGGAGAATGATTCACTACTCGCTCAACAGATCAGTTCCGCTCAGGAAGACTTTGTGCCACCTTGCTTAAAATGTCTTCAGCGTGACAATGCTACATCTGTTGCTGAATGTTCTACTGCTTCTGAAGTTGCATTATCTTCAACTGTTGATGTGGTAACTAACCCCTCTTCTGAGGATACCACTGCTATTGCTGATGAGAATGCCAGGTTGAAGACATTGCTTGAAATAGGCATGTACAAAAGCCTCAAAGGGCATCAGACACTCTGTGATGTCCTCAAGAAACAGATTCTGAACCGAAACCCTAGGAAAGAGGGTGTTGGTTTCGAGAGGAAAATGAATGCTGATGGTTCTTACTAGAAGCCTGAGCAGTACCCCAAAACCACATGGGTTGCTGCAAAGGGTCCTTCAGTAGATCCATCTACCTTATCCGGATTCACTCGTGCTAACCCCATTATCATTGATGAGTCCTTTGACTCCAATTATAAGATGTTTAAGAATCATAATGGTGAAGTGTTTGCCAGGTTTATTGCTACAAACTGCAGGAACGGACCACCTATGAAGAAGATCTTGGTTCCTAAAAGTTGTCTTGAGAATCTTCCAATGAAGGTCATCATGACACCACCAGGGAAGAAGACAAACCCCAGACCAAAGGCTTCATATGGTCCAAAGGCTACATACATATGATGTCTACTACACAACCTTCTTCTTATAGACTCATGTTGGGCCTCCAAGCGTAGAGTTTTGTAGGACAGTAGCAAATTTCCCTCGAGTGGATGACCTAAGGTTTATCAATCCGTGGGAGGCGTAGGATGAAGATGGTCTCTCTCAAACAACCCTGCAACCAAATAACAAAGAGTCTCTTGTGTCCCCAACACACCCAATACAATGGAAAATTGTATAGGTGCACTAGTTCGGTGAAGAGATGGTGATACAAGTGTAATATGGATGGTAGATATAGGTTTTTGTAATCTGAAAATATAAAAACACCAAGGTAGCAAGTAACAAAAGTGAGTAAAAACGGTATTGCAATGCTTGGAAACAAGGCCTAAGGTTCATACTTTCACTAGTGCAAGTTCTCTCAACAATGATAACATAATTAGATCATATGGCTATCCCTCAACGTGCGACAAAAGTCACTCCAAAGTTCCTATCAGAGAACGTAGGACGAAAATGTGCATCAACCCCTATGCATAGATTACCCCAATGTCACCTCGGGAATCCGCGAGTTGAGTGCCAAAACATACATCAAGTGAATCAATAGAACATCCCATTGTCACCACAGATATCCCATCGCAAGACATACATCAAGTGTTCTCAAATCCAATACTCAATCCAACATAACGAAACCTCAAAGAGCAAGACTCAATTCATCACAACAAGAGATAGAGAGGGAAGAAACACCATATGATCCAACTATAATAACAAAGCTCGCGGTACATCAAGATCGTGCCAAATCAAGAACACGAGAGAGAGAGAGATCAAACACATAGCTACTGGTACATACCCTCAGCCCTGAGGGTGAACTACTCCCTCCTCGTCATGGAGACCGCCGGGATGATGAAGATGGCCTCCGGTGATGGTTTCCCCCTCCGGCAGGGTGCCGGAACGGGCTCCCGATTGGTTTTTCGTGGCTACAGAGGCTTGCGGCGGCGGAACTCCCGATCTAGGTTTATTTCTGGAGGTTTTGGTATTTATAGGAGGTGTTGGCGTCGGGGACAAGTCAAGGGGGCCCACGAGGCGGCGGCAAGGCAGCGGGCGCGCCCTAGGGGGGGCGGCCCCCACCCTTGTGGTTGCCTCGGGACTCCTCTCTGGTATCTTTTCGCTCCAGTATTTTTTATATTTTCCAAAAATATTCTCCGTAAATTTTCAGCTCATTCCGAGAACTTTTATTTCTGCACAAAAAACGACACCATGGTAGTTCTGCTGAAAACAGCGTCAGTCCGGGTTAGTTCTAATAAAATCATACCAAAACCATATAAAATTGTTGTAAACATGGAATGAATACTTCATAAATTATAGATACGTTGGAGACGTATCAGCATCCCCAAGCTTAATTCCTGCTCGTCCTCGAGTAGGTAAATGATAAAAGAAATAATTTATGAAGTGTGAATGCTAGCAACTGCACAAGTTTGATCAATAATAATTTCAACCACTTTTTCTAGCATCATTATATATCATAACAGTAGCTCATATCATAAAACTTCTCATGATCAAGTAGCAAGCTATTCACATGTTAAAGCATAGACCATAAATTTTCTTGAAAACTAACAAACTATGTTCTCAGTCATCAAACAATTGCAATTCATCTTATTTTCAGGAAGGGTCTATGTAAGAGCATTGATTTAGCAAATCTCACATACTCAACTATCATATAGTCTTCCATGATTGCTACCACTCAAAGCATATTTTTAGAACAAATAGCATCCATCGAACACAGAGAAAGATAGGGGCTTAGTGTTTCACCTCCCAACTTATTTATCATATAGATAATTGTCAACAATAATAATTCATGATCAAATATATTTGAATGGCCATATATTCTTAGATCTTTCCCCATCACATGATGCTTGCCAACTAAAGAATAGGTTGGAATGAGAAGGAATACTACCGACTCTTGCATAAAAGTAAAAGATAGGCCCTTCACAGAGGGAAGCAGGGATTTGCAGAGGTGCCAGAGCTCGAAGCTTTTAAAACAGAGACGAACATAATTTTGAGAGGTATGCTTTCATTGTCAACATAACAACCAAGAGTTCTCACTATCTTCCATGCTAGATACATTATAGGCGGTTCCCAAACAAAATGGTAAAGTTTTTACTCCCCCTCCACCAACAATCACACTCCACGGCTGATCCGAAACAACGGGTGCCGTCCATACCAACAACAGTCCTGGGGGAGTTTTGTTTAATTATTTGAAATTTTGTTTTTGATCTTTTGATCATAGGACTGGGCATCCCAATTACCAGCCACTCTCTCGTGAATGATAAGTGAATAAACACTCATCGTGAGAATAACCCACCTAGCATGGAAGATACTGACAGCCCCTAGTCGCTACATGAGCGATTCGGGCATACAAAACAAATTATTATTTGAAGGTTTAGAGTTTGGCACATGCAAATTTACTTGGAACAGCAGGTAAATACCGCATATGGGTAGATATGGTGGACACTCATGGAAGAAACTTGGTTCAAGGATTTTGGATGCACAAGCAGTATTTCCGCTTAGTACAGAAATTTTGGCTAGCAAAAGATTGTTAATAGCAAGCACCACATGTTGGAGGATCCATAACAATATAACTTCTATACAAATATACCCAAACATAACTCATTATGTTGTCTTCCTTGTCCAGCATCAACTAATTTACTCAAGTTTGAAAATAATTAATGGGGCTCACAATCATAGAAGATGTCCAAGATAGTATATTTATATGTGAAATCTCTCTTCCTTCAATATTCTTTCATGAATTATTCAAGTGACCAATACTATGTTTGCTAACTTTCAATAAATTTACCACCTCCACTTCTTATATGTGAAGTCATTACTCCCCATGGGATAAGCATATGAAACATATATAATTTCAGATTTATGATATTCAATTCATTCAACCATTTACTCATAGGATATAACTGAAGCACACGAGTAAATGACAAACTACTCCAAAAAAGATATAAGTGAAGATCAATGAGTAGTCAAATAATTATGTAGCTGTATGAGGACTCTCTCTCATTTAAAATTTTAGATATTTATATTTTATTCAAACAGCAAGCAAAATAAAATGACATTCTAAAAATAGCACACATCATGTGAAGAAGCAAAAACTTAGGCTCAACCGATACTAACCGATGATTCTTGATGAAGAAAGGTGGGATGCCTACCGGGGCATCCCCAAGCTTCGATGCTTGAGACTTCTTGAAATATTAACTAGGGATGCCTTTGGCATCCCCAAGCTTGAGCTTTTGTGTCTCCTTAATTCCTTTTATATCATAGTTTCCCTAAATCTTAAAAACTTCATCCACACAAAACTCACCAAGAACTCTTGAGAAAAGTTAGTATAAATCAAATGCAAAACCTTATCATTCTCTACTGTAAAAAACACTAAAATCATTATTTAACATTGGATACTAAATGCCTCTGCATATTTAATACTCCTATCCTCAAATAGAATCATTAAACAAGCAAACATATGCAAACAATGCAAACATAACAGCAATCTGTCTAAACAGGACAGTCTGTAAATAGTGCAATTGTACTCATACTTACCTAAATCCAAATATTCTGAAAAATTACCAAACTGTAGAAAATTTTTTGTTACTCATTTTGTAAAAATTTCAAGATTTTATAATGTTCTGACTTTCCAGAAGAATTCAGAAAATGATAGAAAACTTTCTGTTTTCAAAACAGCAACATATAGACTTGCAAAATAAGCATGGTAAAGGCTATACTTGACCTTTTGTTTGAAATAAAAGCTACAAAACATTACTATAAATAACAGCAAGAAAATACTAATAAAATAAAATGACGCTCCAAGCAAAACTCATATCATGTGACGAATAAAAATATAGCTCCAAGTAAGGTTACCGATAATGTTGGAGACGAAAGAGGGGATGCCTTCCGGGACATCCCCAAGCTTAGTTGCTTGGATCTTCCTTGAATATTACCTTGTGGTGCCTTGGGCATCCCCAAGCTTAGGGTCTTGTCACTCCTTATTCTCCTCATATCGATTTCTCACCCAAAACTAGAAAACTTCAATCACACAAAACTTAAGGGAACTTCGTGAGATGGGTTAGTATGATAAAACAAATCATTCACTTTGGTACTGTTAAGACAAGATTCATAATTTTTCTCACATGATGCCTACTGTACCCTATCATTTCTACAATTTATATTAAGAAAAATAAGCCATAGAAACTAGAAAACAAGCAAACTATGCATCAAAAACAGAATCTGTCAAAAACAGAACAGTCTGTGAAGATATGAATTAAGGTCATACTTATGTAACTCCAAATATTCTAAAAAATTAGGAAAACGTAGAAAATTTGTATACAAATAAACTGTAAAAATTTCAGAAGTTTTTCTAGTTCCAGTAAAAGATAGGAATTTCTGTACTGGACACAAAAGTTTCTGTTTTTGCACAGAATCAAGTCAACTATCATCCACACTATCCCAAAGGCTTTACTTGGCACTTTATTGAAACAAAACCTATAAAACATGATTACTACAGTATCTTAATCATGTTAAAACCCAAAAACAGTAGGGGTAAATATTGGGTTGTCTCCCAACAAGCGCTTTTCTTTAATGCCTTTTTAGCTAGGCATGATGATTTCCATGATGCTCACATAAAGGATAAGAATTGAAACATAACGGGAGCATCATGAAGCATATAACTAGCACATTTAAGTCTAACCCACTTCTTATGCATAGGGATTTTGTGAGCAAACAATTTATGGGAACAAGAATCAACTAGCATAGGAAAGCAAAACAAGCATAACTTCAAGATTTTCAACACATAGAGAGGAAACTTGATATTATTGCAATTCCTACAAGTATATATTCCTCCCTCATAATAATTTTCAGTAGCATCATGAATGAATTCAACAATATAACTTTCACATACAGCATTCTTTTCATGATCCACAAGCATAGAAATTTTATTACTCTCACATAAGCAAATTTATTCTCATTCGGAATAGTGGGAGGAGCAAACTCAACAAAATAACTATCATGTGAGGCATAATCCAATTGAAAATTAAAATCATGATGACGATTTTCATGGTTATCATTATTCTTTATAGCATACATGTCATCACAATAATCATCATAGATAGCAACTTTGTTCTCATAATCAATTGGAACCTCTTCCAAAATAGTGGATTCATCACTAAATAAAGTCATGACCTCTCCAAATCCACTTTTATCAATATTGTGAAAAGATTCAACACCCTCCAAAATAGTGGGATCAATACTACCTAGAGTTGACACTCTTCCAAACCCACTTTCATCAACATAATCATCATAAATAGGAGGCACGCTATCATCATAATAAATTTGCTCATCAAAACTTGGGGGACAAAAAATATCATCTTCATCAAACATAGCATCCCCAAGCTTGTGGCTTTGCATATCATTAGCATCATGGATATTCAAGGAATTCATTCTAACAACATTGCAATCATGCTCATCATTCAACGATTTAGTGCCAAACATTTTATTGCATTCTTCTTCTATCAATTGAGCACAATTTTCCTTTCCATCATTTTCACGAAAGACATTATAAAGATGAATAATATGTGGCAACCTCAATTCCATTTTTTTGTAGTTTTCTTTTATAGACTAAACTAGTGATAAAACAAGAAACTAAAAGATTCGATTGCAAGATCTAAAGATATACCTTCAAGCACTGACCTCCCTGGCAACGGCGCCAGAAAAGAGCTTGATGTCTACTACGCAACCTTCTTCTTGTAGACTCGTGTTGGGCCTCCAAGCGCAGAGTTTTGTAGGATAGTAGCAAATTTCCCTCAAGTGGATGACCTAAGGTTTATCAATCCATGGGAGGCGTAGGATGAAGATGGTCTCTCTCAAACAACCCTGCAACCAAATAACAAAGAGTCTCTTGTGTCCCCAACAAACCCAATACAATGGTAAATTGTATAGGTGCACTAGTTCGGCGAAGAGATGGTGATACAAGTGTAATATGGATGGTAGATATAGGTTTTTGTAATCTGAAAATATAAAAACACCAAGGTAGCAAGTAACAAAAGTGAGTAAAAACGGTATTGCAATGCTTGGAAACAAGGCCTAAGGTTCATACTTTCAATAGTGCAAGTTCTCTCAACAATGATAACATAATTAGATCATATGGCTATCCCTCAACGTGCGACAAAAGTCACTCCAAAGTTCCTATCGGAGAACGTAGGACGAAAACATGCATCAACCCCTATGCATAGATTACCCCAATGTCACCTCGGGAATCCGCGAGTTGAGTGCCAAAACATACATCAAGTGAATCAATAGAACATCCCATTGTCACCACAGATATCCCATCGCAAGACATACATCAAGTGTTCTCAAATCCAATACTCAATCCAACATAACGAAACCTCAAAGAGCAAGACTCAATTCATCACAACAAGAGATAGAGAGGGAAGAAACACCATATGATCCAACTATAATAAAAAAGCTCGCGGTACATCAAGATCGTGCCAAATCAAGAACACGAGAGAGAGAGAGATCAAACACATAGCTATTGGTACATACCCTCAGCCCCGAGGGTGAACTACTCCCTCCTCGTCATGGAGACCACCGGGATGATGAAGATGGCATCCAGTGATGGTTTCCCCCTCTGGCAGGGTGCCGGAACGGGCTCCCGATTGGTTTTTCGTGGCTACAGAGGCTTGCGGTGGTGGAACTTCCGATCTAGGTTTATTTCTGGAGGTTTTGGTATTTATAGGAGGTGTTGGCATCGGGGACAAGTCAAGGGGGCCCACGAGGCGGCGGCAAGGCAGGGGGGCATGCCCTAGGGGGGGCGCCCCCCACCCTTGTGGTTGCCTCGGGACTCCTCTCTGGTATCTTTTCGCTCCAGTATTTTTTATACTTTCCAAAAATATTCTCCGTAAATTTTCAGCTCATTCCGAGAACTTTTATTTCTGCACAAAAAACGACACCACGGTAGTTCTGCTGAAAACAGCGTCAGTCCGGGTTAGTTCTAATAAAATCATACCAAAACCATATGAAATTGTTGTAAACATGGCATGAATACTTCATAAATTATAGATACGTTGGAGACGTATCAACAGATAGAGGACCTCTCAAGGTCACCCTAACACCAATGTTTTGCAGGGAAGCCAACATCAGACTCATGAATATGAGCGTGTTTCTTCAAACCGCTATGTTCACAAGTCAAAGAACTTTTCTGCATATTCTTATGAGTACTATTCTCCTCCTGCAAAACTATTTGCTAGGGCTCCAAAGCCAAAGTTCTCAGATGTTGCACTTAGACTCATTGCTTCTAAGCCACCCCTTAAAATGTGGGTGGTTAAGAAGAATTAACTTCTCTTGCAGGGAAAGGTCTCCAGCCGGAAATCATTGACTTCTAAAGACAATGCTGGGGACCTAAAACATCTTGTGGGACGCAAGATAAAGTGCCAAAATGGTCTTACCATTTATTTCGTCCCTGGATTTCTTGATAATCATCCCATCCAAGAATCTTAGCTTTGATAGTATGCTTGTACGTCAAATATTTGTGCTTCACACTACTCTTCGTGAGGCCTATCCCCCTAACTGCACTGTAGGATACGTCTCCAAAAGCGATTGAATGGATCATGGATAGTGTATGCACTAACCACATGACTGGTGATCGAAGTCTTCTCATGGATTCAACTCTCCGACCATCTACTAAAAGCCATATCACATTCGCTGACACTGGTAAAAGCAAGGTATTGGGCCTAGGTAGAGTTGCTATCTCAAAGGATCAACACATGGATAAAGTGATGCTTGTTGAATCCCTTGAATACAACTTAATGTCTGTCTCAATGCTTTGTGACCTTGACATGATTGTGATATTTGGAAAATATCGTTGCCTTGTGCTTGTGGCTTCTGACAAATCTCTAGTCTTCGAAGGTTATCGAAGAGGTGATCTGTATATGGTAGATTTCTCCGCAGGACCATAGCTTGTCGTATGTTTTCTAGCAAAAGCTTCAGAATGCTGGCTTTGGCATTGAAGGCTAGGACATGCGGGCATGAGGAACTTGCACACTCTTGTGAAGAAGAAGCATATCATTGGCATCGAGGGCGTCAAGTTCAAGAAGGATCATCTATGTGGTGCTTGTGAAGCCGGGAAGATGACTAGGGCAAAACACCCCTCGAAGACAATCATGACGACTTCACGTCCCTTCGAGCTGCTTCACATGGACCTATTTGTCCCTACTCACTACTCAACCCTTACTAACACTGCACATCTCTATGGCTTCGTTATTGTTCTAGATATACCTGGGTGCACATAATTCTCTATAAGACTGAAGTGCAGGATGTCTTTAGACGCTTCGCCAACCGTGCCATGACCAACTATGGCATCAAGATCAAGCACATCAGGAGTGACAATGGCACAGAATTCAAGAACACCGGCCTTGACACTTATCTTGATACATTGGGCATCAGTCATGAGCTCTCTGCTCCATACACACCTCAGCAGAATGGCATCATGGAGCGCAAGAACAGGACCCTTATTGAGATGGCTCGTACGATGCTTGATGAGTACAAGACTCCAAGAAAGTTCTGGCCTGAAGCCATTGACACTGCATGCCATATCATCAACAGAGTTTATTTTCACAAATTCTTGAAGAAGACATCTTATGAACTACTCACTGGTAAGAAGCCAAACATAAGCTATTTCAAAGTCTTTGGTGCTAGGTGCTGGATCTAGGATCCACATCACACTTCCAAATTTGCACCGAAAAGACATGAAGGTTTTATGCTTGGTTACAGAAAGGATTCGCACACCTACAGAGTCTTCAACCTCTTTCACTATAAAGTGGTTGAAACGGTAGATGTGCGGTTCGATGAGACTAATGGCTCGCAAAGAGAGCACCTGCCAAATGTGCTAGATGAAGCTTCTCCTAGAGAATCTATCAAGCTAATGGGTACTGGAGAAATCATACCCACCGAGGAACAGGCTGAAGAAGAAATCATCATTCCAGCTCCTACTCAACGGGAAGACAATGCTGAGCCTGAAGATAATGTTGAAGATGAAGACACTGATCAGCAACAGCAAAATCTTCGCCCTGTTCATCCTCGTGTGGCCAATGAAGTTCAGATTGAGAAGATAATTGATAGTATCAATGCACCTGGTCCGCTTACTCGATCAAGAGCTATGCAATTAGCCAATTTCTGTGGGCACTTTGCTTTCGTTTCCATCTCCGAACCCAAGAAAGTTGATGAAGCCTTCATGGAACCTGAATGGATTCAAGCTATGCAAGACTAGCTTCAGCAGTTTGAGTTGAACAATGTTTGGGAACTTGTCAAGCGTCCTGATCCTTGCAAGCATAACATTATTGGCACCAAATGGATCTATCGCAACAAACAAGATGAACATGGTCAAGTTGTCAGAAACAAAGCTCGTCTCGTTGCTCAAGGTTACACACAAGTGGAAGGAATTGACTTCGATGAAACCTTTGCTCATGTGGCTAGGCTTGAAGCCATTCGCATACTGCTAGCCTATGCAAACCACAATAACATCATTCTGTACCAAATGGATGTGAAGAGTGCCTTCCTCAACGGCAAAATTGAAGAAGAAGTGTATGTTGCTCAACCACCTGGTTTTGAAGATCCAAAGCGTCCTGATATGGTCTACAAACTCAACAAGGCACTGTATGGCCTCAAACAAGCACCTCGCGCTTGGTATGACACACTCAAAGACTTCTTGAAGAGCAAAGGCTTCAAACCTGGTTCTCTAGATCCCACTCTCTTCATGAAGACATATGATGGAGAACTGTTTGTATGCCAAATCTATGTGGATGACATTATCTTCGGCTACACTGATAAGAGATACAGTGATGAATTTGGGCATATGATGCAAGAGCAATATCAGATGTCCATGATGGGAGAGATGAAATTCTTTCTTGGTCTTCAAATCCGTCAACAGAGAAATGGCATCTTCATATCACAAGAAAAATACCTCAAAGATTGCCTGAAGAAGTTTGGAATGCAAGACTGCAAAGGGTACACGACGCCAATGCCAACCAAAGGTCAATTGGGCTCCGACGACAATGGTAAAGAGTTCGATCAAAAGTTATACCACTCCATGATTGGTTCTTTATTGTACTTATGTGCATCTAGGCCAGATATAATGCTTAGCATTTGCATGTGTGCCCGATTCCAAGAGGCACCAAAGGAATCGCATCACCTCGCTATGAAGCGAATTCTTCGATATTTGGCTCACACTCCAACACTAGGATTATGGTATCCAAAGGGCTCAGAGTTTGATCTAGTTGGATTCTCAGATGCTGATTATACTGGTGACAAGGTTGATCGCAAGTCCACATCAGGCACATGTCACTTTCTTGGACGATCTCTTGTCTGTTGGTCTTCAAAGAAGCAGAACTGTGTATCACTCTCCACTGCTGAATCTGAATACATTGTTGCTGGATCTTGTTGCACTCAGCTTCTTTGGATGAAGCAAACTCTCAAGGACTATGGCATCAACATAAAGAAGGTGCCCCTCTACTGTGACAATGAGAGTGCCATGAAGATTGCTCACAATCCAGTTCAACACTCGAAGACAAAGCACATATAGATCCGTCATCACTTTCTCAGAGACCATGTGTTGAAGGAAGACATTGATATCATTCACGTCAACACTGAATAGCAATTGGCAGATATCTTCACAAAGCCCTTGGATGAGAAAAGATTTTGCAAGCTGCGGTGTGAGCTAAATATCTTAGAATCCTCGAATGTCTTGTAAATGGACACACATCCTAACGCTTATGCATATTGATGACTTAGGTGCGCAACACACAAAGTAACGTATGTCTTCAACTCATGAAGACATACACTCTGAGTGTGAATACATTAAAGCGAAAGTTGACTTCAGAGCGCCATGATAATTGTGCGACGTGTCTGGGTCTAATACTTCCTATACGGTGGGTAACGCCACCACCAATCTTTCTTGAAGATTTTTGTTTGGTGTCATGTTGCATTATCTTCAAAGTTGGTTTGTCTTCAACATTGCCTTGTCTTCATGATTTATCTTCGCAATGTTTGATTTGGTCTTCTCAGATATATATATATATATATGTATATATGTGTTCTGTCCTCTACAGCATTCACTTATAGCTATGTCTTCAAGTTGCCATTTTCTGTGCTAAGTGAATGTGATCGGACCCTAACCCCTTCCGTGCTTATCCCTCTAACTCTATCTGTCTCTTCATATGCATTCTATTGACACGTGTCGATTGTCTTCACTGCATCCTTGTCAGCTGAAGATATAAAGACAAAACATTTAAACTGCTTTTACTATCTCTATCCTTTTTGCCTAAATACCGGAGAAGCCGGAACGACCACCCAACAAACTAGGCGCGCGTGGGGTCGTGGCACAACTTTCAATCTGTTGCATGTTTGCCACGTGTCCTTCAGATGTGAACCGCCAGGGGCACCTAAGTAATTACACTGCGTTGTCCCTCTTCCTTATAAATACTCAACCCCTGTGGTCATTATTTCTTCTCCCCTCGCCATCTCGCTCAAACCCTAGCGCCACCGCTAGCATCAGTCGTCGCCAGAGACGAAGCGCTTCGCTGCCGCAACTTCTCCAACGTTGTCTTCACGCCGGCCGCGGACATCTTCTCCCCCGCTACCGCCGTAGGTGTCTTCCGCCGCCAAGTTAGGGCACGGGAGATTGGACTGCTCGGCCTCCATCCTTCTCGTCTAGCAGTTCTTCGTGCGGTAAATAAGAACTCACTTTTTACCGTTTATTTGATCCGTTGAAGTATCCATATCCACCAAAAGATGTTTTTACACTTCCAAATCTGGATCCTTGCTTTTGTGAATCTCACAATCTGCAAAGAACTTTCACTTATGAATGCTTCACATCTAGTTTGATTCCTCACTTGTGCTTATTTTTTTATTCGTACAAATCTGGAACCAACTTACATCTATAAGTGAATGTCTTCGCGCTATGAGGTCAATGTCTCCAAACTAATTTATCTTCAAAATCTTCTGAGAATGCATATGACCTCTTCCCCTTGCCTCGCATCTCAAATGCTATCACAGGTACATGTCCGTGGGAGAGTCCCTTGGTTCTCATAGTCTGCATTCATTTGCAGAGTTCTTACAGCATCATATTGAATCGCCTGAAGCCAGCTCTTGTTTGACCAGCCGCCTGAAGCCTAACATAGTTGTGAAGCCTTTCAGTCTGAAGCCAATGGCTAGTGGCAAATCTGCAAAGAAAGGTGGCAGATAGCACCGTGACAACACTACCTTAGACTTGCCACCAGATCTATATGAGCAGTACAAGTCTGACCCTAATGAAACCTATGGTGAGCGCAAGTCCAGAGTTCAATGGATTCGAAGATATTGGGCGGAACAGTGGTTCCTTTATCACTTTGTGACTCCAGAGTATGCGGACAAGAATGCTGTGAGGCCTCCATGGGTGGATATTGTGTACAAGAAGCTTCACCCCAAAACAAAGGCTGAAGCCATTGCTAAAGGCTTCTTTCCTTGCATGGTCAGAGGCCCTATGCCTGAAAATGCCGACCCATCAAGTTTTCGATGGTGTCAAGAGGATGATCTATTTGAAGCCAATCTCCAGTTTGCTAGGGCATCCGCAGTTCAAAACAAGAAGGACCTTGGGATTAACTTCAACCCAGGTCCAGTTGCTCCAAGGCCGGATGGCAGTCGCGAAGCTGAGCCAAATCTCATTGGCCACATTTATGTTGAAGATGCTACTGCTGATGAGGAACATGCTGAAGTTCCAGAGCCCTCGAAGCCAGTGAAGAAAGCAAAGGCTTCAAAATCTTCTGCTGCACCAAAAGCTTCAAGAGTGAATCCACGGAAGTCTGCACCTCCTGAATCCAGTGTGCAGTCTGAAGACATGTCTCGCACCTCCAAGAAGCCCAAGAAAACCTCAGGGCAAGCTCTTACACCTGCAAACATCTTTCGCAATGATGAAGATATTGTCGATCTATCTAGCGATGAAGACATAGATGATGATGCCCTTGAGATGCTAATCAAGAGCAAACAGGAGGCCAAAATCTTCAACAATCTGCCTCTGTCTGACGCTGATATTCTCAACAACTTCATTGATTAATGGTTTGAAGATACCTCTCTTACCATCGATGATTTGCATCTTCCGATTGGCATCAGCGTGACATTCCAGGGCTATATTGCCAAATAGCTCGCAATTGCTCAAAAGGTCATTGAGCAGAAAAACAAGATTGACCATGAGAAGGCTGTCTTCAAGAAGCATATGGCCAAGCTTAGTGTCAAAGATGTTCAAAACTTCAAGACCATGATGGCTGATCTCAAGGCTGAATTTGTAAAGCGTCGTGATTTGGCCAAAGGCTCCAGAGATCATCTCAAGCTCTATGCTGCAAAGTGCATTCAGGCTCATAATGAAGCCTTGAAGAGGAAAGCTCTTGGGCGTTCAGGCATTGACCCCAAGTTGGCTGCCAAGAAGAAGCCAGCTCCAACTGAAGCCAAAGCTCCAAGGCAGGAAAGACCAAGCATTGTCTTCCCTGCCAGCATGACTGGCTCGAAGCCAAAGGTCCCATCAGCTGCTTCTGAAAAGAAGAAGACAAAGCAGGCTGAGGCCAAGAAGCGAAAGCATCATGAAGCCTCTGATGCTGCTCCCTCTAAGAAGAAGTTGAAGACTAAGCCTTCAAAGTCTTCAAGAAAGAACCAAACTGCACCACCAGAGCCACTATTTGTTAAACCCATCTCTGTTGCCTTGCCTGCCTCCTCCAACCGCGAGGGCCGCCTAGTAGTCCATGAGCCTGCTACCACAGAGGCTCATGAGTCTGAAGATATTCCAGCTGCCGACACCATCGCAGCTGAAGACATTGGTCGTGAAGACAATGTAGTTGATGATGAAGTCCTTCCTCAGTTCCCCCAGATCATGCCCAAGCCGGTATCATCGCCTGCTCCCACGAGCAGTGAATAGATTAGCATTGGCGGTCCCACGACGCCAATCACACAAGATGATTTCTAGGAAGAGCACCACCCCAACACTCCGCTCCACGAGGTCATTCCTCGCACTCCACCAGCTCAAGTCACTACTCCTATGATTGAGACTCCGCAAGACACACCTGAAGACATGGAGAGGACCACTCCTTCACCACAGGCGTCACCATCTTTCCGAAGGCTTTGCAGAGGCCCTAGGCCCACGGTCTCCATGTCAAGCATTCCTGAAGAGGATGTGCAAGCCACAAGCTCAGTTGCACGTCAAGTGTTCCCTGAAGCCATCCCTACAGAAACTGCTCAAGAATCTGAAGCCAAAGAGGCTGGAGATATTCCGGCTGCATCATCCAAGGACAAAGAAGAAGAACAAGCTACTATTCCCCCTACCGTTGAAACAAAAGAGAATGAAGATGTGATTGTGCCTGACCCACCAGTTCTTGAAGCCACTGCTAATGAGGCTGCTGATGCCTCTGCTACTGAAGTCAATGACGTAGTCATGGCTGAAGACAATACGCAGCCCGAAGCCACTCTTCAGACTAAAGCCCCAGATGCCACTGAAAACATTCAGCCATCCACCTCGGATGTTGCTGTTGCTCCTCCTGTACCCCACACAATGGCAAGGGCCTTCAATCGCGAAGGTGAGCTCATAAGTGTCAGATGGCCCATAATGACACCACCTGTTGCTCCTGGTCCTCAGTATGACTACCATGTGGAGCAAAGGCCTCAGACGCAGAAGCCAAAGCCCAGGCTGCCAAGGCTTCCCAGTGCTGTTACCACTCAAGGCTCATTCAGTGTGCTTAGCTTCAGTGTGCACAACACATTCTTCGACAAGGCCAAGAATCCATACAAAAAGCCAAAGGTCTCCTCTGACAGGTTCTGGAGCCACCAGCAACGAGGCTATTACTCATGCATCTTGTACAACCAGGACAGGATCTTCCCCCACAAGCGCCTGTGCTGCGATGCCATTGCTAGACTCCCCTGCCTTGAGGAAGCTCTTGACTGCTTTAGAGAAGTTGGCTTGCTCCCATTTGTCGTCGACAAGGAGCACTAGAATGAAGAACTCTTGCTGCAATTCTATGCCACTCTACATATATCAGGTTACAACAGGGATCCGAAGACATGGGTCCTTGAGTGGATGTCAGCCGATGTACATCACGAAGCCAAAGCTCAAGACATCATCGAGCTAACTTCCCTGCCCACTCCTGGCGATCTCTATGATCCAGGTTGTCAGCGTTATGAGCAAGAATTGCAGAGCATCTTTCAGAAGCCTGAGCCCAACATAAGCCAGATGCTCAGTATGATGAAGCCTTTGCCTGTCGATGCTGAATACCCCAAGGAATTTCTTGTCAATGACCTCGAGTACCTGCCCCGCACTATCTATCATATACTGAGGCATACTCTATGGCCGATCAAAGGGCATTCTCCTCACGCCAAAATTGAAGGCACTATGAAGACATTGGTCTTTTACATCATCAATGGCATCAAGTTCAATACTCAAGATTTCTTCATCCGTCAGTTGGCAGCTTCTGGCATTGATTTGTTTGGCCTCAAGTTCTATGCTCCATGGGTCATGCGACTGATTAAGCTTCACTCCACCATCAATTATCAAGCTTCAGCACACAACCATGTTGTCTTTCTGCCTGAAGTAGATATGTCACATGAAGCCATCTATCCTGAGCCTGCCAAGAAGCCTGTTCGTGAAGACAATGCTGCCTTCCAAAGCTTCACTCAACCTCTCGACGGGATTCATGTGCCGAATCCGCCTACTGCTGCTGCTGGTCCTCTTGTCGGTCAGCTTCAGCTGCCGCATCGTGCCAACACTGATGCAACACTCAGCACAGTAGCCCAAAGGCCTAAGAAGCGTGCTCGTGTGCTAAATGACAGAGAGCTTCTTGTTTCACTTCATCAGAAGCAGGATAGGCATCATGACTGGATGAAGCGCCAGATGCAAAGTTTCCTTGTTGATGTCAATCGCATACGCAACCTTGCAACCAAGAACTCATTTGTTGCTCATGAAGCCTGTTGGCGTGCCTGGAAGAGCCTCACAATGCTCTGTTCTGAAGACGATCTTCAAGCAGATGGCTTCACTGAATGCTTTAAGTTTGACTCTAGGCCTGCACAGTCAGCAAGTTGGCGTCCAACACCCTCTATTGAAGATTCTGAGTACTCATCTTTGGCTCCAACTGTTGTTGCGCGAGTCATTGATGAGGAGGACGATGCCACTTCACCAGCTATGGATTCACTGCATCAGGCCCGTCTGCACCACCCAACTCCACCGTCGAACCTGTTGCCCCAACATCTTCTCCAGCACCGCATGGGAACGTATAGGCACTCTATGTCTTCACTCCTTTTTGGTCATTCCTGACAAAAGGGGGAGAAGCATATGAGTTGATAGTCTTCAAGCGGGTTTATATGGGTCGGGTGCTTATTTTTGCTAAGTCTTTACAACTCTGGTTCTTGAACTGCTGGTTTTGAGTTGTAACACTTAAACCTTGATGGTCGTCTGCCACTTTTGCTGCTACCTCGTGTTGCGATGATAAATTCCACATGAAGTCATACTGCAGACGCCCATTTCTCATTGTGCATATCATTATCTTCATTACATTTGAGTATGCATGATGAATTGTCTTCATGAGTTGAAGAAGATCTCCACAAAGCAGAACCTGCCATGTGCATTTGCATTCAAAGGCAAATTACTTATATGCACATCTTCAGGGGGAGCCTTTTCAACTTATGAAGCCAATGACCACATTCTTTAACTTACACATAATTTTATCCCCGTTGAAAACTTCAACCAGTTTGTCATCAATCACCAAAAAGGGGGAGATTGTAAGTGCATCTAGTGACACCCCTAGTTGGTTTTGGAGTATTGACGACAAATGTGGTTGAGGGACTAATGTGTTTGTGAGAATTGCAGGATAACACAGGTAGTAGTCCCTCATTGATTCAGTTTACCTACCAGAGATGACCCCTAAAAATGTATGAAGACATTGAAGACAATGGTGGTTCATGAAGACATTCACATTGAAGATAATGACGTGTGAAGACATTCATTTGAAGACTATGGAGTGCGAAGACATAGTTTCTTTCGTAGTTTCCTTTCTTCTTTATTGAGTCATAGGAACCACCAAACTGTTAAGTGGGGTCCAAGTGAACAAAGTCGGAAGACTGATGTGATGCTCAACCCAAATCCTATGTCTTCGAGTGAAGACAATGAGAGCAAATCTTATCCAGAGTTGGATGAGTCAGCTTTTCTTGTAGCCCAAGCCAAGTTGCCGCGTGTGTTTGAAATCCGACCGTTGGACACGTGTCGGTTCCTTAGTGACCCAGGGTCATTTCGGACATATCATGTCGGGTTGCCTGCTGGCTATAAATAGCCCACCCCCTCCACCAAAAATTGGTGGCTGCTCAGAGTTAGTACACGGCTTTTGTCGTTTGAGAGCAACCCACCTCCAAAGCCTTTGACAGAGAATCCTTGCGAGGACAAAACCCAAAACACCCAAAGCCCAAAGAGTGTTGGCATCACTGAAGTCTTTCTGTCCGCGTGATCTGAAGACTTATTACACTTGAGGACTGTGTATCCTCCAGCTGGTTAGGCATCACGTTCTAAGGATCCAAGAGTCATTGTGGATCGCCGGTGAATGGAGTCTGTGAAGGTTTGGAAGTCTACCTTGAAGACTTACCTGAGTGATTGGGCGAGGACTAAGTGTCCTTAGCTCAAGGGGAATAAGGTGAAGATGTGGTCTTCTGAGTTCAATCTCAGCCTCCCTAACCAGACGTACAGTTGTCACAGCAACTAGAACTGGTCTACCAAATCCTTGTCTTCGTCAAGCTACTGGTTCTATCACTTCCCCTTACTTACTGTTTAGCTTCGTGAAGTCATTGCTTGGTTGCCCTGTTTGGCTTCACTGTGTGAAGACAATCTTTCTGATTGCATAATTGGCTTCATACTGTCTTCCTATTACGATCTGTTCTACCTAGCTGCTATTTGTCTTCGTGCTTTCATTGTATTTCTTACTTGACTATGGCCTGTCTAGTGTAGTTTATCTTCCGCTGCATATCATATAGGATCATTTCAGTTGTTTGTCTTCGAAGACATCAGTCTTTGAAGACTTTCATAAAAATCGCCTATTCACCCCCCCTCTAGTCGATAACTAGCACTTTCAGGAACTTTCTGTTGAACAAAAATTTGCATGTCATGACATTCCTGAGAACCAAAGAGTTAGGGCAGCCACTAGTGAATTTACAAACTTTGCTACTATTTGGTGGAGTGAGTATTGCCGTGTTAACGCGAACAATATACCTACTACTTGGGATGCTTTAAAACGAGCTATGCGACAATGTTATGTTCCTTCATATTATGCTCGTGATAAACTAAATGATTTGCAACGTTTAAAACAGGGTAGTAGTTCTGTAGAGGATTATTATCAAGAATTGCAAACTGGCTTAATGTGATGTGGATTAGTTGAAACCGAAGATGCAATGATGGCTAGATTTTTAGGTGGTTTGAATCGTGATATTCAGGATATACTACTATAAGGAGTACAATTCTATTACTCGTTTGTTTCATTTTGCTTGCAAAACTGAAAGGGAAGTACAGGGACGACACAACAAAGGGCGAGTTAACTTTTCTGCAGGTCGCCGTTCATCATGGACACCCTCCCCTACTATTTCATCCACTACTGAGGCAACACCACCTATCTTGAACAATGGTACACACCCATCAAGTTCAAAATCGGCTCCACAATTATCCGAGGCTTCGAAAGCAATGTCTCTCGCACACACTAATTCGTCTGGACGCACCAGGGACATGAAGTGTCATATATGCAAAGGTGGCGGGCACTTGATGAAGGACTGCCCAAATAAACATACTTTCATTGTGCGGAAAGATGGTGAGTACTCCTCCGCTAGTGATTTGGATGAAGAGACACAGGCCATGCTTGCTGCTAATCATGCAGGTGACACGGAAGAGCCTGAGGAGATACACATTAATGCTGATATGGCGGATAAATACCCAAGCCTTATAACCATGCGAGTACTTAGTGCCCACGTGGGACATGCTGAGATGCCTCAACGCCATAATCTTTTTCAAACTAAGTTTGTTGTCAAAGGGCATTCCGTTCATGTGATCATTGATTGTGGAAGCTGTAATAATTTGGCGAGTATGGAGATGGTCGAGAAAATTTGCCTCACCACAACAAGACACCCCCATCCATATTACATCTAGTGGTTCAACGACTGTGGTAAGTTGAAGGTAACACGTCGTGTGAGGGTTCATTTTATACTTGGTTCATATCATGATTATGCTGACTATGATGTTGTACCTATGCAAGCTTGTTCTTTGTTATTAGGTCGACCTTGGCAATATGATAATAGTGTTACCCATCATGGTAGAACAAATTCATATACTCTCGTGTTTGAAGGAAAAACCATTAACTTGCTTCCAATGACCCCCGATGAAATAATAAAGGATGGGAAAGCTAAATCAACGGATCATGCTACGCATAGTATGCTTACTATGCATTCTGAAATTTTTCCGTTGAGTGTTCCAATTTCTGAACTGGACATACCGCATGCTCAAATAGTTCATTTGTGTCCCCATAATTCATATATAGACTCCGTGTGGGATACTTATCATGATATTCCTAATGGAGCTGTTACAAATATATCACACCCTCATGAGCTAACGCCTTTGGAACGACGTATATACGTTGCATGTATTTTTGCTTCGCTCTATGATATGTTACAGGTAAATGAAAGCCGAGGACGTATTTGTTTTCAAGGAAGAGAGGATGATGTGGACATAGCTATCATAAAAACATCTATAAAAATTACATGTCAAATTAATAATCAGGTACTTTCGTTTCTTTGTATGCATGATTTAACTGCCAAGAATACGAGGCTCCACTCATTATTCATTTTACTTATACTCAGGAATGGAGGGGTCAAAGAGTCAACAAGAGAGAGCACTTGGAGATGCAAGATGAAGATGCATGTACTAATATGCATACATGCATTGCGTACACATGCATGAATAGACTTTGGAATTTTTAAGGATGGATCGCCGTGCATGCATCCAAGTGGGTCCATGGGCATGCACTACATTCTACGCATAAGTGGGCCAGAAGTTTTCCATCGAAGGAGTCAGAGGCCACGCCACGCCACGCAGCTTCTAGGGTGCACCACGACCAGACGATGAAAAATAGGACAGCCTGGATTAAATCTGAGGAGATCTAGAGACGGCGCAGACCAGGACATCGTCTGCGCGGCACGGCACGTAATAAATAGCTAGTCTAGGTTAGGGTTTAGACTTGGGTTTTGTTTAGAGAAGTTTAACTTTAGCTACTTTTATTTGTGTTCGCTCGTAGCGGCTAGTGCGACTGTCAAGACATCCTATCGGAACCCCATCTTGTGAGATTTATTTCATCTAGCATATCCGCAATTTCAGATTGCTTGGGCTATTATTTTCTTGCATGTTCTTCAATTTGCTTGCAGGAAAAATCCTTCGTGGATAGGTCGATCGTGTCATTGGCTCGGTCGATAACACCGTGGAGTTGGTTCACCGATTGCCGTGGATATCAGTCGTGTACGGTTCTCCCTGTACGGTTGGTAGACGGATCATGAGGGTCAAGTCCCATCCAAAATCGTAGTTATCTCTCTCTCATCGAAAGATCGGGCCCCAGTTCACGTCAGCCAGTGGATGAGGATCCATAAAATTTTTGTTTTCTAATTTTCAATAAACACATAATTATACCAAGCGAACAAGAAAAAAATCAACTAAGACATAAAGGCAAACGAAAAGGCGAACAGAAAGAAGGCGAATAAAAAGGCAAACATGTTTGTGTTTTTGTGAAAATGTTTTAGAAGTGGGGGAGAGGAAAATGAGAGACAAATGGCTAATAATGTAAATGCAAGAGATGAGAGTTTATGATGGTGAAAGTGCAACTAATCCCCGGGTGGTTTTGGTAATTCATAACAACATATAGCTCATTGAACTAATATCCATTCAAGTTTAATATTTCAGAAAGTTCAATGAATGGCATGGCATGGACTAGAGATGTGGACCCCTCAAAATGCTAAGGACACATATTGGCAAAAGCTCAAGACTCTTCATTTAGATTTTAGTGATCCAAGATCACATTGAGTCCATAGGAAAGCCAATACTATTAAAAGGGGATGAGGTGTTGCTTAATGGTCTACTTGCTCAAAATGCTTAGTGATATTGCTCCAAATCCCTCCACCACTTTCTCATTTCCAAATATGTCCAAAACCCAAAGTCAAGCTCGGCCCCACCGAAATCTTCTATCCGGCGCCAACGAGTTCATTTGACATAGCCACTGCCAGAAACCCTAACACTTCGGTCACACTGATACGGATCTCGGTCTCACTAAGATGGCCTTGTAAACTCTCTGTTGCTTGTTGCATTATTTCGGTCTCACCGAAATGTGCAATCGGTCCCACCGAGTTTGCTTGACATTCTCTCTGTTGCCTTATTGCTTCACTTTGGTCTCACCGAGTTGATGCAATTGGTGCCACCGAGTTGATGTTTGCCCTAAGCCCTAGCACATCGGTCCCACCAAGTTGTTCCAGTCGGTCCCACCGAGATTCCTAACGTTCACATTTTGAACTAATCGGTCTCACCGAGTTCTTCTATTCGGTCTGACCGAGTTGGGTCAAATGTGTGTAACGGTTGGATTTTATGTGGAGGCTATATATACCCCTCCACCCCCTTCTCCATATGTGAGAGAGCCATCAGAAAGTTCCTACACTTCTAGCATACATTTTCTGAGAGAGAACCACCTACTCATGTGTTGAGATCAAGATATTCCAATCCAACCACAAGAATCTTCATTTCTAGCCTTCCCCAAGTTGCTTTCCACTCAAATCATCTTTCCACCATATCCAAATCTGTGAGAGAGAGTTGAGTGTTGGGGAGACTATCATTTGAAGCACAAGAGCAAGGAGTTCATCATCAACACAACATCTATTATCTTTTGGAGAGTGGTGTCTCCTAGATTGGTTAGGTGTCGCTTGGGAGCCTCCGACAAGATTGTGGAGTTGAGCCAAGAAGTTTGTAAGGGCAAGGAGATCGCCTACTTCGTGAAGATCTACCCGAGTGAGGCAAGTCCTTCGTGGGCGATGGCCATGGTGGGATAGACAAGGTTGCTTCTTCGTGGACCCTTCGTGGGTGGAGCCCTCTATGGACTCGCGCAACCGTTACCCTTCGTGGGTTGAAGTCTCCATCAACGTGGACGTATGATAGCACCACCTATCGAAACCACGCCAAAAATCTCCGTGTCATCATTGCGTTTGCACTCTCCAAACCCTTCCCTTTACCTTCATATGCAATGTTTTACTTTCCGCTGCTACACTCTTAGAATTGCATGTGTAGGTTGATTGCTTGACTTGTGCTAAGTTGGTAAAATCTGCCCACAACTAAAATTGGGAAAAGGTTAGATTTTTATTTGGTCAAGTAGTCTAATCACCCCCCTCTAGACCTACTTTCGATCCTACAAGTGGCATCAGAGCTTTGGTCTCCATTTGCCTTGATTTCCATAGCTTTGGTGATCATAGCCTTGGTTTCACAACCTAGGAGAGTATGACGTCTAGCGAGGGAAATTACCACCGTAGAGGTCCTTACTTTGATGGTACTAATTTTGCTAGTTGGAAGCATAAGATGAAAATGCATATTCTTGGTCATAACCCCGCCGTTTGGGATATTGTGCACATTGGCTTGCAAGGTGATTTCTTCGAGGATGGAAGAGAACCGGATCGTGAAGCATCCGCGAAAGAAATGAAGATGTTGCAATACAATGCTCAAGCTTGCGATATTCTCTTCAACGGATTGTGCCCCGAAGAATTCAACAAAATCAGCCGCCTTGAGAATGCAAAGGAAATTTGGGATACTTTGGTTGATATGCACGAAGGTACCGAGTCCGTCAAGGAATCCAAATTGGATGTGCTTCAAAGTTAACTTGACAAGTTCAAAATGAAGGATGGTGAAGGAGTCGCTGAGATGTACTCTAGGCTTGCTCTCATCACAAATGAGATTGCCGGCTTAGGAAGCGAAGAGATGATCGACAAATTCATCATCAACAAGATCCTAAGAGTCTTGGATGGAAAATATGATACCGTGTGCACCATGATCCAAATGATGCCCAATTACAAAGATCTCAAGCCCACGGAAGTCATTGGTAGAATTGTTGCTCATGAGATGTCACTCAAGGATAAGGAAGAGCTCCACAACAAGTCAAGTGGTGCTTACAAAGCTTCATGTGATGCTCCTACAACATCAAGTGAGAAACAAGTTTCCAATGAGGAATTGAGCTTAATGGTGAAGAGCTTCAACAAGTTCTACAAGAATAGAAGCAAAGAGAGAAGCTCCAAGTCAAGATCCTACAATGATAAAAGATCTTCTAGTCATGATCGTAATTGCTACAATTGTGGAAGACCCGGACACTAGTCCAATGAGTGTACGGCTCCCTACAAGAAAAGAGAAGATTAACCAAGAAGGAGAAGTAAAAGAGATGAATCACCACCAAGAGAGAGAAGGAGTAGAGATGATCGTTATGAACGAAGACCCTCTCATAGAAGCAAGGATTCGGAAAGGAAGGACAAGTCATCAAAGAGCTACACAAGACAAAGACATCAAGCTCACATTGGTGAATGGGTATCCGGTTCCGAATCCGACAACTACTCCGAGAGAAGTTATCACTCCGACTTCGAATATACTCAAGATGAAGGTGTTGCCGGTCTTGCACTTGTGCCATCCAACTCCTACGACATATTTGACTCACCCAATGAAGGAATTGGAAGATGCTTCATGGCTAAAGGCCCTAAGGTATCACACCCCGAGTATGTTGATTTCAATAGTGATGAAGATGATTTGCTAGGTGATGATGATTTACTTGTTGACAACACTAGTGATGAAAACTATGATGAAATTGCTAATAATCATGCTAATCAAGATGAAACGAATGACAATGATAAGAAGGATATTGAGCGTCTAACTAAAGAACTAAACACTCTTAAGTTAGCTCATGAAACAACTCTAGAGGATCATAGAGAGCTCCTAAGGACTCATGAGAAGCTACGCTTCGAGAAGCTAAATTTAGAGCAAGAGCATGGGTTCCTAAAAGCAATCAATGATGATCTTCGAAAGAAGAGTTCTTCTTACATTGCCAAGTGTTTACTCTTGTCTACTTATATGCCTCAAGTAAAATCTAGCAATAAGAACAAGAAAGATTCTTCTTCTAGTAGTAATAATAATCATGTTAAATCCAAGATTGTTGCTTCTAGTAGTTCTCTTGATTCCACTAATGATTCTCTTAGCCAAGTTACACTTGAGCAAGAAAATAGTTTATTGAAGGGAATCATAGAGAAAGGTGTTTACAAGAGCCTTACCGGAAGTAAGCAATTTGAGGAAATTGTACGCAAGCAAGGAAGACACCGGAAGAATCAAGGTGTTCATTTTGAACGAAAGTTCAATGCCAATGGAGTTGAGTGGGAAGAAGATCAATACCCCAAGACGAAGTTTGTTCCTCAACAAGAGAAGTATGACCCCACTTCTTTCAAGGGAACACAAGCTCAAGATGATCTTCCACCACAAGACCACAAGCTAAAAGGCAAGGACAAGCTTCAAGAAGAGATTGATTCATTTGAAGAAGCTCCTAAGGCCATGGTCAAGTGGGTTCCCAAGACTACATCAAGTTCTACTTCATCAAGTACACCTACAACTCCAAGGATTCCCATCAAGTTGATGTGGATCCCAAAGAATAAGAACTAGAGTATTCTTGAGGGTGACTCCGCCAACATACTTCACTCATATTCATTTTGGCAAGGACAAGTGCAATCAACTTTCATATCTTGCACTAGTTCATGGAGTCACAAACCCTCTTGTTGGTAAGACAAGGGACAAGGTAACCTAATGCTTTCATGGACATCATCATATGTGTTTTTCACTCTATGTCTATGGATATCCTTGTATGTTCCTTGTGGGACTAACCCATGTAGGTATTGAAAGTGCAACTCACTCCAATGGATTGCTCCAAATGATCTACATCAACATTGAGCATCCACATCTTCACTATCTACATGAAGTCATCATCGACAAAACCCAAGGTTAGTTCATCCCTCTTAGGGGGAGCTTTGCTCTAAAAATTGAGCTAAAGCAACTCTAATGATGTGAACACAACAATGCTTTATGTAAAAGTGGTAACCCCACTCGTGCTTAAACGATGAGTATGACCTATGATCAAATGTCCTCATTTGACTCCTAAGTCAATATACTCATATATAGATGACCTAGTCATCGCCAATTGCTGATAGATGCTAGAGTGTATGTGCATGCCTTGCCACATATTTTATTTGCTATCTTATTGTGTGAGCATGTTGGTTGCATAATTTTCTCCATTCGAGGACATCCATTTGTTGTTTTGATGGTTTGGTTTTTCTTTTGCCAAATGGATGGACAAGAATGCCTAAGTACTCCCTCTAGCTATCTATGCTTTTTCTCGTCTCAAACTCTATTCATGCTACATCACAAAGTTTGAACAAGTCACTTTCGGACCCTCTGGGTGAGGAGCACTCGGAGCCACCGATCCGTCAAGGCCTTAACTTCCAAAACCTCTTAATGATTTTTGGTCAGACCAACTTATCCAACTCGGTCTCACCGAAATCAGTAAGTTGATCTAGGTTTTATCTCGGTGCCACCAATTAGAACGATTCGGTCACACCAAGTTGCAGCAACTGCTAGCAGTTTTGCATCTCGGTGCCACCGAGACATTCCACTCGGCGCCACCGATAGCGTCTGGGTATATATACCGCGGGTTGAAGTTTGGAAATTTCTTCAAACACACTCGACCGCGCCTCCCCAGCACTGCCGCCCCTAGGTCTCCGGATCATCGCTGTCTTCGCTAGTGACCCTCTGCCGCTGGTCTCCGCCGCCCTCAACGGGTTTCTTCACCGCCGTTGCCGCTGTAGCAATCCGCCACCAAGTTAGGGTATGGATTTGACCCTTTGTGCTATCCATTCTCTGATTCTTACACAAAGTATAATGCCTTTGTTATTCCCATGTATGAGATCAATCTATCCAGCAAATAAATTCCTTAGAATAGATTTGATGCAAAAACTTAGGGTTAGGTTTCCGCCGAACCCATCTCGGACCGACCGATCTGAGGATTTCGGTCACACCGATTGGCCCTCGCCATTGCACAAGTACAACTCGGTCTGACCGAAGTGTACTGATCGGTGAGACCGAAATCACTTTCTCTGTGAAACCCTAGCATCTCGAAGTCACCGAACTGCATATCGGTCTGACCGAAACTGCATGTTTAGACTCTGTTAGTGCTTTGGTGTCACCGAGTTTGTCAAATCGATAGCTCCGAAATGCTTTCTGCAGAAAACTAAAGTTAAGTTTTTGTCTCAATGTTTGCAAAAACAAGATGTACTTTGTGATGCTCATCTACTCTATCCACACCCATCTATTTACAGGGTCAATTGCAGCAATGTCAGAAGGCAGTGACAGTTAGAACAAGTCTGAAGAGCAGCTCAACCTCAGAGAGGGCACTAGTCCCTCTAGCAGCTATGATGAGGGGAGTAGGAGCACTCCCAGCAACTTGCCTAAGGCAGCTACTAGGCAAAGGAAGAAAAGAACATCTGAAGATGAAGATTTTGTGATTGAGGAGGAAGTGACCTCCAAGAAAAAGGTGCTCAAGAAAGAGTATGATGTTGCTGCTGCTACCAAGCCAGGAATGCAGAAGAAAGCTCCACCTAGGAGAGCTCCAATGTCAAAACCCAGAAATGTTCCAACTCAAGAAACCATGAAGTTCACTTTGGAACAATCTAATGATGAGGCTGCTGAAGGAAAGAAGAAGAGGGCCAGAACTACAACTACCAGAGTGCTTGGAAAACCTTCCATGAGGGAAGATGATGATGAGGAGGAGGAGGAAGAGCCTGCTGCACCTCCTGCCAAGACACAGAAGCTGATGGGGGATGCCATCAGGACTGGGGCTACTCCTTCAAAGCCCAAGTCTGCCCCCAAGCCCTCAGCTCAAGCTCAAGCCCCCAAGACAACAGCTCCAAAGAGATCAACAAGGAATATATCAGCTGATGAAAAGAACAAGGCCCCAGTGCCTGAAACTCAAGAAGAAGAAGAACCACTAGTGCTCAGGAAACTCAAGCCCAAGATTCCAGATCATAATGATGATCATCCTCTGGTAGAAAATATGAAGTTGAGAAAGGATGCTGGTCTGAGACAATGGAGGAAGACTGATCCTTATGCCACTAGGAGAAGGACTGTTGTGGACTATCACTTTCATACCAGAGAGCAGCAGGACTTCTATGAGACTGTCCTCTTGGACAAGAAACCCATTGTTTGTGACATGAAATGGATAGACTGGAAATACATTGACTCCAATGAAGATTACTTTCCCCATGTGCATGAAAGTTTCAGGATGAATGGTGTTGACAAATTTGTTGGTCAGAAGCTGACAAAGTGGAACAATGAGATGATAATGCAATTCTATTCCACCGCTCACTTCTACCCTGATGGAAAGATTGTATGGATGACGGAAGGCACCAGGTATCAGTCAACAATCTCTGAATGGGCCAAGTTGATCAATGCTCCAAAAGAAGCTAAAGATGATCTTGATGTGTACAACAAGCCTAGGAAGGATCACAACTCCATGGCTAACATGTACAAGCCAATCCCTAATGCAGCTTTGGAGACACACAAGTTTGGTTCCATTTATTATCTGCTTGCTGGGTTGACCACCATGAACACCATCTTGAGGCACACTCTATTGCCCAAGTCTGGAGATCACAGGATGATTCATGGTCATTCCATCAATTTGCTCCATTTATTTGATGTCCCACAAAAATTCAAAGTCATGAGCTTGATTGTAGAGACAGTGAAGAGGACAGCAGCCGACCAGAAGAGGTCTTGTGGATATGCCCCACACATCTAGACATTGATCAATTCCAAGGTGGGAACTGGGACATATCTGCCAGATAGAGAGCATCTACCCCTGAGGCCAGACTTTGAGGACAGCGAGGTTGTCATGGATGCTTCACATCCTACTTGTGCTGAAGCCTAGGAGAAGATAGAGAGAGCTAAGGCTGCAAAAGCAGCAAAGGCAGCAAGTGCCCCAGATGCTTCCACAGTGCTACTCAAGACCAAGCAAGATCAACTCAGTTATCTGCTTGAGGCTACCGTGAGAATTGAGAAGAGCTTGGCCACCTTGTCTCAAAATCAGGAAAGTCTTGAGAGGATTATTGAGACAAAGTTCCATGACCTAGATGTGAAGGTCACTGAGATTCAGACAGCTGTGGAGAAGCTTCAAGAGGATGCTGAGGACAGGGATGATAGACCCACTACAGACACATTTCAGAGAGTGCCAAGGGCACAAAGATCATCAGTTGTGCCAGTTGTCAGAGACTCCAGGACTACCACTTCAACACCTGCAGCCACTGTCACAGTTATACCTCCAGTGTCAACACCTCCAGCTCCACAGACTTCTGTCGAGGTTTTTGCAGATGGACTCCTCTCCACGCCATCTACGCACACCGGAGCAACAAGCCAGAAGACCCCTTCAGGAGCTCCTAGAGACCGTGCTTAGAGTGTCGTATAGCACTATACGTTTTCGAACTTTTTGGTAACTTGTTGCCAAAGGGGGAGAAAGTGTATAGATCATAGACTTCGAGAGAGAGAGAGAGAGTGCCTCTTGCTTTTGTTGGTTTCTTTTGCCTTGCTACTCTTGCTACATTTGGTTTGGTTGTTGCTACCTATGCTACATTTGTGTTATGCTCGTGAGATACTCATGTGATCATGTGTTTGATCATATTATGCTTAATGTGTGCTTGCATGATTATATCCATGAATATTTGTGTATGATCAATCACTTGTATCCTTGGTGATGAGTGCATGTTATTCACTTCTTATCATTTTGAGCGCTCCACCAAGATGTATGTGACATGGAAGAGTGACCCATGATCCTAATCGATTGTGCATTTGCATTCAAAAGCAAATTTTAAATAATGCACAAATTTAGGGGGAGCTCTTGCTTACCACAGACTTCTCAAAGCGATGATGTATTTCATTCATATTATCATTTGTCGAAGCTTTGATCTATATGTTGTCATCAATTACCAAAAAGGGGGAGATTGAAAGTGTAACTAATCCCCGGGTGGTTTTGGTAATTCATAACAACATATAGCTCATTGAACTAATATCCATTCAAGTTTAATATTTCATAAAGTTCAATGAATGGCATGGCATGGACTAGAGATGTGGACCCCTCAAAATGCTAAGGACACATATTGGCAAAAGCTCAAGACTCTTCATTTATATTTTAGTGATCCAAAATCACATTGAGTCCATAGGAAAGCCAATACTATTAAAGGGGATGAGGTGTTGCTTAATGGTCTACTTGCTCAAAATGCTTAGTGATATTACTCCAAAGCCCTCGACCACTTTCTCATTTCCAAATATGTCCAAAACCCAAAGTCAAACTTGGCCCCACCGAAATCTTCTATTCGGCGCCGCCAAGTTCATTTGACATAGCCACTGCCAGAAACCCTAACACTTCGGTCACACCGATACGGATCTCGGTCTCACCGAAATGGCCTTGCAAACTCTCTGTTGCTTGTTGCATTATTTTGGTCTCACCGAAATGTGCAATCGGTCCCACCGAGTTTGCTTCACATTCTCTCTGTTGCCTTATTCCTTCACTTCGGTCTCACCGAGTTGATGCAATCGGTGCCACCGAGTTGATGTTTGACGTAAGCCCTAGCACATCGGTCCCACCGAGTTGTTCCAGTCGGTCCCATCGAGATTCCTAACATTCACATTTTGAACTAATCGGTCTCACCGAGTTCTTCTATTCGGTCTGACCGAGTTGGGTCAAATGTGTGTAACGGTTGGATTTTGTGTGGAGGCCATATATACCCTCCACCCCCTTCTCCATATGTGAGAGAGCCATCAGAATGTGCCTACACTTCCAGCATACATTTTCTGAGAGAGAACCACCTACTCATGTGTTGAGATCAACATATTCCAATCCAACCACAAGAATCTTGATTTCTAGCCTTCCCCAAGTTGCTTTCCACTCAAATCATCTTTCCACCATATCCAAATCTGTGAGAGAGAGTTGAGTGCTGGGGAGACTATCATTTGAAGCACAAGAGCAAGGAGTTCATCATCAACAAGACATCTATTACCTTTCGGAGAGTGGTGTCTCCTAGATTGGTTAGGTGTCGCTTGGGAGCCTCCGACAAGATTGTGGAGTTGAACCAAGAAGTTTGTAAGGGCAAGGAGATCGCCTACTTCATGAAGATCTACCCGAGTGAGGCAAGTCCTTCGTGGGCGATGGCCATGGTGGGATAGACAAGGTTGCTTCTTAGTGGACCCTTCGTGGGTGGAGCCCTCCGTGGACTCGCGCAACCGTTACCCTTTGTGGGTTGAAGTCTCCATCAACGTGGACGTACGATAGCACCACCTATCGGAACCACGCCAAAAATCTCCGTGTCATCATTGCGTTTGCACTCTCCAAACCCTTCCCTTTACCTTCATATGCAATGTTTTACTTTCCGCTGCTACACTCTTAGAATTGCATGTGTAGGTTGATTGCTTGACTTGTGCTACGTTGGCAAAATCTGCCCACAACTAAAATTGGGAAAAGGTTAGATTTTTATTTGGTCAAGTAGTCTAATCACCCCCCTCTAGACCTACTTTCGATCCTACAGATGGGTACTTGGTAGGCTTGATGTAGATCCTCCCCGGCAATGCGCCAGAAATTCTTCTTGAGCTTGCGTTGATTTTTCCCTTGAAGAGGAAAGGGTGATGCAGCAAAGTAGATATAAGAATACAAATACGTGCCTCGCTACCCCTTCTGTCACTGGGTGAGGACACCGCAAGATTGAACCCAAAACAAAGTACCTCTCCCATTACAAAATAAATCAATCTAGTTGTCCAAACCAAATCAATAGATCGGAGAGAAATACAAAGCTATCTTAATCATGCATAGAAGAGTTCAGAGAAGACTCAAATAATATTCATAGATAATCTGATCATAAATCCACAATTCATCGGATCTCAACAAATGCACCACAAAAGAAGATTACATCGAATAGAACTCCAAGAACATCAAGGAGAACATTGTATTGAAGATCAAAGAGAGGGAAGAAGCCATCTAGCTACTAGCTATGGACCCGTAGTTCTGTGGTAAACTGCTCACACATATTGGAAGGGCAACAAGGTTGATGTAGAGGCCCTCCGTGATCGAATCCCCCTCCGGCAGAGTGCCGGAACAGGTCTCCAGATGGGATCTCACGAGGACAGAAACTTGCGGTGGCGGAAAAGTATTTTTGGTGTGCTCTCTGGTATACGGGGAATATTTGGGTATTTATGGAGCTGGAATTAGGGTTAGGAGGGCCTCGAGGGGCCCACAAGCTTGCCCCCCTAGGGCATGCCTCCCGAGCTTGTGGCTCTCTCGTGGCCCTTCTGGCCTCCTCCCGAAGCTTCCTAGGTGTCTTCTGGTCCAAGAAAAATCGTCAAAAAGTTTCGTTCCGTTTGGACTCGTTTGGTATTGATTTTCTGTAAAAGAAAAAATAGCAACTGGCACTAGGCACTAGGTTAATAGGTTAGTCCCAAAAAATGATATAAAATAGCATAATAATGCATATAAAACATCCAAGATGGATAATATAATAGCATGGTACAATAAAAAAATTATAGATACCTTGGAGACGTATCAATACGCTCCTCTCTTCTACTGCTAAAAGATGTAGTCTTTGATAGGATGAGGTTCCTCCACCCCTTATGCTGGCATTTCTGCAGTTTAGTCCATAGATATTACCCCATTCCTTTGATACCGATGCATATCTAGCATAGATCTGATGTAAGCCTTGCGAGTACTTTGGAGGAGTACCCATCATTGCTTTGCTAATCTTTTCATTCGACTCGGTTGCTACAATAGCTGGTAGCACCATAGATACATGTTACCCCGATGATGCTTACTACATGAGGACCGACGACCAGGAGTAGTCAGAGGTCCCAGGCAGGAGGCCTCGCTTTTCGATCTAGCGTCGTTGTTTTGCTAAGCCTTCTTAAGGCAAAACTTGTCTAACTACTCAGATAATATTTGTTTTCATGACTGATGTATTATGGGTCCTCGTTTCCCTGGCTTGTAATATAAGATTTATGTTTATATTTGTGCCATAGAGATGTGTTTTGATATTAACATGGAGTCACTATTCGTGATCATGCATGATGCGTGTATGATTAGGGCAGGATTATAAATGGGGGCTTCACAGCCTAGTCGTGTTTGCTTTAATAATAATAATAATAATAACAACAACAACAACAACAACAAACTCCCCCTGGACAGTTGATTCTTGGAGCGCATCCGAGGATTTGGCATGTTATATTACAAGCACAACAAATATGGGGGAGTAAAACCTTTTTCTTTTGGGAACAACCACTAACGTGTTTAGCATGGAACATATTGAAATCCTTTGTCGTGATGATGATAGGAAAAGCACACCACTCAAAATGTATTCATCTCTGTTTTAGCTCTGAGCTTTGGCACCACTTCAAATCTCTGCTTCCCTCTACGAAGGACCATTCTATTTACTTTTATTGTTGAGTCATCACCTTCTCATTCAAGCACCAACCTTGAGAGCACTATTGTCATTCTTAGTTTAACATGCATTGAGTCTAGTCAATGTTGGATGTGAGCAAGACTAGATGTCTTCTACCCATAATTACAATGTTTAGTCGCTGCTTGAACTTCAGATGTGCTCTTCATTTAGTTTTTGCGGTCTCAGAAAGGGCTAGCAAGATGACAAACTATCATATTATAACATGGTTATTTTGACAAAGTGTTGGCATTTGATATATATTATTATTGATCGCTAGTTGATTATGCCATTGCCATGAGTAAATATGAGTTCTAAGTGTTAGTCCATGATCTTTGTTGAAAACTTGATTGCTAGTTAAGCTTATATACAGCAGCAGAAACAAAGATTTTGTAAAAGTTTTTCTCTGTCACTTTCATTTTATCAACTGAATTGGTTGAGGACAAGCAATGAGTTAAGCTTGGGGGAGTTGATATGTCTCTAATGTATCTACTTTTCCAAACACTTTTGCTCTTTTTTTGGACTCTAATTTGCATGATTTGAATGAAACTAACCTAGACTGACGTTGTTTTCAGCAGAACTACCTTGGTGTTGTTTTTTGTGCAAAATTAAAAGTTCTCAGAATCCGGTGAAATTTTACGGATAATTATTTCGGAATATATAAAAAACACTAGCAAAAAGATCTACTAGAGGGGGCCACCACAGAGCCACAAGTTCAGGTGGCGCGCGCCCCCTAGGGCGTGCCACCTGAGCTTGTGGGACCCTTGGTGCTTCATTTTCCCTACCTCCAAGTCCATAAGTGTCGTATTCCCAAGGGAAAAATCAAGGAGAAAGTTTCATCACGTTTTACGATATGGAGCCGCCACCACCTCCTGTTCTTCATCGGGAGGCCTGATCTGGAATCCGTTCGGGGCTCTGGAGAGGGAAAATCATCGTCGTTGTCATCAACAACCCTTCTTCATCAACAACCTCATGATGCTCACCGTTAGGAGTGTGTAATTTCATTGTAGCCATACTGGAGGTAGATCGAGATGGATGAGATTCATCATGTAAATGAATCAATTTGTTAGGGCTTGATCCCTAGTATACACTATGTTCTGAGATTGATGTTGCTATGACTTTGCTATGCTTAATGCTTGTCACTAGGACCCAAGTGCCATAATTTCATATCTGAACCCTTTATGTTTTCATGAATATATTTGAGTTCTTGATCCTATCTCCAAGTTATATGCACTTGTTATTGTTTTGATCCGTAGACCCCATGGTGACAATAATTTGGGATACTCTCTGGGGATGATTGTAATTTGAGGAGTTCATGTATTCACTATGTGTTAATGCTTTGTTTCGATTCTCTATTAAAAGGTGCGCCTTAATTACCCTTATATTTCCATTAGTACCTCGCTGCAATGGGAGAGTAGGACAAAAGATGTCATGCAAGTTCTTATTATAAGCACGTATGATTATATATGGAACACATGCCTACATTTAATTGATGAATTGGAGCTATTATGTATCGCTCTAGGTTGTGACTGTTACATGATGAATTCCATCCAAATATCCATCGCCACTCCATGCCTACGCTTTGCTCATATTGTCTTTGCTAAGTTACTACTATAGATGCTACTGTTCCAACTGCTACAAAACTGCTAGTGTTACTGTTCCTATTGCTATTGCCATTATTACCGTTACTATCAAAACTATCATACTACTGTGCTACTAATACTTTGTTGCAGGGAAATAACTTCTCAGGTGTGGTTGAATTGACAACTCAACTACTAAGGCTTATAAATGTTCTTTGGCTCCCCTTGTGTCGAATCAATAAATTGGGTAAAATACTACCATCGAAGACTGTTGCGTTCCCTTATACTTTTGGGTCATCAAGTGCTTGTTTATCCGGTTTTTCATTGGATTCATCACAATTTGTAGCTCATTGTTTGCTCAAAATTGTGTGTAGGATGGATGCTAGTCTTGGTATTGGGAAGAATATTACATCGATCTATTGATAGGGAGAAATTTGATAGATGTTCATGCACTCCTTGCTAGAGTAGAGACTAGAGATGAGACTAGAGGCGACGTCGAATTGTGTGCAACTGAAGAAGAAAGAAGTGTGCAAGCTCGAGAAGCCAATTGAGAGAATTAACAATGTTCAGAACACATAGAGAAAATATTAATCCAACTATTGGGAGCAGTTATGGAAGTTGGATTTTGATACGTTCATTTTGCATCATGTTTTCCTACTGTTATTTATAGTGTTTTTTTATCAATATTTCACTTTATGATGCAATTATAATGCCTTTTATCTCTTAATAAGCAAGATTTACATTAAGAGGGAGATTTACGGCAGCTGGAATTCTGGACCCGAAAGAGCTACAACAGAGATAACTATTCTTCGGAGCTCCAAATGACCTAAAATTTTATGGAGAATTATTTTGGAATATATAAAAAATACTAGAAGAACGAAGTGCTGGAAAGGGGAAACCAAGGGCCCATAAAACAATAGGGTGCACCCTGATGTCTTGTGGGGCCTAGAGAAGCCCTCGAAAAAAAATTAACAGAAGACTTTCGGTACGAAGCGCCGCCGTCTTCAGGCGGAACCTGGGCAGGAGCCCTTTTCCTCTCTGGTGGAGCGATTCCACCAGGGATACTTCCCTCCGGGAGGGGGAAATCGAAGCCATCGACATCAACAATGTTCCTCTCATTGGTGGAGGATCAATCTCCATCAACATCTTCACCAGCACCATCTCATCTCAAACCCTGGTTCATTTCTTGTATTCAATCTTTGTCTCAAAACCTCAAAATTGTACTTGTGGGTTGCTAGTAGTGTTGATTACATCTTGTAGTTGATGCTAGTTGGTTTATTTGGTGGAAGATCATATGTTCAGATCCTTAATCAAATATTTATCTCCTCTGATCTTGAACATGAATATGATTTGTGAGTATTTCCAGGGAAACAACCCGGATCACCAGCTAAGGCCCCTAAATGACCGCTCAGTGATAAAGGAGGTCCAGGTGCAAAGATAGCCAAGAGGTTTGTCTAGAGGTAGATTTTATTCTTGAGGACATGGGAGAAGTCTTGTTATAAGTAATCATGTGAAGTTGGTATTCGTTCAATATTTTGATGAAGTGTATGTTGTTCTTCCTCTAGTGGTGTCGTGTGAACATCGACTACATGACACTTCACCATACTTGGGCCTAGGGGAAGGCATTGTGGAGTAGTAAGTAGACGATGGGTTGCGAGAGTGACAGAATCTTAAACCCTAGTTTATGCGCTATTCCGTAAGGGGCTGAATTGGATCCACATGTTTCAGGCTATGGTTAGATTTATCTTAATCCTTCTTTCGTAGTTGCGGATGCTTGCGAGAAGGGGTAATCATAAGTGGGTTGTTTGTTCAAGTAGGAACAACACCCTAGCACCATTCCACCCACATATCAATTTATCAAAGTAGTGAATGCTGATATGTCTCCAACGTATCTATAAATTTTTTATTGTTCCATGCTATTATATTATCGTTTTGGATGTTTTATATGCATTAATATGCTATTTTATATTATTTTTGGGACTAACTTATTAACCTAGTGCCCAATGCCAGTTTTATGTTTTTTCCTTGTTTTTGGCTTTTACATAAAAGGAATACCAAACGGAGTCCAAACGAAAAAACTTTATGGTGATTTTTCTTGGACCAGAAGAAACCCACGAGACTTGGAGAGGAAGCCAGAAGCCCTACGAGGAGGCCACAAGCCGTAGGGGCGCGCCCCAGGAGGGTGCCCCCAGGGCTTGTGGGTCCCTAGGAGACCTTCTAACCCTAATTCCACCACTATATATTCTCAAATATTCCCCCTATACCAGAGGGCACACCAAAAATACTTTTCCACCGCCGCAAGCTTCTGTTCCCGTGAGATCCCATCTTGGGGCCTTTTCCGGCACTCCGCCGGAGGGGGATTCGATCACGGAGGACCTCTACACCAACCTTGCTGCCCTTCCGATGATGTGTGAGTAGTTTACCACAGACCTACGGGTCCATAGCTAGTAGCTAGATGGCTTCTTCTCTCTCTCTTTGATCTTCAATACAATGTTCTCCTCGATGTTCTTGGAGATCTATTCGATGTAATCTTCTTTTGCGGTGCGTTTGTTGAGATCCGATGAATTGTAGATTTATGATCAGATTATCTATGAATATTATTTGAGTCTTCTCTGAATTCTTTTATGCCTGATTGAGATAGCTTTGTATTTCTCTCCGATCTATCGATTTGGTTTGGCCAACTAGATTGGTGTTTCTTGCAATGGGAGAGGTGCTTTGTGATGGGTTCAATCTTGCAGTGTCCTCACCCAGTGACACAAGGGGTAGCGAGGCACGTATTGTATTGTTTCCATTAAGGATAAAAAGATGGGGTTTATATCACATTGCTTGAGTTTATCCCTCTACATCATGTCATCTTGCTTAAGGCGTTAATCCATTCTTGTTAACTTAATTCACTAGATGCATGATGGATAGCGGTCGATGTGTGGAGTAATAGTAGTAGATGCAAAATCATTTCGGTCTACTTGTCACGGGCGTGATGCCTATATTCATGATCATTGCCTTAGATGTCTTCATAATTATGCGCTTTTCTATCAATTGCTCAACAGTAATTTGTTTACCCACCGCATGTTTTCTTCAAGAGAGAAGCCTCTAGTGAAACCTATGGCCCCCGGGTCTATTTTTCATCATATATTTTCAGATCTATAAAGCAAAAAACCCAAAAATACCTTGCTACAATTTATTTATATTTACTTTATTTTACTCTTTTATTTATCTTTTATACCTATCTCTATTAGATCTCACTCTTCTTCGTGACCGTGAAGGGATTGACAACCCCTTTTTCGCGTTGTGTGTAAGTGTTTGCTAGTTTGTGCAGGTGCATATATTGGAGACTTGCTTGTGCCTCCTACTGGATTGATACCTTGGTCTTAACTAAGGGAAATACTTATCTCTACTTTGCTGCATCATCCTTTCCTCTTCAAGGAAAAAATCAACGCAAGCTCAAGAAGTAGCAGGAAGAATTTCTGGCGCCATTGCCGGGGAGGTTCTACATCAAGCCTACCAAGTACCTATCATAAACTCTCATCTCTTGCACTTACATTATTTGCCATTTGCCTCTCGTTTTCCTCTCCCCCACTTCTAAAACATTTTCAGAAAAACACAAAAATATTTGCCTTTTTTCGCCTTCTTTCGTTCCTCTTTTCGTTTGCTTTTTGTTTGCTTCTGCGTTAGATTGCTTGCGCGTTAGATTGCTTGCTTGCCTTCATGGCTCAACCTAAGAACCTTGATTTTTACTATAGAAAGTTGGAAGAAATTGAAAATAATACCAAAAGCTTCATGTCCTTACAATTTGAGCATAATAGTTTCTTTAGGAACGAACTTAAAGAACAAAAAACTATGATGGAATATATTAATAAAGAGCTTGTTGATGTTGCTAAATAAATATATGGTCTTAAATCTCAATTTGCTCATATTAAAAAATTAGTAGGCCAAATTTTCGATAAGCAAACCACTTTGGTAAATAAGATGGCCGCTAAACCGGAGTCTTTAAATAATGATGAAGATCTTAAAGTGATTGGTGTGACTCCTATTGAATCTTTGTTTGCTAATATAAAACTTGATAAATATGGGACTAGAGATGAGTCAACTTTAGCCAGAAGGCGTCCCAATAATTTGGAGGGTGAAGATCTTAATGAAAAATTTGATAAAAGTGGGATTGGCGAGGTCAAAACTTTAAGTAGTGATGAACCCACTCTTTTGGATTTCAAGGAGTTTAATTATGATAATTGCTCTTTAATAGATTGTATTTCCTTGTTGCAATCCATGCTTAATTCACCTCATGCTTATAATCAAAATAAGGCTTTTACTAAACATATCGTTGATGCTATGATGAAATCTTTTGAAGAAAAACTTGAGTTGGAAGTTTCAATCCCTAGTAAGCTTTATGATGAGTGGGAACCTACTATTAAAATTAAAATTAAATATTATGAGTGCAATGCTTTGTGTGATTTGGGTGCTAGCGTTTCCACTATTCCAAAAACTTTATGCGATGTGCTAGGTTTCCATAAATTTGATGATTGTTCTTTGAATTTGCATCTAGCGGATTCCACTATTAAGAAACCTATGGGAAGGATTAATGATGTTCTTATTGTTGTAAATAGGAATTATATTCCCATAGATTTTATTGTGCTTGATATAGATTGCAATCCTACATGCCCTATTATTCTTGATAGACCTTTTCTTAGAACGATTGGTGCAATTATTGATATGAAAGAATGAAACATTAGATTTCAATTTCCGTTAAGGAAGGGCATGGAACACTTTCCAAGAAAGAAAATTAAGTTGCCATATGAATCTATTATGAGTGCCACTTATGGATTGCATACCAAAGATGACAATACCTAGATCTATGCGTTATGCCTAGCTAGGGGCGTTAAACAATAGCGCTTGTTGGGAGGCAATCCAATTTTTATTTTGTGTTTTTCTTTTTGCTCCTGTTTTTCAATAAATATACATTATTACCTCTGTAGTAATTGTGTTTTGATGTTTTAATTAGTGTTTGAGCCAAGTAAGACCTTTGGGATGGTCTATGAAGATAGTTGATTTAATCTTGCTGAAAAACAGAAACTTTTGCACTCATTGCCAGAAATTTAAAAAATCACAGAAACGTGATTTTGATCTGAATTTTCCTAGGTTGTCTTAATTTTTCAGAATTTTTGGAGTTACAGAAGTATGCGAAATGTCCAGATTACTACAGACTGTTCTGTTTTTGACAGATTATGTTTTCTATGTGTTGTTTGCTTATTTTGATGAATCTATGGGTAGTATCGGGGGGTATGAACCATGGAGAAGTTAGAATACAGTAGATATAACACCAATATAAATTTATAATGAGTTCACAATAGTACCTAAAGTGATGATTTATTTTATTATACTAACTGATCTTACGAGTTTTCTGTTGAGTTTTGTGTTGTGAAGTTTTCAAGTTTTGGGTAAAGTTTTGATGGACCACGGAATAAGGAGTGGCAAGAGCCTAAGCTTGGGGATACCCAAGGCACACCAAGGTAATATTCAAGGACAACCAAGCATCTAAGCTTGGGGATGCCCCGGATGGCATCCCCTCTTTTGTCTTCAATCCATCGGTAAATTTACTTGAAGCTATATTTTTATTCATCACATGATATGTGTTTTGCTTGGAGCGTCTTGTATGATATGAGTCTTTACTTTTTAGTTTGCCACAATCATCCTTGCTGTACACACCTTTTGAGAGGGACACATATTAATCGTGAATTTATTAGAATACTCTATGCGCTTCACTTATATCTTTTGAGCTAGGTAGTTGCTCTAGTGCTTCATATATATCTTTTTTTAGCACGGCGGTGGTTTTATTTTATAGAAATTGATGAACTCTCATGCTTCACTTATATTATTTTGAGAGTCTTTAAACAGCATGGTAATTTGCTTAGGTTATGAATTTAGTCCTAATATGATGGGCATCCGAGAGGGATATAATAAAAACTTTGATATAAAAACATTGAATAATATGAGAAGTTTGATGCCCTCACAAGTTGGGATGAGACTCCGGACTTAAAAAAATAAAAAGAGCCCAAAGAGCCCAAAAAAAGAAGAGGCCAAAGAGCCAAAAAAAAAGAGAGAAGGGACAATGTTACTATTCTTTTTCCATACTTGTGCTTCAAAGTAGCACCATGTTCTTCATGATAGAGAGTCGCCTATTTTATCACTTTCATATACTAGTGGTAATTTTTCATTATAGAACTTGGCTGGGTATCTTGGTTATGGAGCACAATATGATCATTGCCATTGAAGATTATGATTTTTTTTCCGTCGCGACACACAAGCCGTTTTGCTAGTAGGTAGACTATAGGCCCAATAGGCTGAAACACCCAATAGGCTGAATAATACACGGGCCGATGGACAAAACATGTCGCCGGCCGACCAGTTTACTACAGGGCTTGTGCCTGGGCTTGGGGAACGACACGCGGGCTGGCACACCACCACCCGTATAGCATACGTGTCGTGGTAGGGTTCGAACATGGGATCTTCATGTTTCCTCAAAGTACCACAAACCACTACTCTACCATTAACTTCATGTACAATTGGTAGGGCGCGACTTACTAAAAGGGAAAACAGTCGGGTTTTCACACTGCTCCATTTTTCTTTTTCCTTTTTTTACTGTGTTTTTCTTTTCTTTTCGTTCTTCATTTTTTTTAGGTTTTCTTCAGGGTTTTTCTTTTTATTTCTCCCCTTTTATTTTTTCATTATTTTTCCATTTTCTTTTCATGTTTTGGTTTATTTTGTTTTTTGGTTTTCTTCTCCATTTTTGTTTGGTTTTCTTTTTTTCTTCTCCATTTTTTGTTTTTTCTTATGTTTGTTTTCATTTTCACTCTACATTTTCGTACATGTCAAAAACATTTTTTAATAAGTGATTAACAGTTTTTGTATACATGTTCAACATTGTCCGAATGCTTATTCAACATTTTTCATATACTTGTTCAACATTTTTCAAATACTTATTCAATATTTTTTAAATAATCATTTAATATTTTTAATACTTATTCAACATTTTGAATACTTTTGCAACATTTTCAAAACATTTTCAATGTTTTTCAAATACTCGTTCAACATTTTTCAAATACTTTTTCAACATTTTTATACTTATTCAACATTTTGAAATACTTTTTCAACATTTTTCAAATACTCGTTCAACATTTTTTAATACTTATTCAATATTTTTTCAAATAATTTTTCAAGATTTTTTCAAATGTTTTTTTGAAGAGTGTTTTTTTTAAAGTATAAAGAAAAGTATACAAAAATAAAGCAAAAAACGAGAACAGAAAACAGAAAAAAAAAACAGGCCGTGGCCTCCCGCGCGGCTGGGCCGCCCCATCCAGCTCTGTTGTGAGGGAAGCCCAACCCACACACTACAATGTACAAGCCCACGATTTTACTTTCATCGGGTTGGTTGTTCCTCTTTCTCTCTCTCTCTCTCCTTCGTGGTGTCGTCGCCTCTGATCCAAGCTTTAGCGAGGGAAGGGATTCAGGCCGTGATGGTGGGGAAAGGAGGCGAGGCCGCGGCGTCGACGCAGCACAAGGAGGAGCACGAGGAAGATGGCGACATGGTTGGCGTGGTGAAGCTGATCAGCGCCGAGGGTTTCGAGTTCGTCATCGACAAGAAGGCAGCCATGGTCTCCAACACCCTCAGGAACATGCTCACCTCACCTGGTATCCTTCCTACCCTCTGCTCCATCCGTCCATCAATCGATTAATCGATTGGTATTACTAACTAATCGAATTGAAATCGATGAGCGTTAAGGTGGCTTCGCGGAGACGCGCGAGGGCGAGGTGAGGTTCCCGGAGATCAGCACCGCGATCCTAGAGAAGATCTGCCAGTACTTCTACTGGTCGCTCCACTACGCCAGGTAAATCCCTTCCTTCAAACTCGCCTTCCCCCCTCTGTACGTCCAGATTATCAAATAAGCTTAATTTTTGTTTGTGGGGATAAATTTGCTTAACTGCTCACCCTAGGTAGTGTCGATATATCAGCCCCAATTAGATAACTCTGTCTGTGCAAGCAAGGCCGTGAAACAATCAGATTTAGGTGCTTGTGGCTTGCACTTGTTTGTCCTCCCAACCATCGCCCTGTTTTATTTATTTATCGATTGCTTGAACTAAGATCCATCACAGAGTGCTCTTACAATCATACGGCCTGCCTGGCACCCATTCATGTATGTTGCAGGTTTCTTTTGTTTATTTTGTTAAAATGTTTCGTGTGTAAATGTCCAGAACTCCAGCATAAGTGTGATGACCTAGAAAGCATATTTGTGTCCGAAAATTTAAGGTTACTTATTGTTTGCTCATTCATTACTGTAAACGAACTGAATTAAATGCTTAGGGCATCTCCAACGGCAAACATGATGCCCCATTTGTCAGGTAATCCAACGGTATCCCTCAATTGCCCGCCACTTTGTCCAATGGAGAGAGGAGAGCGAAGGGGAAGAGAGGAAAAGTGGGTTTGTTGTGGGGTCGGAGTGGTCCTATGCTTAGTTGGCGGTGTCTGCGGACATGTCCGGACTCCCCTACTTCTCCCCTCGATCTGGGGCCAGAATGGGGGATTTTGGACGTCCGGACAGAAGTAGGGGATACCGTTAGAGGGCTTTTTTTCTCCGGACAGGCCAGTCCGGACATAAAGAGGAAATAATAGCTTTCTATGACTTCTTTTCAGAATTTTGAGAAAAATTCTCTATATGATTCGGTTACAGAATGATATTTAGGAGCAGAACCAATTGAATGGTTCCCATGTATTTCCTCTCTTAACTTTTATGGTTCGTCAAACTTGTTCAGTGGTTAAACTTATGAAGCATGTGAAGTTTATACTCCAGCATCCCAGTCAATTATTTCGTGCTTACAAATGGCACACTAGGTGTTTTGTGGAATACATCACACAACTTCAAAATAACAGATATCAGAATATTTACCATCCAGGCATTTACCTTGGACCATACTACATATCATGCACATGAGTTGTCCATATACTTTCTTTTCTGTTGCATTCCTCGTGCTATTATTTATCTTTCCTATTTTATTAGTGGGTTACTGGTCATGCATACATCTCAGGATTTCTGGTGTTATTTTTACTGTAAGCTAAATTATGACTTCTTGGATTATTTTGTCATTTGTGGTGGCAAAGCAAGAATTTAACTGTGTGTAAGTAAGATGATGTTTTCTAACTCTTAATCCTTTCTAATTGGTTACTGCTTTTGTGAACAACTTCTCCATTCACATGTCCATTTGAGTAAGAATCATTTTTTGTTCTGGAACAAGGTCACATGCTCCGTCTCATTTGTGTGAAGTCACCTCTTATACACTGGTACAACAATAATGACACGCCAACAACACATGCAGCTTTTGCATCAAGCTACAAATACCATATGGTTCCTACCACCTAGCTACTCTATTGTAGCTGTACCAAACCTAGACAATTTTCTTAACCGACGTGTTCATGAAATGATATAACTCAATAACTGTGTGCAATGTAACCTTAAATGTTTTCTGCCTTAGGTCTTGATAGGTCTCTTAACTTCTAATCCAGAATTTGTCAGGGTAAATTCAGTTGTGTCTTAAGTTTTTCGTCTGATTATGAGGCACTTAAGTTTTATTTTATTTTTACTACAGAGGTTGCCTAGAATTGTATGCTGACTATCGCCCACAAGCTGTCTTAAGGCCCGGGGGCAGGTTGTGCCATAGAGTTTTCGGTAGAGCAGGTTTTGTGCCAGGAAAAACGACATTCCTCCAAAATATCCAGCACTTACTCGTGCTTTCCAAGCTAACAGTTGTTACTTGAGTTGGTGAAAAAAAGGCGTGCTTAGGCACTAGGCGACAATAGGATGCCTAGTGCTTAATAATGTTAGGCGTGTGCTTAGGCGCGGCAATTTAGCCTGGCAAAACAGGCAATTAAGGCCTAGCGCTTTTTTCCTCGGTTGGAGTAGAATGCACGCCCCTTGCACTTGGTTCTCTGTTCAAATGAGATTTTGATGAGAACTCCGTATTGACATTTGGTGTGTGGAGGAGAAGAGATTTTCCCGTGATGAGAGGAGAATTTGGTGTTTTTTTCACATATATTGCAGATTCCACCTTGACTTTAGGTAGTGCCTTGCATTAAGAAACAGAAGCAGTGTACTGATAAGCTGTGTATTAGGTGGTGTGTTTGGTTGTACTAGTAGTGAATGCGATGTTTGCATATCTCATCCGTTGCGTTGCGTTTGTTTGACGACTCCATTGTTTTGTTTGTAGTGGGAAGGAGACGGCGGAGTTCCCGATCGAGCCAGAAATAACGCTGGAGCTGATGATGGCTGCAAACTACCTCGACACCTAGCCTGGAAAACTGCATGGTTGTTGACAAGATGAATCCATCGTCCATTTGGGCTCATTCAGTAGAAAATGCGATGTTCCACCAGTGTTCTTGCCTTGTCTCAGTATATGGGTTTATAGTAAACTAAACTACTAAGGTTGCGATGGATGTATCGCGCGGTTAGTAGCATGAATCTGTCGTTACTGGACTTAACAGCTTGGCCGGGATCAGATCTTGTTGTTGTGTCATATCAATCAAAACTGAGGCGCGACCAGATCTTATCAGCTGTATCATCTGTTGGACTCTGATCAGCTGGGCACATGTCGTTTGTTTCTACATCACACACACAAAGATTCCACGCAAGTGATGCAACTGGATTCCATCGACTTGTCTAGACCATTAGCCAGCGCAGGACGTTATGACCTGGGGCGGCTGCTACGACTCTCATCCAACGTTATTAAAATACTTGTTGCGTCTCATAGTGCTTCTTGCTGTCATGGGCATGACAGTGATCTTACCACTTCTTCCTTCTGATAGTAGTTTTATCATGACATTTGATGTCGATGCCGCAACGCACAAAAACTGTTGTATGCACACATGTATCCACACATGATTGGTAATGTGATGTAGCCGCATCAGCATCAGATCTATCCTCATCGTTATCTACCCAAGAAAAGCCATCACACCGTGTTCCTCACTGCTATAGGGACGACAACCTTCTGTCGATCTTCGCACGACAGGTCTAATCAGCCGTTAGATTGCATTATTTTGCTAATCACTGCCGTTCACATTACGCATCGTGCCTGAATCGTCTGTATACCATCGTGTGCAGAGCACTTTTTTTTTTGAACCCAACACCGTAGAACAATTGTTCTACGGTAAATAAATTAATAAATAAAAATATATTACAAACCCCAGAGGGGTCAGAGTCTGGCCATAAGATTAGCCAATGCCTGCTCTAGGTATGGAGTTCATATCCTTACAAGTTATTGTCTATCCACTGTGTGAAACTAAGTTCAAACTTATGCTTAATCTTGTGCCTGAGAAGTTTTAAATCTTGCTTGAGATGAAATCTCCAGGATTGGATAGTGTGCTGAATTGCCCTGAAGACTTTCCCATTTCTCTGAATCCAAATGCTCCAACATCCCAGGATGATGATCTCTGCAGCAAAGTGCTTTGGTAAGCGACTAATCGCCAGGCTGGTGTCCTCATATACTGATGTACCTCTCTGTCTATTGGGGATCAATGAGTTCCAGCAATCTTGGGCAAAATTACAGTCCCAAAGTAAGCGCATAGTAGTCTCCTCTGCCTTTTGGTTGCAGTTCGGGCAGAAAGGGTCATCAAGGTGCATACCTTTTCTATGTAGGAGTGTCCTGGTGTTGATTCTGCAGTGAGCAACTAGCCAGAAGAAGATTTTATGTTTAAGTCTACTAGAGCTACTCCAAATAATGTTGAAAATGGGATGTTCTTCTTTGTGCTCCAACATCTGATTGTAAATGTGAATGGTTGTGGGCTTGCCAACAGTCCCAATTATGGCCCAAAAATCCTTTCGATGTGGGTATAGATGGGGGACAAGTTGTACTAGCTGATTAAATTGACCATAGGCTTCAATGGATAATGGAAGTGTTCAGTCCAATCTTGTTCATCAAAAAATGCTGAACTGTTTGTTCCTCATTTATAGCAAAAGAGTGAAGATGTTGAAGTGCTAGTTGCAAGGTCTGGTCATTCCATTTGTCTTTCCAGAACATCACAGTTTGGCCTGAGCCTATTGTGCATCTGCTCATTTGCTTAAATCTGTCTAGAAGTGCAATGTGAGCCTTCCTTCTGCCTTTCCTCTTGGTGCTTCTGTATGATAATATTTCTCCCAGACTAGATTGATCCAAGGGATGTCTTCTCTGTTGAGGAACTTGATTAGATTTTTCATAAGCAGAGCCTTATTGTGAAGAGCTATATCTAGTAATCCAAGGCCACCCTGCTTTTTTGGTTGACATACTTTGGACCAGGCAATCAATGTTGTCCCTTTGTCCTCCATTCCAAACTTCCTCCATAGAAAATTTCTCAGATATTTGTTGATCTGCTCAATAACCCCCATAGGCAGTGCCAAAGTGCACATGAAGAAGATTGGTAATGCTGCAAATACAGATTTGATAAGTAACAATCTTCCATCATAAGAAAGCATAATAGAGCATCCAGTGAGTCTTCTCTCTATTTTCTGCATCATTGGGTTGAAATCTTCAATTTTTGGTTTTGTTGTGCCTAGTGGGAGACCCAGATAGGTGAAGGGGGAATGTCCTTGTTTGCACCCCATGATATTGAGCAAGTTGATCATATGTGATTAAGTCACATTAATTGGCACCATGAAGGATTTATCATAGTTAACTCTGAGCCCAGTAAATTCAGTATAGTGTAATATGAGGTTTTTGACTTGTGACAATTGTCTTGTGTCTGCAGGCAACACTAGGATGGTGTCATCAGCATATTGGATAACAGGAAAGTCTGGGCAAGCCTGGCTATCAATAGGTGTCTGTATCATATTCTGGTGCATTGCCTCATTAAGTATTGACTGAAGAAGATCAGCTGCAAGAACAAAAAGTAGTGGAGATACAGGGTCTCCTTGCCTGACTCCTTGCTTGAAGTGGAAGACCTTTCCTGGAACTCCATTGAGCAAAACTGATGATGTTCCTGATGAAAGCAACATTGTGATCCAATTTAACCATCTATCTCCCAAACCTCTTGCTCTCAGTATTGCAATTATTGCTTTGTGATTAAGCAGATCAAATGCCTTTTCAAAATCCAGTTTGACCAACACAAATGGTCTTTTAGACTGCTGGCACTGATGTAAGTATTCAAATGCCCACCCAAGACAGTCATGAATGGTTCTGTTCTTGATGAACCCATATTGGTTGGTATGCACAATTCTTAGGATGACTGTCTGCAACCTGTTTGCCAGTAACTTTGTTATAATTTTGATTGTGCAGTTGAGCAAAGAAATTGGCCTGAAGTCATTGGCACTGACTGGATTGTCTTTCTTGGGTATTAAAGTGATGAAAGAAGCATTAATACTTTGAAGAGAAATAGTTCCTTGGTAAAAATCATCAATCAGTTTATAAAAATCTTCAGTAATAATTTTCCAACATGCTTTAATGAAATCTCCATTGAATCCATCTGGACCTGGTGCTTTGTCAGAAGGGAGTTGTTGAATGACATCATCAATTTCCTTTTTGGTAAAAGGAGCATCTAGATCTTGTATCCACTCTAGTGATTAGGTTGATCAAATTTAAAGGATCTGAAGTGCTACCATTCTGTCCCAGCCTATCTTTAAAAGATTTCCAAAGAATTGCAGCCTTGGCATGGTGTTCTGATTGCTCAATACCCTGGTCATCTTGCAAAGATTGAATGAAGTTATGTCTGTATTTGATGGTGGCCTTTGCTTGAAAGAACTTTGAATTTTCATCTCCAAATTTAACCCACCTCATTGTTGCCCTTTGTCTCCAAAAGATTCTCTGAAAGGATAGGAGTTTTAACAAATGTTCCTTGAGCATTTCTCTGCTATTGATTTCAATGTCATTGAGTAGCCTATATTCCTCAAAGTGATCTGATGACCCACAAGTATAGGGGATCACAACAGTTTTTGAGGGTAGAGTATTCAACCCAAATTTATTGATTCGACACAAGGGGAGTCAAAGAATATTCACGAGTATTAGCAGCTGAGTTGTCAATTCAACCACACCTGAAAGACTTAATATCTGCAGCAAAGTTTTTAGTAGCAAAGTAGTATGGAAGTAACGGTAACGGTGACAAAAGTAACAGTAGCAGTTTTGTAGTGATTATAACAGTAGCAACGGCAAAGTAACTTAGCAAAGATCAATATGTGAAAAGCTCGTAGGCAACGGATCAGTGATGGATAATTATGTCGGATGGCATTCATCATGCAACAGTTATAACCTAGGGTGACACAGAACTAGCTCCAATTCATCAATATAATGTAGGCATATATTCTGTATATAGTCATACGTGCTTATAGAAAAGAACTTGCATGACATCTTTTGTCCTACCCTCCCGTGGCAGCGGGGTCCTAATGGAAACTAAGGGATATTAAGGCCTCCTTTTAATAGAGAATCATACCAAAGCATTAGCACTTAGTGAATACATGAACTCCTCAAACTACGGTAATCACCAGAAAGAATCCCAATTATTGTCACCTTGGGGTATGTGGATCATAACTCGTAATAGGTGTCTATAACTTGCAAGATAGGATCAAGAACACAAATATATTCATGAAAACATAATAGGTTCAGATCTGAAATCATGGCACTCGGGCCCTAGTGACAAGCATCAAGCATAGCAAAGTCATAGCAACATCAATCTCAGAACATAGTGGATACTAGGGATCAAACCCTAACAAAACTAACTCGATTACATGATAAATCTCATCCAACCCATCACCGTCCAGCAAGCCTACGATGGAATTACTCACTCCCGGCGGTGAGCATCATGAAATTGGTGATGAAGGAAGGTTGGTGATGATGATGGCGACAAATCCCCCTCTTCGGAGCCCCGAACGGACTCCAGATCTGCCCTCCCGATGAAGAACAAGAGGTGGCGGCGGCTCCGTATCATAAAACGCGATGAATCCTTCTCTCTGATTTTTTTCTCCGTGAATAGGTACTTATAGAGTTGGAATTAGGGTCGGAGGAGCTCCAGGGGGGCCACAAGCCTGCAGGGCGCGCCCCAGGGGGGTGGGCGCGCCGCCAGGGCTTGTGGCCGCTGGGTGGCCCCCCTCTGGTTGATTCTTGCGCCAATATTTTTTATATATTCCAAAAATATTCTCCGTAAATTTTCAGGTCAATCCGAGAACTTTTATTTCTGCACAAAAATAACACCATGGCAATTCTGCTGAAAACAGCTTCAGTCCGGGTTAGTTCCATTCAAATCATGCAAATTAGAGTCCAAAACAAGGGCAAAAGAGTTTGGAAAAGTAGATACGATGGAGATGTATCAACTCCCCCAAGCTTAACCCATTGCTTGTCCTCAAGCAATTCAGTTGACAAACTGAAAGTGACAAAGAAAAACTTTTACAAACTCTGTTTGATCTTGTTGTTGCAAATATGTATAGCCAGCATTCAGGGTTTCGGCAAAGATTATGAACTAACCATATTCACAATAACATTTAGGTCTCACATTTACTCATAACAATGGCATAATCAACTAGTGAGCAATAATAATAAATCTCGGATGACAACACTTTTTCAAAACAATCAGGATATAATATGACAAAATGGTATCTCGCTAGCCCTTTCTGAGACCGCAAAACATAAATGCAGAGCACCCCTGAAGATCAAAGACTGACTAGACATTGTAATTCATGGCAAAAGAGATCCAGTCACACTCATACTCAATATCAATTAATAACAAAGCATACAAATGACAGTGGTGCTCTCTAGCTGGTGCTTTTTATAAGAGGATGATGACTCAACAATAAAAGTAAATAGATATGCCCTTCGCAGAGGGAAGCAGGGATTTGCAAAGGTGCCAGAGCTCGGAGCTTTTAAAACAGAGATAAATATAATTTTGAGCGGTATGCTTTCATTGTCAACATAACAACCAAGAGATCTCACTATCTTCCATGCTAGATACATTATATGCGGTTCCCAAACAGAATGGTAAAGTTTTTACTCCCCCTCCACCAACAATCACACTCCACGGCTAGCCGAATTCACGGGTGTCGTCCATGCCAACAACAGTCCTGGGCGAGTTTTGTTTTATGATTATATTTTGATTTGATTTCGAGCATGGAACTGGGCATCCCGATTACCAGCCACTGTCTCTAGAATGACAAGTGAATAAACACTCAGCGTGAGAATAACCCACCTGGCATGGAAGATACTGACAGCCCCCAGTCACTACATGAGCGATTCGGGCATACAAAACAGATTATTATTTGAAGGTTTAGAGTTTGGCACATGCAAATTTACTTGGAACGGCAGGTAGATACCGCATATAGGTAGGTATGGTGGACTCATATGGAACAACTTTGGGTTTAAGGAAGTGGATGCACAAGCAGTATTCCCGCTTAGTACAAGTGAAGGCTAGCAAAAGATTGAGGAGCGACCAACTAGAGAGCGACAACGGTCATAAACATGCATTGAGATTAACCAACATTGAGTGCAAGCATGAGTAGGATATAAATCACCATGAACATAAAATATCATGTAGGCTATGTTGTTTTTGTTACAACTACATGCGTGAACATGTGCCAAGTCAAGCCACTCGAATCATTTAAAGGAGGATACCATCCTATCATACTACATCATAACCATTTTAAATTGCATGTTGGCACATAAAACAAACCATTATACACTCCTAGCTAATTAAGCATGGCATGAGTAACTATAATCTCTAATTGTCATTGCAAACATGTTTCATTCATAATGGGCTGAATCAAGAACGATGAGCTAATCATATTTACAAAAACAAAATAGGTCGAGTTCGTACCAGCTTTTCTCCATCTCAATCATTTCATCATATATCGTCATTATTGCCTTTCACTTGCACGACCGAACGGTGTGAATAATAATAAGAGTGCACGTGCATTGGACTAAGCTGGAATCTGCAAACATTCATTCAAAGGAGAAGACAAGGTAATATGGGCTCTTTGTTAGATCAACAATAATGCATATGAGAGCCACTCAACATTTTCATCGTGGTCTTCACCTTACGACCCAAAGAAAAGGAAAAGAATTTCAAAGAAACACACTGAAATATTTTTGGAGTTTTTTGTTTTTCTGAAGAAAGTAAAACGAAAACGAGAAAAACTATTTACACGGGAAAGCTCCCAACAAGCAAAAGAAGAACGAGAAATCTTTTTGGGTTTTCTTTTAATACTACTACTAAATAAACTAGAAATAAAAACTAAAAAGAAGCGAGAACTATTTTTTTTTTGATTTTCTCAAAGTTTTTCAAACACACAAGAAGAAAGCGAGAAAAAGAAATAAACTAGCATGGATAATACAATGAAAAAGTATGAACACCGACAACTGAAATGAGTGTGTGAACATGAATGTAATGTCGGTGAGAGATACGTACTCCCCCAAGCTTAGGCTTTTGGCCTAAGTTGGTCTAGGGCCACGGCTCGAAATAACCCTCTCCTCGATACTCCGGAGGGTCCTGAGGGTTCCACTGGTTAGCGAGCTTCTGTGGCTCCCACTGAAGAACGGGCTCCTGGTATGGATCAGGAACTGGTGCTCGCTCAGGTGCTGGGGGTTGTGAAAGACCCCAAAATCTGTAGATGTCCTCGGGCATAATAGTGTACCTGCCTGAACGAATATCGAACAAAGAAGAAGCAGGCAAATCAATAGTCTCACAAGTACCCTGACTAAATACTAAGTTGTAGAGGAGCCTCTTGTCCTTATCATTCTTAATAAAATCATGCGCTACCATACTATTATAGTTCAAATATCTAGTCGGTAGCAGCATCTCCTCCTCCTCATCATGCCGAATGGGTATCTCAAAATGTTCAGCAAGGCGAGAGGCATAGATGCCTCCAAAGATGGGACCCTTCGTGCGGTTTGTGTTTAACCGACGAGCAACAATAGAGCCCAAACTAAAAGTTCTATCACAATGTAAAACATGGCGCAAAATAGCAAGGTCCGGGGCACTAAGGCCTCCGCTCTCCCCACGACCAATCAAACATCTCCCATAAAATAATGAATAATAGCGTAAAACAGGAAAATGTAAGCTAGCCACTCTCGCTTCCGACACCCCTCTCTCTTCCTCTATAGTAGTTTCAGCAATAAAGTCCTCCACGTCTCTAGGACGTGGTTCACTGACGCTGCCCTCATAAGGTAATTTGCAAACATAGCAAAAATCATAAAGTGTCATTTGCTTAGGCACATCATACAAGTGAAATTCTACCATGGGAGGATCCTTCCTAGCATAAAAGTGAAAAATTTGCATGAAGGTGTTAGTGAGCAGAAGGTATTGTTCACACTTATCTTGGAGGAAGTCGGTGATGCCTGCATTCTCCGCCAAATAATAGAAATCATCATAAATTCCGGCCGCCCTCAAGAATGCATCACTTGGCCATTCACATGGTCGTACCTCCGCCGTATGCGGAAGGTTGTACTTGGGCTTCTTCTTCTCCTCATTTTCATTTTCATTTGAATTCCGGCTTGAAGAACCCCTTAACCATCTCTTCATCGTTTCTTTCTTTTTCTCTGAAAATATTCTGAAATTTTTAGTGACTCAAAATAAAAGTGAACAAAACTCAACAAAATTGATAGCAACTACTCCTACAAGTGTCTAGAGGCTATATCATGCAACAAAACTACTTTGGACCATATAAATTTGACATGCAAGCTCAAGAACAAGGTCACCACAGCAGCAAAAATTTGCAATAAATAAAGCACTAGAACAAAAACTAATTGGACCATTGGAGGAGTCACATACCGAAGAACAATCCCCCAAAACAGTTTTGCGAATGGAGCTTTGAGCAAGGAGATCGAAAATGGCAGCAAAATGAGCAAGAACACGGGTTTGAGGAATGGTGGGATTTTTCTGGAGGAAGACGAAGTGGATGGGTGCTGGCATAAGTGAGGGGGACCCACGTGGGACCCACAAGCCTTGTAGGTGCGCCCAGGGGGGTGGGCGCGCCCTATGGGCTTGTGGCCCACTGGTGCACCCCCCTGATGTGTTTTTAGTGCCAAAAATTCTAAAATATTCCATAAAAAATCATACTAAATTTTCAGGGCATTTGGAGAACTTTTATTTTTGGGACATTTTTATTGCACGGATAATTTAGAAAATAGATAAATAATAGTATTTTCTAAATAACAGAAAGTAAAAAGAGGATACAGAGAGTTGTGTTTACTAAATTCATCCATCTCATGCCCATCAAAAGGAATCCATTAACAAGGTTGATCAAGTCTTATTAACAAACTTCTTCCGAGTGACATGAAACCGGAGAATCTTTGAATAACACTAGGTTACCTCAACGGGTATATGCATGTCCCCAACAATAAGAATATCATATTTCTTTTTGACAGTAGGGAGAGGGAACTCAAACCTCTAATAGTAATTGTTGAAAATTTTCCAATAGAATTGATACTATTCACTTGAGGTTGTTTCTTTGGAAAGTGTACCGTATGCTCATTACCATTAACATAAAAAGTGACATTGCCCTTGTTGCAATCAATAACAGACCCTGCAGTATTCAAAAAGGGTCTACCAAGGATGATCGACATACTGTCGTCCTCGGGTATATCAAGAATAACAGAGTCCGTTAAAATAGTAACATTTGCAACTACGACAGGCACATCTTCACAAATACCGATGGGTATAGCAGTTGATTTATTGGCCATTTGCAAAGAGATTTTAGTTGATGTCAACTTATTCAAATCAAGTCTACGATATAAAGAGAAAGGCATAACACTAACACCGGCTCCAAGATCACATAAAGCAATTTTAACATAGTTTCTTTTAATGGAACATGGTATAGTTGGTATTCCTGGATCTCCTAGTTTCTTTGGTATTCCACCTTTAAATGTATAATTAGCAAGCATGGTGGAAATTTCAGCTTCCGGTATCTTTCTTTTATTTGTAACAATATCTTTCATATACTTAGCATAAGGAGATATTTTTAGAATATCAGTCAAACGCATACGCAAAAAGACAGGTCTAAGCATTTCAACAAAGTGCTCAAAATCCTCATCATCCTTTTTCTTGGATGGTTTAGGAGGAAAGGGCATGGGTTTTTGTACCCATGGTTCTCTTTCTTTACCATGTTTCCTAGCAATAAAGTCTCTTTTATCATATCTTTTATTCTTAGGTTGTGGGTTATCAAGATCAACAACAGGTTCAATCTCCACATCATTATCATTACTAGGTTGAGCATCAACATGAACATCATCATTAACATTATTACCAGGTTCATGTTCATCACCAGATTGTGTCTCAGCATCAGAAATAGAAATATCATTTGGATTCTCAGGTGTGTCTACAACAGGTTCACTAGAAGCATGCAAAGTCCTATCAGTTTTCTTTTTTCTTTTAGAAGGACTAGGTGCATCTGTATTAATTCTCTGAGAATCTTGCTCAATTCTCTTAGGATGGCCCTCAGGATACAAAGGTTCCTAAGTCATTTTACCACCTCTAGTCATAACTCTAACATCATGGTCATTGTTCTTATTATTCATCTCATTTAGCAAATCATTTTGTGCCTTGAGAACTTGTTCTACTTGAGTTTTTACCATGGAAGCATGTTTACTATAAATTTTGAGATCATTAACAGTTCTACACATGTAGTCACCCAAGCAGTCAAGCATATAAGCATTACGTTTCAATTGTCTACTAACATATGCATTGAAGTTTTCTTGTTTAACAATAAAGTTATCAAATTCATCCAAGCATTGACTAGCAGACTTATTATAAGGAATATCACCTTCATCAAATCTATAAATAGAATTTACCTCTACTACCTATGTCGGAGTATTAAGACCATGTATTTCTTCAATAGGTGGTAAATTCTTAACATCTTCAACTTTAATACCTTTTTCTTTCATAGATTTCTTTGCCTCTTGCATATCTTCAGGACTGAGAAATAGAATACCTCTTTTTTTCGGAGTTGGCTTAGGAGGCGGTTCGGGAAGAGTCCAATCATTATCATTACTCAATATGTTATTCAATAGCACTTCAGCTTGTTCAACAGTTCGTTCCCTGAAAACACAACCAGCACAACTATCTAGGCGGTCCCTAGAAGCATCGGTTAGTCCATTATAAAAGATATCAAGTATTTCATTTTTCTTGAGAGGATGATCAGGCAAAGCATTAAGTAATTGGAAAAGCCTCCCCCAAGCTTGTGGGAGACTCTCTTCTTCAATTTGCACAAAGTTAAATATTTCCTGTAAAGCAGCTTGTTTCTTATGAGCAGGAAAATATTTTTCAGAGAAGTAATATATCATATCCTGGGGACTACGCACACAACCAGGAGCAAGAGAATTAAATCATAACTTAGCATCACCCTTTAACGAGAAAGAAAACAACTTAAGAATATAGTAATAGCGATTTTTTTCCTCATGAGCAAACATGGTGGCTATATCATTTAATTTGGTAAGTTGTGCCACAACAGTTTCAGATTCATAACCATGGAAAGGATCAGATTCAACCAAAATAATTAACTCAGGATCGACAGAGAATTCATAATCCTTATCAGTGACAAAGATAGGTGAAGTAGCAAACTTAGGGTCATATTACATTCTAGCATTCAAAGATTTTTCTTTCCACTTGCATAGTAATTTCTTAAGGTCATCTCTATTCTTACAAGCAAGAAAGTCCCTAGCTACCTCTCCATCCATAACATAATCCTCAGGTATATCAGGCAATTCATATCTAGGAAAGCTAGGTCTAGCAGGTGTTTCAAAGTGTTCAGTTTTAATAATTTCATCAGTTTCAGAAATATCATCAGTTTCAGCATTCTCAATATCTTTAGCTCTAGCAAGTTGTTCATCAAGAAATTCACCCAGTGGCACAGTATTATCAAGCAAAGCAGTAGTATCATCATAAGCATCATGCATAGCAGAAGTAGCATCATCAATTACTTGCGACATATCAGAATGAATAGCAGGTGTAGGTGTCGCAAGCTTACTCAAAACAGAAGGTGAATCAAGTGCATAGCTAGATGGCAGTTCCTTACCTCCCCTCGTAGTAGAGGGAAAAATCTTGGTTTTGTTATCTTTCAAATTGCTCATAGTTATCAACAGATATAAATCCCAAGTGACTCAGAGAATAGAGCTATGCTCCCCGGCAACGGCGCCAGAAAAAGGTCTTGATAACCCACAAGTATAGGGGATCGCAACAGTTTTCGAGGGTAGAGTATTCAACCCAAATTTATTGATTCGACACAAGGGGAGCCAAAGAATATTCATGAGTATTAGCAGCTAAGTTGTCAATTCAACCACACCTGAATGACTTAATATCTGCAGCAAAGTTTTTAGTAGCAAAGTAGTATGGAAGTAACGGTAACGGTGACAAAAGTAACAGTAGCAGTTTTGTAGTGATTATAACAGTAGCAACGGCAAAGTAACTTAGCAAATATCAATATGTGAAAAGCTCGTAGGCAATAGATCAGTGATGGATAATTATGTCAGATGGCATTCATCATGTAACAGTTATAACCTAGGGTGACACAGAACTAGCTCCAATTCATCAATATAATGTAGGCATGTATTCCGTATATAGTCATACGTACTTATGGAAAAGAACTTGCATGACATCTTTTGTCCTACCCTCCCGTGGCAGCGGGGTCCTAATGGAAACTAAGGGATATTAAGGCCTCCTTTTAATAGAGAATCATACCAAAGCATTAGCACTTAGTGAATACATGAACTCCTCAAACTACGGTAATCACCGGAAAGAATCCCAATTATTGTCACCTTGGGGTATGCGGATCATAACTCGTAATAGGTGTCTACAACTTGCAAGATAGGATCAAGAACACAAATATATTCATGAAAACATAATAGGTTCAGATCTGAAATCATGGCACTCGGGCCCTAGTGACAAGCATTAAGCACAGCAAAGTCATAGCAACATCAATCTCAGAACATAGTGGATACTAGGGATCAAACCCTAACAAAACTAGCTCGGTTACATGATAAATCTCATCCAACCCATCACCGTCCAGCAAGCCTATGATGGAATTACTCACTCCCGGCGGTGAGCATCATGAAATTGGTGATGGAGGAAGGTTCGTGATGATGATGGCGACGAATCCCCCTCTCCAGAGCCCCGAACGGACTCCAGATCTGCCCTCCTGATGAAGAACAGGAGGTGGCGGCGGCTCCGTATCGTAAAATGCGATGAATCCTTCTCTCTGATTTTTTTCTCCGTGAATAGGTACTTATAGAGTTGGAATTAGGGTCGGAGGAGCTCTAGGGGGGCCACAAGCCTCCAGTGGGCGCGCCCCCAGGGCTTGTGGCCTCTGGGTGGCCCCCCTCTGGTTGATTCTTGTGCCAATATTTTTTATATATTCCAAAAATATTCTCCGTAAAATTTCAGGTCAATCGGAGAACTTTTATTTCTGCACAAAAATAACACCATGGCAATTCTGCTGAAAACAGTGTCAGTCCAGGTTAGTTCCATTCAAATCATGCAAATTAGAGTCCAAAACAAGGGCAAAAGAGTTTGGAAAAGTAGATACGATGGAGACGTATCATGATCCCACATCAGTATAACATTCTTGGTTGCTTGAATGCTGCCAGCTAAGTTTGAAATGTTCTTGCTCCAAATTTTGAGGCCTTTTCTAAGCCTTTTAAACTTAGCAGTGATCAATTTAGCATTTTCACTTTCCATCAGAGGTTGTTGCCAATTAGCTTGAACTGTATCTTTGAAATTGTGATGTTGCAGGCAAAAGTTTTCAAATCTAAAGACTTGTGCCTTTGGAATGCTAGCACCAATTGAGATGACATATGTGCAGTGATCTGAGACAGGTTTGGAAAGGGGAATTGCCATAGTGTTGGGGTAGTTTGAGGACCAATTTTCAGAAGTGAACACCCAATCAATTTTTTCCAACAGAGGGGCTTGCTGCATGTTGCTCCATGTGTAACTTCGACCCTTCAAAGGAATTTCCACTAGGGCAAGCTTACTGATGGCTTCATTGAATTGCATCATATTATTGATATCTCCAGTTCCCATGTTTCTGTTGGATGGGTATCTGATGTAGTTGAAGTCCCCAGTAATTATCCAATCTGTTTCCATAGGCATTTGAATATTTTTGAACCAGGATAAAAAGTTGTGCCTGCCTTCATTGTCACATGGTCCATAAATGTTTGTTAAGATCCAAGAATCACTAGTGTGAACTAAAATGAACCTCATAGAGATTGAAAACTCATTTTTGAACAAGCATTCACCTTGAAACATATTATCATTCCAGGCAATAAGCATTCCAGCTGAAGCTCCCAAAGAAGGCAAGAAATCAAATTTGTTGATCCTTTTGGGGCAGAAATTCTTAACATATGTGCTATCAAAGGTTTCTCTTTTTGTTTCTTGCAAATAGATCACTGAGTTGTTTGCTTCTTCTATTTTTTTTGAAATAGCTAGCCACTTATCACTTGAGTTTATACCTCTAACATTCCAACTCAGTATATTCCAGGATTTATTCATAGCAGCTTAAACAATCAAAGGGGCAAATATTTGTGGCATCACACTTGTACTTAAATTAGAGCAGGCAGATAATTCTTTTACAGTCCCACTGCATCCAAAGTCTTTGAAATGAAAGCAAAGCATAAAGTTCTGCGATTACAAAAGTGATCTGATTCAAAGTCTCATTACATAAACATTTTTGTTCTCCCAAAAAGAGACCTCCTACAAGACCTCTGCCACCATTTCTCAGATCCTCTAGTCCTTCCATGCAGGCTGCTTTCCTCCTCTCTTTGCTTTCTTCTGCAGAAGGTTCTCTTCTGTGCACACCTTTGGGTCCACCTTGCAATAAGATGAATTTAATTTTTTAATAACTTTGGTGCTACAGGCAGGAGGTTTAGCAGTACAAGCCATACAATTGCTATCTTGACATGCTTTCTTTTTAAATCCTTTATTCAAGTGCAACAGCCTTTCACTTCTCCTTACCTCAGATTCAACAACTGGCATTCTGTCCTTCCTTTTCCCTTTGAGGGCAGTAGGGCTGCAGAAGATGATCCCCTCTGAAGCAGCTGGGAGAGGATCCCCATCACCTCTAATTTCCTGCAACTGAGAACATGAGGGTGCTTCAGTTACAGGACAAGAATTAGGAATGAAGAACATTAACTGTTGTGAGTGTTGAATTCCTTCACAAATAATTTGCCACATAGGTGATTGCAAGAACATCTTTGCCCAGTCAAACTTCTCAGGAGTCAATAAAGCAGTACAGGTGAAATCCACCCAATCAAATGGTACCTTAATTGCTGTTGCTCCCTCAGTGTTCTGTGAAAAGTGCTGTTTCCAGGAAGATTGACTTGCAAAACCCTATCCTACTGAATCTGCATTAGAGTCAGTATTTGCAGGGTTAGATAGATATTTGCCTTTGACATTAAAACCTGGTGGTGCTGAGAGATCTGAGGAGTTAAAAGTGACATCAATACTTTCTGAGCCTGAAGAGGGCTTGGAGGTGGCATCTGAAGTGCAGTCCAGAATCTCAATTTCCTCATCAACTGTGGTGTCGTGATCATCCTCTCTGCCTATAGCATTCAGATATTCAGATGGTGTCGCAAGCTGAATGACAGGATCCACTCCTTCAGCTAGATTTTTTTAAAAAGAGATCCCTCTTCCTCATCATTTTCCTCTTCTAAAAAATGAGCATCTGTCAGCAAGGGAAATTGATGATGAGCTTGGTTGCTGAAAATAATATTTGGTGAAGGTGACTGTGGCAAATCCTGGTTAAGATCAATTCCTGTCAGGTTCACTTGCTGAGCTGGAGGCAGAAGGTTGAAGAAGTCAATTGGCTCAGCATGAGCAGGTGGTGCAGGTAAATCCTGATTGAGCTCCTGTTGGTGGGCTTGGATGGGCCCCAAAGCCAAGTTGAGGGCAGGTATGGCCTCCTGGGCCTGGCCCACGATGTTTAAAAAGCCATTTCCCTCCTCCACCTGGTTTGCATAATCCACTTGAATTCCTACCTCAACTCCATTTGACCCCACAGAGAGAGTGAGTTCACTGTGTGGGTCCATCTTAGGGAGATTAACCTGCATATGTTGCTCCTCCAAGGGTTGGAGAAGGTCAGCTAATTCCATGAATTCCCCATCTTCTAGCTCTTGGTCAATGAATTCATCTTCTTCTGCTGGCATTGCCCAGTGCCCCCATCCTGGCAGATCTTCATCATCATCTGGCTCTGCTTCTTCCTCCCAGTGCCCCCATCCTGGCATATCTTCATCATCATCTGGCTCTGCTTCTTCCTCAACTTGCTGCATAGCTTGCTGGTGAAAATTGTGCTGATTTCCATCCATGAGATCTTGAGCTTGATGCTGTTGAATAGGCCCAATGAAATGATTTAACTGGTTGGGGTGGTGAAAGTTGTTTGCTGGTTGTGGGTGGGGATTTCCATCTACAGGCACTAGGTCCTCATCTGGTGGCCCACCTCCCAGAAGTTCTTGCTGAACAATTACCACTGGCACTGTCCAGGATTCAGAATTAGGATCATCAGACTCCCCAACCACAATGCTAATAGGCACATCTCTCATTTCTTCTACTCTGATTTTGACCATAATGGCAGCCTGTGTGCTCCTAGCTCTGTCCCACAGCAACATCTTTCCAAAGCTTCTGACTGCATTTGCAAGCTCATGAATTTCTCTCTTATCAAAAGGAAATCCAATCAACAGTGCCCAAATATCTCTATTAAGTGCAAGGTTTCTCCAGTTTAATCCTTGGTTGTGCCTTTGGAAAATGACGTGAACATCTCCAAAAGCATGAGGGCTTTGGAGGACAAGAGCATCTCTGTCAAAAGGTGATCTTAATCTGACATAAGCTTGACCGAAGGGGCATGGACAAATTTCTTGAAAACCTAGGTGCTTGACTTGCGTGAGAAACTCTCCAATGATTTGCCTCACATTTGGGAAATGTAACTATTGGGTTGGCATGGGCACTATGGTGACAATGGCCCAATCTTCATGCCGCGGCGTGGCTGGATCGGTGATGACCCGCACCCTGGCCGGCCTACCTTCCACCTGGATCGCTTGATGATGAGGTGGGAGAAATGGCGTCGGATCAAAAGGAAAGTTTGCCATTGCCCGAGGAACAAGCTCTCCTCTCGACTCTGTAGATTGGAGGAGCCTGCTAACTGTCAATGGAGGCGGAGGTGGAAGAGAGGTCGAGCTAGATGTCTGGGGCGCTGGAGCATCAAGATTATTAGGTAGGGGAGTAACTCTTGGTACTTGATTGCCGGTGGTCTCGATAGCATTCCTCGAATAAGGCATCACAATCGCACCATTATCGGGGGTTGCTGCAGCAGGAGCAGATACTGAGGCAGTCAGACGATTTGACAAGGCGAGCGAGCGGAAGACCGAGCGGCAGCCACTGGCAACGTGGCCCCACTCCTTGCAATTACGACAACGGATTTTATTTGTGCGTTCCGGCCTCTCATGGCCCGTTAGCAGACATCTAACACAGAAGGCTTTGGAACGGGCCGTGGCGGGCCTTGGGTCAACAGAGTTACCTGAGGTTACTCCTGGACCATTTTGAATAGGCTGATTTCCCGCTTCATTATTGCCCGTGACCGGAAACTGAAGTCTGTCAAAAACCGTAGTAACTGCCACCGTTGATTGAGCTCGGTGATTTCTTTGATTTTGAGAATAATTTGAAGCTTGATTGTAAAATCTTGGGGCATGAACATCATCTGCATAGGAATTAGTATTTCTTGAACGAGAAACCACTGTCCATCCATCATCTTGTTTTGGATCGGGCAGAGAGCGATGCTTTGGCCCATTTGGTCCCCCAAAGGAGGAATCCAAGATTGAATTCAGGCAACGATACATTTCCTCCGTTGTAAATAGCAAAACCAACATTGATGGAAGAAACCGAGAACTTGAAAAGAGAATCACGCAGTTTCTGAACTTTGAACAAAGAAGCTCTTCCTCCAAAGCATGAGAGAAGAATTGTACCTACTGATTCCTCTGTGAGACGGATCTTGGATCTTGTAAACTCAGCCACCAAAGAGAATTCTCTTTGCCCAGTTTCTGCCGTGTAGCTGATCGGCAGTTTCAGGGAATGCCAGATGCGGTCTTCAAAGGCATGGCCTCTCTCAAAGTGGAGCTCTGATAAGGACATGGCTTACCCTAGATAAGAGAGGGGAGTGTGGTGGTCGCCGTAGCCGGAGTGGCTTGCGGCGTGAGCGGCGGTGGCCACTGTGGCCAACGGCGGGGCTAGGAGGAGCACATGGCCTTTTAGTAATACGGCTTTTGTGCAGAGCACTTTCGCTCCTACAACTACTGTAGTCATGAATCAATGCTTCCCTCTCCGGTGGATATGCTATAAGATGTACAAGTAGTCCTGAATTAATGCTTCCCTCTTCATGCTAGCTTCTTGGGAGGTGTGGAACGAATGCAACGCGAGAGTTTTTAGAAATTCCTTTTACCCTCCCTAGCGTAATTATTCATAGGATTAAGGACAAGGCCAACCTGTGGGTCCTTGCTGGCCCTAAACACTCGAGTTTGATCAACTTGATTCCCTTCATCTCCCTCCCCTGCAGGAGTGGCTTCGGCCCCGGCGACCATGGACCCGTGCCCCCATTCCGTGTCCATGGTTGTCCGGTTCAGCTCCGGATATGGTGCTCCCTGTGAGCTGCGTTCCTTCCGGCTCTTCTGGCTTGTCTGCATCTCGGCAGCACCGCACCCACTCCCTGCAGTTGCCCTTGGTTGGCCGACGTTCATCCCAGTGCAGCTCCGGCTCCGGCGTTCTCCTAGAGCTTCGTCCCCTTCCAGCTTCTCCGGTTCACTGGCATCTCTCTGCCGCTCTGGTCTCGGTGGACTAAATCTGCGTCCCCTTCCTGATCTTGGCTCGTCCAGGTTTCCGACCACTTTCACACCCTGTCTTTGTCGTTTCTTTCTTCCGCCCAGCCGTCCAACCCCGCCTACCTTGGTGACATGTCCACCCTTCGGCTTGATCCATAGCTCACATCTCCGGCGGCGTCCGGTGCCTCTTCGGCGGCGGGCGTAGCTTCCCTTCATGCGGTGATGGTTCCGGCTTGCGACTTGACTTCCTCATGTCTAACTTTGGCTCCGACGGCTCTCAAACTTTGGCCAGGGCGAAATCCCTGCTCGATCTTTCGATGCTGGCAGCGGCGACACCTGCGGGAGCCGTTGAAGAAAATATGCCCTAGAGGCAATAATAAAGTTGTTATTTATATTTCCTTATATCATGATAAATGTTTATTATTCATGCTAGAATTGTATTAACCGGAAACTTGATACATGTGTGAATACATAGACAAAACAAAGTGTCCCTAGTATGCCTCTACTTGACTAGCTCGTTGATCAAAGATGGTTAAGTTTCCTAACCATAGACATGTGTTGTCATTTGATAAACGGGATCACATCATTAGGAGAATGATGTGATGGACAAGACCCATCCGTTAGCATAGCATTATGATCGTTAAGTTTATTGCTGTTGCTTTCTTCATGACTTATACATATTCCTCTGACTATGAGATTATGCAACTCCCGAATACCGGAGGAACACCTTGTGTGCTATCAAACATCACAACGTAACTGGGTGATCATAAAGATGCTCTACAGGTGTCTCCGAAGGTGTTTGTTGGGTTGGCATAGATCGAGATTAGGATTTGTCACTCCGAGTATCGGAGAGGTATCTCTGGGCCCTCTCGGTAATGCACATCATATGAAGCCTTGCAAGCAATGTGACTAATGAGTTAGTTATGGGATGATGCACTACGGAACGTGTAAAGAGACTTGCCGGTAACGAGATTGAACTAGATATGATGATACCGACGATCAAATCTCGGGCAAGTAACATACCGATGACAAAGGGAATAACGTATGTTGTTATGCGGTTTGACCGATAAAGATCTTCGTAGAATATGTAGGAGCCAATATGAGCATCCAGGTTCCGCTATTGGTTATTGACCGGAGATATGTCTCGGTCATGTCTACATAGTTCTCGAACCCATAGGGTCCGCACGCTTAATGTTCGATGACGATTTGTATTATGAGTTATGTGATTTGATGACCGAAGATAGTTCGGAGTCCCGGATGAGATCACGGACATGACGAGGAGTCTGGAAATGGTCGAGAGGTAAAGATCAATATATTGGAAGGCTATATTCAAATATCGGAAAGGTTCCAAGTGATTCGGGTATTTTTCGGAGTACCGGAGAGTTACGGGAATTCGCCGGGGGAAGTAGTGGGCCTTAATGGGCCATACGGGAAAGGAGAGAAGGGCCTCAAGGGGTGTCCGCGCGCCTCCCCATTGGCTGGTCCGAATTGGACTAGGAGGGGGCGGCGCCCCCCTCCTTCCTTCTCCCCTCTTCCTCCTTCCCTCCTTCTCCTACTAGGAATAGGAAAGAGGAGGGGAATCCTACTTGGACTGGGGAGTCCTAGTAGGTTTCCCCACACCTGGCGCGCCCCCCTTGGGCCGTCCACCTCTTCCCTCCCCTCCTTTATATACGTGGCCAGGGGGCACCCCAATGGCACACAAGTTGATCTTTTAGCCGTGTGCGGTGTCCCCCTCCACAGTTACACACCTCGGTCATATCGTCGTAGTGCTTAGGCAAAGCCCTGCGCCGGTAACATCATCAACACCGTCGCCACGCCGTCGTGCTGACAGAACTCTCCCTCGTCCTCAACTGGATCAAGAGCACGAGGGACGTCATCGAGCTGAACGTGTGCTGAACGCGGAGGTGCTGTACGTTCGGTACTTGGATCGGTTGGATCGCGAAGAAGTTCGACTACATCAACCGTGTTACTAAACGCTTCCGCTTTCGGTCTACGAGGGTACGTGGACACACTCTCCCGTCTCGTTGCTATGCATCTCCTAGATAGATCTTGCGTGATCGTAGGATTTTTTTTTTTGAAATACTACGTTCCCCAACAGTGGCATCAGAGTCAGGTCTATGCGTAGATGATATGCACGAGTAGAACACAAAGAGTTGTGGGCGATAATAGTCATACTGCTTACCACCAACGTCTTACTTTGATTCGGCGGTATTATTGGATGAAGCAGCCCGGACCGACATTACATGACCGCGTTCATGAGACTGGTTCTACCGACGTGCTTTGCACAAAGGTGGCTGACGGGTGTCTGTTTCTCCAACTTTAGTTGAATCGAGTTTGACTACGGCCGGTCCTTGTTGAAGGTTAAAACAACACACTTGACGAAAAATCGTTGTGGTTTTGATGCGTAGATAAGAACGGTTCTTGCTAGAAGCCCGTAGCAGCCACGTAAAACTTGCAACAACAAAGTAGAGGACGTCTAACTTGTTTTTGCAGGGCATGCTGTGATGTGATATGGTCAAGACATAATGTGATATACGTTATTGTATGAGATGATCATGTTTTGTAAAAGTTATCGGCAACTGGCAGGAGCCTTATGGTTGTCGCTTTATTGTATGAAATGCAATCGCCATGTAATTGCTTTACTTTATCACTATGCGGTAGCGATAGTCGTAGAAGCAATAGTTGGCGAGAGGACAACAACGCTACGATGGAGATCAAGGTGTCAAGCCGGTGACGATGGAGATCATGACGGTGCTTTAGAGATGGAGATCAAAGGCACAAGATGATGATGACCATATCATGTCACATATTTTGATTGCATGTGATGTTTATCTTTTATGCATCTTATTTTGCTTAGTACGGCGGTAGCATTATAAGATGATCCCTCACTAAAAATTTCAAGGTATAAGTGTTCTCCCTGAGTATGCACCGTTGCGAAAGTTCTTCGTGCCGAGACACCACGTGATGATCAGGTGTGATAAGCTCTACGTTCACATACAACGGGTGCAAGACAGTTTTGCACATGCGGAATACTCGGGTTAAACTTGACGAGCCTAGCATATGCAGATATGGCCTCGGAACACTGGAGACCGAAAGGTCGAACGTGAATCATATAGTAGATATGATCAACATAGAGATGTTCACCATTGAAAACTACTCCATCTCACGTGATGATCAGACATGGTTTAGTTGATATGGATCACGTGATCATTTAGATGACTAGAGGGATGTCTATCTAAGTGGGAGTTCTTAAGTAATATGATTAATTGAACTTAAATTTATCATGAACTTAGTCCTGATAGTATTTGCATATCTATGTTGTAGATCAATAGCTCGCGTATAGCTTCCCCGTTTTTATTTATGATATGTTCCTAGAGAAAACTAAGTTGAAAGATGATAGTAGCAATGATGCGGACTTGGTCCGTGATCTGAGGATTATCCTCATTGCTGCACAGAAGAATTATGTCCTTGATGCACCGCTAGGTGACAGACCTATTGCAGGAGCAGATGCAGACGTTATGAACGTTTGACAAAGCTCGGTATGATGACTACTTGATAGTTTAGTGCACCATGCTTTACGGCTTAGAACCGGGACTTCAAAATGTTTTGACGCCACGGAGCATATGAGATGTTCCAAGAGATGAAATTGGTATTTTAGACTCATGCCCGTGTCGAGAGGTATGAGACCTCTGACAAATACTTTGCCTACAAGATGGAGGAGAATAGCTCAACCAGTGAGCATATGCTCAGAATGTCTGGGTACTACAATCGCTTGAATCAAGTGGGAGTTAATCTTCCAGATAAAATAGTGATTGACAGAGTTCTCTAGTCACTATCACCAAGTTACTAGAACTTCGTGATGAACTATAATATGAAAGGGATGAATAATACAATTCCCGAGCTCTTCGCGATGCTAAAGGCTGCGAAGGTAAAGATCAAAAAGGAGCATCAAGTGTTGATGGTTAACAAGACCACTAGTTTCAAGAAAAAGGGCAAAGGGAAGAAGGGGAACTTCAAGAAGAATAGCAAGCAAGTTGCTACTCCCGGGAAGAAGCCCAAGTCTGGACCTAAGCCTGAAACTGAGTGCTTCTACTGCAAAGAGACTGGTCACTGGAAGCGGAACTGCCCCAAGTATTTGGCGGATAAGAAGGATGGCAAAGTGAACAAAGGTATATTTGATATACATGTTATTGATGTGTATTTTACTAGTGTTCATAGTAGCCCCTGGGTATTTGATACTGGTTCAGTTGCTAACAGTAGTAACTCGAAACAGGAGTTGCAAAATGAACAGAGACTAGTTAATGACGAGGTGACGATGTGTGTTGGAAGTGATTCCAAGGTTGATAAGATCACCATTGCACACTCCCTCTACCTTCGGGATTAATGTTGGACCTAAATAAATGTTATTTGGTATTTGCGTTGAGCATGAATATGATTGGATCATGTTTATTGCGATACGGTTATTCATTTAAGTCAGAGAATAATTGCTGTTCTGTTTAAATGAATAAAACCTTCTATGGTCATACACTCAATATAAATGGTTTATTGAATCTCGATCGTAGTGATACACATATTCATAATATTGATGCCAAAAGATGCAAAGTTGATAATGATAATGCAACATATTTTGTGGCACTGCCGTTTAGGTCATATTGGTGTAAAGCGCATGAAGAAACTCCATACTGATGGACTTTTGGAATCACTTGATTATGAATCATTTGATGCTTGCGAACCATGCCTCATGGGCAATATGACTAAAACTCCATTCTCCGGAACAATGGAGCGAGCTATAGACTTATTGGAAATAATACATACCGATGTATGCGGTCCAATGAGTATTGAGGCTCGCGGCGGGTATCGTTATTTTCTGACCTTCACAGATGATTTGAGCAGATATGGGTATATCTACTTAATGAAACACAAGTCTGAAACATTTGGAAAGTTCAAAGAAATTCAGAGTGAAGAGGAAAATCATCGTAACAAGAAAATAAAATTTCTACGATCTGATCGTGGAGGTGAATATTTGAGTTATGAGTTTGGTCTTCATTTGAAACAATGTGGAATAGTTTCACAACTCACGCCACCTGGAACACCACAGCGTAATGGTGTGTCCGAACGTCGTAACCGTACTTTATTAGATATGGTGCGATCTATGATGTCTCTTCCGATTTACCACTATCGTTTTGGGGTTATGCATTAGAGACAGCTGCATTCACGTTAAATAGGGCACCATCTAAATCCATTGAGACGACACCATATGAACTGTGGTTTGGCAAGAAACCTAAGCTGTCATTTCTTAAAGTTTGGGGTTGTGATGCTTATGTGAAAAAGCTTCAACCTGATAAGCTCGAACCCAAATCGGAGAAATACGTCTTCATAGGATACCCAAAGGAGACTGTTGGGTACACCTTCTATCACAGATCCGAAGGCAAGATATTCGTTGCTAAGAATGGATCCTTTCTAGAGAAGGAGTTTCTCTCGAAAGAAGTGAGTGGGAGGAAAGTAGAACTTGATGAGGTAATTGTACCTTCTCCCGAATTGGAAAGTAGTTCACCACAGAAATCAGTTCCAGTGATGCCTACACCAATTAGTGAGGAAGTTAATGATGATGATCATGAAACTTCGGATCAAGTTGCTACCGAACCTCGTAGGTCAACCAGAGTACGTTCCGCACCAGAGTGGTACGGTAATCCTGATCTGGAAATCATGTTACTAGACCATGACGAACCTACGAACTATGAGGAAGCGATGATGAGCCCAGATTCCGCGAAATGGATTGAGGCCATGAAATCTGAGATGGGATCCATGTATGAGAACAAAGTGTGGACTTTGGTTGACTTGCCCGATGATCGGCAAGCCATTGAGAATAAATGGATCTTCAAGAGGAAGACAGACGCTGATAGTAGTGTTTCTATCTACAAAGCTCGAATTGTCGCAAAAGTTTTTCGACAAGTTCAAGGTGTTGACTATGGTGAGATTTTCTCACTCGTATCGATGCTTAAGTCTGTCCGAATCATGTTAGCAATTGCCGCATTTTATGAAATCTGGCAAATGGATGTCAAAACTGCAATCCTTGATGGATTTATTAAAGAAGAGTTGTATATGATACAACCAGAAGGTTTTGTCAATCCTAAAGGTGCTAACAAAGTGTGCAAGCTCCAGCGATCCATCTATGGATTGGTGCAAGCATCTCGGAGTTGGAATATACGCTTTGATGAAGTGAACAAAGCATATGGTTTTATACAGACTTGCGGTGAAGCCTGTATTTACAAGAAAGTGAGTGGGAGCACTACAGTCTTTCTGATAAGTATATGTGTATGACATATTGTTGATCGGAAATGATGTAGAATTTTTTCTGAAAAGCATAAAGGAGTGTTTGAAAGGAGTTTTTTCAAAGAAAGACCTCGGTGAAGCTGCTTACAGATTGGGCATCAAGATCTATAGAGATAGATCAAGACGCTTGATAAGATTTTTTTAATGAGTACATGCCTTGACAAGATTTTGAAGTAGTTCAAAATGGAACAGTCAAAGAAGGAGTTCTTGCCTGTGTTACAAGGTGTAAAATTGAGTAAGACTCAAAACCCGACCACGGCAGAAGATAGAAAGAGAATGAAAGTCATTCCCTATGCCTCAGTCATAGGTTCTATAAAGTATGCCATGCTATGTACCAGACCAGTTGTGTGCCTTGCTATGAGTTTAGCAAGGAGGTATGATAGTGATCCAGGAGTGGATCACTGGATAGCGGTCAAAGTTATCCTTAGTTACCTAAAAGGACTAAGGAAATATTTCTCGGTTATGGAGGTGATAAAGAGTTCATCGTAAAGAGTTACGTCGATGCAAACTTTAACACTGATCTGGATGACTCTGAGTCTCAATCTGGATACATATTGATAGTGGGAGCAATTAGCTAGAGTAGCTCCATGCAGAGCATTGTAGACATAGAAATTTGCAAAATACATACGGATCTGAATGTGGCAGACCCATTGACTAAACTTCTCTCACAAGCAAAACATGATCACACCTTAGTACCCTTTGGTGTTAAATCACATGGCGATGTGAACTAGATTATTGACTCTAGTAAACCCTTTGGATGTTGGTCACATGGCGATGTGAACTATGGGTGTTAATCACATGGTGATGTGAACTATTGGTGTTAAATCACATGGCGATGTGAACTAGATTATTGACTCTAGTGCAAGTCGGAGACTGAAGAAAATATGCCCTAGAGGCAATAATAAAGTTGTTATTTATATTTCCTTATATCATGATAAATGTTTATTATTCATGCTAGAATTGTATTAACCGGAAACTTGATACATGTGTGAATACATAGACAAAACAAAGTGTCCCTAGTATGCCTCTACTTGACTAGCTCGTTGATCAAAGATGGTTAAGTTTCCTAACCATAGACATGTGTTGTCATTTGATAAACGGGATCACATCATTAGGAGAATGATGTGATGGACAAGACCCATCCGTTAGCATAGCATTATGATCGTTAAGTTTATTGCTGTTGCTTTCTTCATGACTTATACATATTCCTCTGACTATGAGATTATGCAACTCCCGAATACCGGAGGAACACCTTGTGTGCTATCAAACGTCACAACGTAACTGGGTGATCATAAAGATGCTCTACAGGTGTCTCCGAAGGTGTTTGTTGGGTTGGCATAGATCGAGATTAGGATTTGTCACTCCGAGTATCGGAGAGGTATCTCTGGGCCCTCTCGGTAATGCACATCATATGAAGCCTTGCAAGCAATGTGACTAATGAGTTCGTTACGGGATGATGCACTACAGAACGAGTAAAGAGACTTGCTGGTAACGAGATTGAACTAGATATGATGATACCGACGATCAAATCTCGGGCAAGTAACATACCGATGACAAAGGGAATAACGTATGTTGTTATGCGGTTTGACCGATAAAGATCTTCGTAGAATATGTAGGAGCCAATATGAGCATCCAGGTTCCGCTATTGGTTATTGACCGGAGATATGTCTCGGTCATGTCTACATAGTTCTCGAACCTGTAGGGTCCGCACGCTTAACGTTCGATGATGATTTGTATTATGAGTTATGTGATTTGATGACCGAAGATAGTTCGGAGTTCCAGATGAGATCACGGACATGACGAGGAGTCTGGAAAGGGTCGAGAGGTAAAGATCGATATATTGGAAGGCTATATTCGGACATCGGAAAGGTTCCGAGTGATTCGGGTATTTTTCGGAGTACCGGAGAGTTACGGGAATTCGCCGGGGGAAGTAGTGGGCCTTAATGGGCCATATGGGAAAGGAGAGAAGGGCCTCAAGGGGTGGCCGCACGCCCCCCTCCTTCCTTCTCCCCTCTTCCTCCTTCACTCCTTCTCCTACTAGGAATAGGAAAGAGGAGGGGAATCCTACTTGGACTGGGGAGTCCCAATAGGATTCCCCACACCTGGCGCGCCCCCCTTGGGCCGGCCACCTCTTCCCTCCCCTCCTTTATATACGTGGCCAGGGGGCACCCCAATGGCACACAAGTTGATCTTTTAGCCGTGTGCGGTGCCCCCCTCCACAGTTACACACCTCGGTCATATCGTCGTAGTGCTTAGGCGAAGCCCTGCGCCGGTAACATCATCAACATCGTCGCCACGCCGTCGTGCTGACGGAACTCTCCCTCGTCCTCAACTGGATCAAGAGCACGAGGGATGTCATCGAGCTGAACGTGTGCTGAACGCGGAGGTGCCGTACGTTCGGTACTTGGATCGGTTGGATCGCGAAGAAGTTCGACTACATCAACCGCGTTACTAAACGCTTCCGCTTTCGGTCTACGAGGGTACGTGGACACACTCTCCCGTCTCGTTGCTATGCATCTCCTAGATAGATCTTGCGTGATCGTAGGATTTTTTTTTGAAATACTACGTTCCCCAACAGCCGTACCCTTCTTGGAGACGCTATCATGGCCGTTATCTGTGCCCCTCTTCGAGCATCAGGGGGAACCCTAGGTCCGGTTTCTCGGATCGGGTGGGGACGATGCCTCGGTGTCGTTCTCTTTCGTGAAGGCGCTGTCTTGTCTGTTTGTGACGTCCTCGGCGGTGGATTTGGAGATGTTGCTCGTCATGTTGGTTTTGGTTCGGGCTGCTTCCCAGGGCGCCAAGTTTAGCCGTGTTGTTTCTCCATTTGGGGCGAGCATCCCTTGTCTCTCTGCTGCGGACATCATGTTCACGCCTTTCGCGTTTGTGTCATGCGTTGTACCACCTCCTATACTCACTCTTAACTTCTTCTATCAATGAAATGATACGCAAGCTTTACGTATTCGCGAAAAAAATGCCGCGAGAGTAGATCTCGGTGTCGTTCTTTTTCTTTTAATACCTTCTTATCTGCAAATAATGCATGCTTTTTTTAGTTGAATATAAACAATTCTACACAAAGAACATGGGAAGGTTTGGTGCTACCACTATTAGCAACGATCAATGTACCCCTCAAAAAGAAAGAAGAAGCAACGATCAACGTCAGAAACGAAAACGATGTACAACAGAACAAAACTAGTCATGAATTAATGCCTGCGAAATTAGTCGAATCTTATGTGCAACTATAAATTTTTTAGTCGAATTTGGTGAACAAGACATTACTGTGTGATGATATAAACACGAGAACTTGTTTATTACTCCCAACGTCTCATAATATATCACTATGCTCTTTAACCATGCGACGGAGGGGGTAGAATTTGTGAGAAAACGAAAAGGAAGTGAGGCGAAGGGGCGGAAAGCCACACACACACGTGGACGCATCTAGTCCGGGTGTGTGTGATGACCGAGTGACACACACAAGACACATATATTCAGCCAGGAGGAAGCAGAGGAGGCGGAGGAAAGCTCCAAGGGCGGCCAGCCAGCCAGATACAACATACAGCACCGAGAAAGATTCTTTCCCCCCTCCTCCTCCTCCTGCCATCCGCCGCCGGCCACCCAACAATGGCGGCCACCCCCCTCGACTCCGCCTGGGAGGTACGCGCCCATCGTTCCGATCTCTGTTTCCCCTCCCCGCTATACGTGCCGATCTTGACGGATCTCTCGTCTCCCTCTCCGTCGCCGTCTCCGGCCTTGTTGTCGGGATCAACGAATGCAGTGGCTGATCACCAACTTCAGCGAGTTCCAGCTGGCCACCGTCGTCACCTTCGTCCTCCACGAGAGTGTCTTCTTCCTCTCCGGCTTCCCCTCCCTCCTCTTCGAGCGCTTCGGACTCTTCGCCAAGTACAAGATCCAGGTCTGCTCCTACCCATCTCGCACGCTTCTTGATTGATTGATTGATTGATTTGATCCATCCACTAGATAGACGTGCCTAGGCCCATCTTGCACGTCCAATGTTGTTTGTATACCTTCGAAATTTCGCGACAAGAGATAGCATGGTGGGAGAACAGTCATGGAAGATAACCAAACCTTTTTGCAACCTATGATTGGATGGTCTTTTTCTTCTTTTGTAAAAATTTCTCTATCATCACAAGCAAGACTGACGAGTAAGACAGCCGAACCAAACAGGAGTAGACAACACTCATTTTCGTTTGGCTCTCTTCCCTACTGTTTAAGAAGCTATTTCTGCCTTCTGCTATTAGAGTTTTATAAAGTGATACATTGCGCCTCGCGTCCAAATCAAACTGCCTGCTGAGAGAAGGAAAATAAGGATGAGAAACACTGGTGACATGGCTCAGCTAAACATGCATCGAAAGACTTATGGATTTTCACTGTAGATGCTGCACTAATACTTAAACCTTGTATTTCTTGATCAAGCTATAATAAATTCCTGCCCCGAGGTTATGATTTCAAAATATGAAAATAAAAGTTCCAAGCTGAATTTTTTTTTTGACTTTGGAATGCTTTAATTCTAAGCACTCTGGGAATCAATCTCTGCACCTTTATCAGGACAAACAAATGCCTAAGTAGTGAGATACAAGATGCAGGTCTGCTCTTAACTATGTCACATGCTTCTTGATTGATCCTTCCACTAGATAGACATATATAGGTCCATCTTCCATGTGAAATGCATGTGTACCACACATGGTGGGAGAACTGTTAGATGAGATAACACGGGAATATACAGGGAAGGTAACCAAACCTTCTTCTAAGCTGTTAATGGATGTTTTTCTCTTACATAACTTTCTCTATATGGCAAGTAAGACAGCCCAAGCAAGGAAGAAATGTATCGGATTTATTTCGATATATGATACTATATGAACCAAACAACACTAGGCACCAGCTGTTTTCATTTCACGTTCTTTGCTCCTATTTAAGAAACTATTTCTGACTTTTGATGTTAGAGATTCAGAGTAAAAACTTACACCTCACACCCAAATCAAAATGTCTTCTGAGGAGAAGGAAAATAAGGACGGGATACATTTGGTCAGCTAGGCGTGTCTGTGGTCATCGAAAAGTCTTTCACATAACTTTCTCTATCAAGGAAGTGATGTATTTCAATTGTATGGTACTGAGGTGAACCAAACAACACTAGGCACCGCCCATTTTCATTTCATGTTCTGCGCTCCTATTTAAGAAACTATTTTTTAGTTTTTCTTTTAGAGATTCAAATTCAGACATGTTGTATGATACTGATATGAACCATAAAAGAGTAGGAAACACTCATTTTTAGTTAGTTTCTTCGCTACTGTTTAAGAAGCTATTTCTGCCCTTTGCTGTTAGAGATTTATGAAGTGATATATTACATCCTGTGTCCAAATTAAACTGCCAGCTGAGACAAAGATAATGGGGATGACAAATACTTGGTCAGCAGTGGCGGAGCCAGGTTTGAAGTTTGTATGCGACTTCATTTGACATTCCAAATAGATTTAGATGACCAAAATCTGTGTGATACAACTACCAAACATATAATGCAATAAAACATGAAGTCATAAAAGTTGCTGGCATTGGCACCCGTCGACAGAGGATCCTACTTGCAACATGTAACCATTTTTTGTATGCATTTAGATATCAGTTGGGTGCGTCCACCCTGTTGCCTCTTTTACTGTTGTTATAGTCGTGACTCTGCTCTAGCTCCTCTGTCCATCACTGTTGTTTGTCCCTCTTGTTCCATCTTGGGGTGCTGGTGGGTTCAGTATGTGGCGGTGTGGTGGCTGTGGCATGCATCGTGTGATGCGGGTCGAGATTCGGGCTGGCCAAAGACTTAGCAAGAACAGGAGATTGCAGCTTTTTTTGGTTTGGCATACCGAGTAGACACAAGTGTAAATGAAGTGGACATTTTTTGTGGACACGTAACGTATTGGCCCAGGCCTACCGATGAATCAAGGAGGCGTCCCCTCCTTCCTTACATGGATCAGATATGCCACTTCACCTTCATACCTGCAGATCAAAGCTTACATTTGGTGTTCCCATAGTGTCATAGCTAAGGGTATGAGGAGGTGTGCTTCCCTAGTTAGCAACCTGGAGACTAGATGGATACCCCTGCTTGCCCCTACGGTGGCACTGCCCATGGGTCACAGGGCTCAGCTAAACTTGTGTCTCTGGACATTTTTTTTTCACCGCAGATGTAGGAGCGCTGCTTGAATATTGCATATTTTTACCATAATATAACTTCCTGCCCGAGGTTATTAAAAACAGAAATAGAAGTTCCAAGCTAACAAATCTTTGGAATATGAGTGCTTTAATGCTAAGCCGTTCCGGAGTCAAATGCTGCATCTTTGTAACGCTCCCAGATTGGCTACTGGGTATAAGCCTGGCTACCAATTGGGATCTATACTGGTCCCACAGACCAACAGTGCGCGTCAGATTCATGCCAAACCTTGGTGGTAGGGCCTCTGCTGTGAAGGCATCATAACATATCTCAATTTTCTCATTAGCTGCTGCCATAAATTTTCCATGACAATGCCTCAAAACTGCCCCAACTGCGCCTTGTAGCAAGTCCGCATCAAAGGCTGCATCCACATTGAGCTTTACATAATCTTTCCTCGGTTTCATCCAGCCCCCAGTTCTAACTTTACTCTTCGTGAGCAAGTTAGACCAAAAATTGCAGCAAGGACTTTCACAGATAAACAAACCTGAGCAGCAGATAGACATTGTTCACCGTGGAGGAATTTCCTGTGTTCCCACCATAAGTACCAAGTTTTGGCTTGACTGCCCCATCACACAAACCTCTTCATTCGGGATGCACCGCAAGTACTCTGGTATAGCTTCACCAGCTCGGTCCACATGACAAGATCTCCTAATGACTTCATCAAGACCTAACAAGGTCAATACTTCCATGGCCACAGAACAATCAAACAGGAGATGTTTTATAGTATCAGCATCGCCCTTGCAAATTGGACACTGAGCCTGCACTTTTATATGTCTGTCCGTAAGAATCACTCGACAAGGGATGGCACCGAGAAGGGCCCTCCATACAAAGATCTTTACCTTTGAAGGACAGCGAAGGTTCCAAACTGTTCCCCACGTACAACTTGAATCTGAAGCACCCACATTAGCATTTGACAACTTATGTTCAAACTGAAATTCCCACTCTGCATGATACACTCATCGGATAAAAAACGTTCCCTTTTGTTGAGATTCCAAGCCAAGAAAACATTCATTTCATATGTTGGGAGAGGGATTGCCAAAATCCTTTGAGCATCTTACCTTCTAAATCAGTTCCAGTTTAATTTATTTACCAAACTTCTCATCAAAATATAAGGTAAATCACGAGCAGGATTTGATAAACATTTATTTACACAATCGCATTATGGGCAGGTAAGTCTAGAATATTTATATCCTGTTGCAACGCACGGTCATTGTCTAGTCATTTAAAAACATATATGCTTGCGTGATTACGCTAGAGCTATATTAAGCTGCTAGGTATCTCTACTATTAAAAGGGAGTTTGTTCGTTTTGCTCTCGTCGCTTCCACCACTCCCATTGAAGGCATTGATACATGGCCCCTCTCACCGATTGTTTTTTCCAAACCATGTGATAACCCCCCTTTTTTTCCAAACCGGCCCGCACCTCCTTGTTTCTGGGAAAGAAATCGCTTGCAAAGCAATCAACATTTTTTTTCTTTCAAAACCACGTGATAACCCCTATTAATTTATTTCCAATCCGACCCCCACCTCCTCGTTTTTGCGAAAGAAATCCCCTGCAAAGTAATTAATGGATTTTTTTTTCCAAACTACAAGATAACCCCCATTAATTTATTTCCAAACCAACCCCACGTCCTCGTTTTTGGGGAAAGAGATCCCTTGCAAAGCAATCAACATAAATCAAATAAATTGCCAATAGCAAGAATTCCCTTGCAAGCAAACAACAAAATCAATTCATGTAGTTGTATGTACACAATATCAATCACATCATATCTTTCTTTACCTTTGCATATGGACTCCCTCCCCACATCATATCTCAATCTCAACCCAATCAAAAATTTCCTATGTCGAACCACTAGAATAAAATTGCCCCCGTTGCAACACACGGGTATTTAGCTAGTCATACTAATTGCATTATTGGTAATAGGAAACTGACGCTGCATTTTGAATATAATAGCTCTTCTGCAAATTTAGACAATCCTTACTGTTTCTTTTTTGTGCTAGCCAAACTGAAGGACATACTGTCAGACCAGTTTTACGGCAGAATCTCCTCGCTAAGAACATTAGTTTTGTATAATATTCTGAATGGAGATATGTGGTGTTGTGTTCTGTATAACACAGTCTACATTTCGATTGGACTAAATTTACCCCAATAAACTAAATTGAACATCATTGAGGGAAACTCGGCCTCCGTTTGCTTGTTTCGAGCTGTAAGGAAATGTTTGTAGTCGGTGCCTTGTTCTTTTCTCTTAAAAATGTAAAGAGTTTTCTGTAAGAGATGCTGTTATACTTTTGTTTGGTTTTAGTAATGGAAGTAACTTATCATCCTGGCTCTTAAGAAGCATGCATGTGACTGGGCTTGTAGTGCATGTTACTGATTTTGTTCCCAGTTTACTTTCCTCAGAACAGTTTCTGCTTTCCAGTGTGCCCTAGTTTACTTTCCTCAGAGAAATCTATCTTGTAGTCCATGTTGGGCTAAATCTTTTATCGATGTCCGCATCAAATTTACTTTCCTCGGAGAAATCTATCTTGCAGTGCATGTTACTGATTTTGTTCCCAGTTTCTGCTTTCCAGTGTGCGCTAGTTTAATTCACTCCTTTTTATTTTCCTGTGATGAAATATTTGATTCATTGGAGCTATTTAATTCAGTGAACATTTGTACGTACCTTCCTTACGTAACCGGTTTCCTAAACAAGTGTGTGTGTGCATGTTTGCAGAAGAAGAGCAACACTTCTGATTACCAGAACAGATGCGTCATGCGTCTCATTCTCTACCATGTCTGTGTGAATTTGCCAGTCATGATTTTCTCCTATCCTGCCTTTAAGTTCATGGGGCTGAGGAGCTCTCTTCCTTTGCCACACTGGTATTAAATTTTATTTCCTTCTTAAGTCCAACAAAAGTATAATTTGAGAATGCACACATGAAAGCAGCAGGATAACTAAAGACTCAAGTGGAACTGGAAATTGCTTAACTTGCTAATGCTACCTGATGCAGGACGGTCATTGTATCTCAAGTTCTTTTTTATTTTATACTCGAAGATTTCATATTCTATTGGGGGCACAGGGCTCTGCATACCAAATGGCTATACAAGCATGTCCACAGTGTGCACCATGAGTAAGTGATATTTCTTCATTAACCCGTATTTGGTATTACTACATTAGTTTGTTACCATTCTAACTTTTAAGACGATAAAATGCGAGCAGATATGCTACACCATTCGGCTTAACTTCGGAATATGCACACCCTGCTGAAATTTTGTTCCTGGGATTTGCCACGGTTGTTGGTCCTGCCCTGACCGGCCCTCACTTGTTCACCCTTTGGCTGTGGATGGTTTTGAGGGTGTTAGAGACGGTTGAAGCTCACAGTGGATATCACTTCCCTTGGAGCCCATCAAACTTCCTGCCACTGTATGGAGGGTAAGTAAACTAGAATTTGCAAATGTGCTGCCTGATGGTAGGGAAGTTCTATTTTTACATTTGATAGGTTGCGTTTAACCGAGTTGTGTGAATATTTTCTCATGAGCAGCTCTGACTTCCATGACTACCATCATCGTGTGCTCTACACCAAGTCAGGAAACTACGCCTCTACTTTTGTTTACATGGACTGGTGAGTATACATGTTTGCCTTTGCTGTGTTGAATATGCGTGGTAAGCTCCCTCCCTTTTATATGACATGCATCCTCTTAATCTTGTTGTTGCCTTAGGTTGTTTGGCACAGATAAGGGTTATCGCAAGACAAAAGCCATCGAAGGGGAAGAAGGGAAGCATTTGTAAATTGTGGAGGCTACTCTCTCTTTTCTCTGAGTCAACTCATCAGAACTAGTTTTTGATCTCTTGTATTGGTGATAACATTGTCTTCATGGGAGGAGATACACGTGGCATTGATCCTAGGCATGGGCCGTCGATCCTACATGTCGCCGAGTCTCTGTTTTCCCATATTTGCTAGCATGATGAGATCATGTGTTGTGTAGGTCAACTTATATAATTCGTGGTGAATTAAATTTGTTGTGTGCTGTTGGGGTTTGTTTCGGACATATGCCCAGGGCAGAAGTAGCTATTTGAAGCAGCAATAACTTGTCAGATTAGTTGTTTTGCAAGTCGAGTAAATAACCGAGATGAGATTTGTCTCTGCTTTATTTGCCTCAGTTTCCCTTGCAAACTCATCGGGAGCATGGTGCAAGTGATTACTGGCAATCTGAATCATCTTAATAATCAAGCAAAACTTATAGCTTCTAGCCATGGATGCAGCTCCTCACGGTTACATGTGTATTGTCATAGCTTGGCTGCTATTGTGCGTCCTCCATCGACGCATATGACCTGGCCCGTGATGTACCCGGCGCCGGGCATGCAGAGGAAGGCGACGACCGCGGCGACTTCGTGGGGCTTGCCGAAGCGGCGCATGGGCACCCGCGCCGTCTCCATGTCGGTGAGCCTCCGCGCCATGGTTGGGTCGGTGGCGAGCGTGGTGGTGGAGATATCGGTGTCGACGCCGCCCGGCGCGACGCAGTTGACGCGGATGCCCTGCGTCGCCCACTCGGCGGCCAGGCTCCTGGCGAGCTGGTGCATGGCCCCCTTGGTGAGCGAATAAACCGAGAGCGCCGGGTAGGCGATGTAGCCGGTGATGGAGGAGATGAGCAGCACGGAGGAGGCCCCGGCTTGGCGGAGCAGCGGGTGCGCGAGCTGGGAGAGGTGGAAGCAGGGGTCGAGGTTGGTGGCCATGAGACGGGCGTACTCGTCCGGCGTGGTGTCCGCGGCCGCCTTGTAGAGGGACTGCCCGGCGTTGTTGACGAGGATGTGGAGCTTGCCGTGGAAGAGGTCGCGGACCGTGGCGACGAGGGCCTCCCTGTCGCGGCGCACGGAGACGTCGCAGACGGAGGCGGTGACCAGCTGGTGGAGGCCCTTGCTCTGCCATCGACGCCGGCATTTGTCCAGGCCGGCGGCGTTGCGTGCGCAGGTGTGCACCTTGGCGCCGAGCCCGGCCAGCTCCTCCACGATGGCAAGCCTACGCACGTACAAAATGAATCGAGCGATTGATCAATGCGTGCACCAACTAATTAATCGAGTGCACAAAGCGAGGAAACGAAGCATAATAGGAGTTGAATATACCCGATCCCTTTTGTTCCTCCGGTGACGAGCGCCGTCGTGCCGGCGAGGCTCCACCGGTGACTCATCGTCTCCTGTGAAGAATCCGATGTGACACTTGCCATCGGTCGGTAAATATATCAGCTATAGCGACTGATCGACCCTGCATCAGTAGCCACTCCCCGGTCCCAAAATTCTTGTCTTATATTCGTGTAGATATGGATGTATCAAACATGACTTGATATATCCGTATTTAGACAAATTTAAGATAAGAATTTTGGGACGGAGGAAGTATATGTTTGTGTGATGGATCGATCTGCCCAATGACCCAGCATCCATTCATCTTGTTGGACATCATGCTTAGTTACCACACTAGGTATTGGAGTCCCCTCCAAGTTCGTACACTGCCAAGGAAGATAGATATTTTCGATGCATATGCTCCCAGCCTCGTGCTCGGCTGCTTTTTGTCCACTGCTTTCGGCAAATCTTCATCTAAACTAAAAGAGTAATGTTTCCGGTCCTACGTGGTCTCATTTTTTAAACAAAGGGACCTGGCACCCGAACTCCATTAATATTAAAATTTACAGTAGTTTCCCTACAAATGAACACATGGTCTCATTGTGTAGAATAAGATACACTTGTGAATATCTCTTTGATGCAATTTTCACCTATTTGAATGCCTAGCCTGCATCCAAATCTCGCTCTCCATGAAATTTAAAGCACCGCTGGGCCTGACTCTGCTGAAATGCTCGAATCGGTTGTTTCCAATGAACCAGGCCCGAGAGATGCAAGGTAGCGCATGTGGCTACAGGCGGCTGCACGCGCTTCGATACACAAGAGACGCCACGTTGTTTCCCAAGGTGGTGCTATAAATCCCCTCACCTCTTTCTCACCACTCACTCCCCCCTCCCTCCACTCTCTAACCGGCAACGGGAGCGTCATAGGAGGCAATATTTGGACTAGGAGCACTGACCTTTCATCACCGCTTCGTCTCCCCTCCGCCAACACTTCGTCAATGATGATAAGCCCCGCCTCTTCGATTTCGATTTCGATTTGGGGTGTATTTAGGGGCATGGTTTAAACTTCACGCATTCGATTAAGGTTTCGATTTGGGGTGTCGATTAAGAGCATGATTTGGTTGTCCATATTGATGTTCATTTAGGGTGTCGGTTAAGGGGTTGATTTGGGGGTTCATATGGACTGATTTTGGTGTTGAAGCCCGATCAAATTTAGGCATCGACATATAGATAGATTTTTTCAGTGCCCATGTACATATGTAGTCGATATAGGGTCAGATGTTTGGCCAGTTACCATGTCGATATAGGGTTAGATTTTATTCAGTTGTTTAATGCAGTGCTCTACTGAGAAGTTCATCCTCGTCAATGCTGCTGAGGGCAACTGCTCGATGGGCAAGGTGGTGGCAGAGGCCAACTGCTCAAAGGGAAAGGAGGTATAGGAGAGCAGCGTTGCCAAGAGGCCTCGGGCGAGGTCGAGAAATTATGGCCATTTCCATGAGTAGTTAAGTCCATCGCACTTCTGCAAGGTCATTCTAGCACCTAAGTTGGAGTGCCTGCCGACACCCAACAACTTCAGTAAACACATGCGCACCATCCCACCAGAAGTCGTTCTAAGGAAGAACACCGTCAGTGCCTGAAGAATCATGTTTCAGATAGTCAACGACAGGCTCACCCTTGATAAGGGCAGACCGACTCTGCTGTAGCTCACCAGCTGCAGATCGGGTACCTTGTCACCTTCAAGGTGCCGACTCCTGACACCTTCAAGGTGATCGTCCTCGGCCTTTCTGACAACAAGGTGGTGGCCAGGTGCAAGAAGTATGACGAGGCATTTTCATCAATTCGTTCATGTGTTTTCATTTGTAGTGACTGTTTGTTGAAGACTTTGTGTGGTTAATCCCTAGGGGCCTATTTTGTAACACCCCATGTATTAAGCTACAGTGATCACCCTTTTGATAATGCCATGTCATCATGATTATCAGTGCCTAATCATCATTTGCATCATATTGCATTCAGCTCCTAACTCAAAATTCAGACTGAAATTAAAGTGAAATAAATAACAAATATTACAGAGACTATTCTAAAATCGTAACCAACAATTAATAAATTAATTAGGTGGCTCTAACTTTACCTAAACAGCAAGGTTTAATACATTTTATTTATTATAAAATTTGTGTGAACTTCAATTGTCTCCAAACCAATTTTTGACAGTAGTAGATAATGCCTAGCATTTAATGGAACAAGTGCCATATTTTACAAAAGTCATTTTGATGCCTAACTAATTACAAAACAGAAAATAAGAATAAATAAAAAGAAAAAGGCAAAAGGAAAAGAAACAAAAAAAAATATAAAAAGAAAAACCCCCCTGGCCAACTGGGCCTCGGCCCAGCCGAACCGGCCCACCCTGCACTGGCCTACAAGGCCCCCTCCCCCCAGCCGCACCGAAACCCTAGCACCCTCCCTCACCCCACTCCCCCCCACTCGCTCCCTCCTCTCGATCCGATCTGTATCGGAGGGGACGAGCCCCCCCTCGACGCCGTTCGCCCCTCGCCGCCCCGGATCCCGTCGACGCCGCCTCGACCTCGACCCCATCGCGCCCGTCCCTGACCGCCGCCCGACGCTACCTCGCCGGCGCCCGTCCCCGACATCCCCCTCACCGGTCTCCATCGCCGGCCGACCCCGAGCCCGCTGCCTTTTCCCCACGAACGCCGGTGAGGCTCCGGCCTTCTCTCTCTCCCTCGCCCCGCGCTCGCCAGCTCCACCGCCTGCCGCCCGCGTCCGTGCCACGCTCGTCGCACGCCGGACCGCGCCCCGCTCCTGCTCGCGCTCGCCGCGCGCACCCTTGCCTCGTGCCGCGCCTGTGTCCTCCCTTGCAGTTGCCCATCGCCACGTGCACGCACGCCGCCTCGCTCGGCGTCCTGCGCTGCTACGCCCGTGAGCCCCCCCCTTGGCTGCGCTCGCCTGCTCGTGGCCTCGGACGCCACTGCCCGCGCTCCTCTCGCGCTCCTGCCGCCGCGTCCGCCGGGCCTCACCCCTGCCCCCACCGCTCGCCGCAGCTGCCCCGCTCGCCTGGCCCGTTCTCCCCCCCCCCCCCGCGCCGCTCGCCGCGCCCGAGCCTCGCCCCTGGCCGCGCCCGCGCGCCCGCGCCCGCAGTGGCCTATGTGCCACTGCCAGGTGGGGCCGAAGCCCCTGTGCCACTGACTAGGGGGCCCCATGCCCGTAAACGTAAAAAAGAGAGAGAAAGAAATAAAAATAAAAATGAATTAATAAAATTAATAAGTGAATTAATTAAGTTAATTAACTCCGATTAAGTTAATCTAATTAAGTAGTGAGTCTAATTAAACAGTAGTTAAATTAGCTAAAACCTAATTAAACTACACTGACACTGACAGGTGGGACCCACACATTAGTTTGATTCAGTCAACGCACTGTTGACTGCTGACGTCAGCATACACTGTTTCGGATAATTCTAATTTAGTTAATTAAATAATTCCAGAATATTATTTAAACTTCAAAAAATCATATAAAATGAACCGTAGCTCGGATGAAAATACTTTCTACATGAAAGTTGCTCAGAACGACGAGACAAATTCAAATGCGCGGTCCGTTCGTCCGTCACACATCCCTAACTACCCGAACATGGGACCGTTCCCCTCCGGTCATCTGTCTGACAAATGTCCGGAACCGGGAAAACATTCTCGGATGGATTCCCCCTTCCCCGGTGACGTGCAACCATACGTTAGGTCACCCCTAGCACCGCGTATTTGCCATGCTGTGCTTTGTGATGCTTTGATTGCTCTGTTATTTATTGTGCTTCCCCTCCGTTACTTCTTTCCGGTAGATTCCGGTACCGACGTAGTCCCCGAGACTGACGCAGCTCAGGAGCCCGACGACACCGTTGACAACCTTGCCTTTGCCAGAGCAACCAGGCAAGCACCCCCCTTTTGAGCATACCGATATCGCCTATTCTTTCTCTCTCATGCTTGCATTAGAATTGCTACTGCTACTGCTTTACCTATTCTGATGCATAGCCTGTTTATTGTAACCTACTATTGAAACCTTACCTGCTTATCCTAAACTACTTAGTATAGGCTGGGTAGAGACCTATCAGTGACCCCACTTATCCCGACTGCCCCGCTGGATTATCCGAAGACCCGATCAACGGGATTAAAGACCAGACCCCGGCACCGCACATCACCCCCCTTAGTTGTAACGACACTGCAGCGTTACTATCGAGTGCCGAGGGTGATACCTCGTGTAGCACTTCTGATGTTAACTCTGTAGAGTAGCTATTTGGTCGTGGTCATCGAGGGTGATTCCTCCATCAACACTTCCGGTAACGACGCTGTCGTGCAACACATCAAGTGTGAACCCATCGAGGGTGATTCCTTCGAGTTCACCTTGACGGATACATCAAGTAGGAATCCAACAAGGGTGATACCTCGGATTCCCCTGATGTTATGGACACACGGATACTTGGACTTTATACTGTTACTTGGAAAGGCGGGTCAACCCTGAGGGGTACCCGCGTGTGATGTGAAGACGGGTTGCCTGTATGGTGCCCGAGTGATGAATACGAGGCGCGGCCGGGCATTCTTAGCCCTTGCAGCAAGTCCTTGAGACGGGGCGACGGGGTCACATCTTTCGTGAGTCTCTACTCGTTACCGCAAGCCCTAGTCCACTAACGATTTGGATATTTGATCCGAGCAGGCCTCTGGCCTGATAGCACTAACCATCACGTGGGCATAGTATGGGCGTTCTGCATCGTAGCATCAGCCGAAAGCTCTGTCAGACGTCTAGTTCAGCCTTGCGGCCGGGACGGACCGGCGCCCTCCTGGTGCCTAGCTTCACCCTGCTCGCAACGACCCGGAGGGCACAGGGCGATGGCCCAAGACCCCTGAGCGCTTAGGATGTAGACCGGCGGGGACCTCTCTGCTGAGCTCTAGGTAGGGCTGCGGTGTATCGTTTGGCCGAGGCCGGGCATGACCCAGGAAAGTGTGTCCGGCCGGAGTTAATCGAGCGTGTTGGGTAAGTTGGTGCACCCCTGCAGGGAAGAAAACATCTATCGATAGCCGGTCCTATGGTAAAGGACACTCGGAGTTGTATCCCGATCGACATAACTTGACCGTGAGATGATACCTGGATATATGGCTCTGGGATTGCTTCTCGCAGGGAGTCGAGAAGGGATCTCAGGACGAGGTTGATGACCGTATGGCTCTGGGATTGCTTTCTCGCAGGGAGTCGAGAAAGGATCTCTGGGTGAGGATGAGACTTAATAATACTACTACATTATACGGTGCTAATCTACACTCTTCTAATGCTGCAAGACCTCTGAAGATGCTAGTCTTCGACAGGACTAGGCCTTCTCTCTATTCTGGCATTTCTGCAGCCCAGTCCACATATACAACCTTCCTTTGATAATGTTGCATATGTAGTGTAGATCCTTGCTTGCTGAGTACTTCTGAGTACTCACGGTTGCTTTGCTTTCTTTTCCCCCATATCAGTTTGTCGTGACCAGATGACGGAGCCACTGAGACAGCTTCCCCGCCGACGATCGACTACTACTACTACCCCGAGGGTGGTTACTGCTTCGAACTTGCCGTCGACCAGGAGTAGGTTCGGAGGGTCCCAGGAAGGAGGCCCATGCCTTTCGATCGTAGTGTTTTCTTTTGCCCTGCCTTCTAAGGGCCTATCTGTGTTTTCTTTTATATCTGTACTCAGATATCTGATGCTTCCGCTGACGCTTGTATGCGAGCTTATGTATTCGAGCCTTCGAGGCCCCTGGCTTGTAATATAAAGCTTGTATGACTTTATTTATGTTTTAGAGTTGTGTTGTGATATCTTCCCGTGAGTCCTTAGGCTTGATCGTGTGCATTTGCGTGTATGATTAGTGCACGATTGAGCCGGGGGCGTCACAAGTTGGTATCTGAGCCGACTGACTGTAGGATCCCCCTTTCCAACTCCTTGGCCGAAGTTGAGTCTAGTGGTCCAAAAACTAATTTACTAACTTGGCTGTGTGGCTTACGGGCCCACGTCGCCAATTGGGTGGTATTAGGATCTTTTACTCCTCAACTTTTACTCTGGGACTCTGATCTCTCTTCTACTCGGGTTAAAATTTTACTAACTCCAACATTAGGTTCTCGTGATCACATCCACCCGGTGTTCTAAAATTCCCCCCCCCTTCCTTCAAGATCGCGGGCCAGGTTCTGCTTGCATGATCCTTTCATCGAGGGCACCCTGTGTTGTCACTTGCAGATTCCTCGCCCCAGCAGTTTTCTTCGACGTGATGTAGCCTTTGCTATGTCTCGTTGTGTACTTCCTCACCGCGTGCCTGCGCGCCGCCTAGTTTGTCTAGCTCCGAGCATTCCCGTGCGCGTACTATCCGTTTGAATCTAACTCTGTGCATGGATTGGTATGTCTTTAACGACTACTATCATATATCTGACGCCTTTCTTGTTCATTTCCCGTGTTACATCATGAATAACTCCATTCACATGCAGTTTATCTTGCTAAACTGCCCCTGTTGATTTGGCAGGATGGCTGACGATCCCCCACCTCCACCTTATATTGCCGAAATGATGCAGCAGTTTGAACTGAACCGTCAGGTTATGACCGGGATATTGGCTCAGTTCCCAAACCAGAATGCTCATAAACAGTCTACACCAATAGCTCTGCCGGAATTTGTGCGCCTCAATCCATCCATTTTCTGCAACTCCACCAATCCTATGGATGCTGATGATTGGTTTCGTGACATCCTGTTTGAGATGGAGTCAGCTAATGTTGCCCCTGACAGTTACGTCACCTTTGCGACATTCCACTTAAAGGGTCCAGCTGCTCAATGGTGGGAAAGCTACAAGGGTATGTTGCCTGCAGAGACTGTAACCACTTGGCAGGAATTTCAGTCAGCTTTTCGTGCACGGTACATTCCTCAAGGTCTGATGGACCAGAAGAAGCAGGAGTTCTGCAAACTCTCACAGGGCAAAATGACTGTGGATGAATATCAGAGGAAATTTCTCGAATTATCCCACTATGCTGAAGATGACGTCTGCACTGACGCACGTAAGCAGGAGAAATTCCGTGAAGGACTGCGTACTGATACAAACCTCGCACTTGCAGTCCATGATTGCACAGACTTCGCAACGCTTGTCAGCAAATCTTTCCAAGTTGAAACAGCTCTGACTAAATGCCAGGAGTCGCTCAAGCGCACTCGTGATGTTGGTTCGTCTTCGGGTCAGCCTGTTCAGAAACGTCGAGTCTGGATCCCACACAATGTTCATCATCGACCCGCTCCAACACCAAGGCCGTCTTATGTTGCACCTCGTCTGCCTCCGCCGCCGAGACCACTAACGATTCAGGGTGGACAGTCCAATGCCATGGCTTCACCTCAGGCTGCACCACGTCCTCCTGATTGTCTCCAAACCAATTTTTGGCAGTAGTAGATAATGCCTAGCATTTAATGGAACAAGTGCCATATTTTACAAAAGTCATTTTGAGTCCTAACTAATTACAAAACAGAAAATAAGAATAAATAAAAAGAAAAAGGCAAAAGGAAAAGAAACAAAAAAAATACAAAAAGAAAACCCCCCTGGCCAACTGGGCCTCGGCCCAGCCGAACCGGCCCACCCCGCACTGGCCTACAAGGCCCCCTCCCCCCAGCCGCACCGAAACCCTAGCACCCTCCCTCACCCCACTCCCCCCCACTCGCTCCCTCCTCTCGATCCGATCTGGATCGGAGGGGACGAGCCCCCCCTCGACGCCGTTCGCCCCTCCCCGCCCCGGATCCCGTCGACGCCGCCTCGACCTCGACCCCATCGCGCCCGTCCCTGACTGCCGCCCGACGCTACCTCGCCGGCGCCCGTCCCCGACATCCCCCTCACCGGTCTCCATCGCCGGCCGACCCCGAGCCCGCTGCCTTTTCCCCACGAACGCCGGTGAGGCTCCGGCCTTCTCTCTCTCCCTCGTCCCGCGCTCGCCAGCTCCACCGCCTGCCGCCCGCATCCGCGCCACGCTCGTCGCACGCCGGACCGCGGCCCGCGCCTGCTCGCGCTCGTCGCGTGCACCCTTGCCTCGCGCCGCGCCTGCGTCCTCCCCTGCAGTTGCCCATCGCCGCATACGCGCACGCCGCCTCGCTCGGCGTCTTGCGCTGCTACGCCCGCGAGCCCCCCCTTGGCTGCGCTCGACTGCTCGTGGCCTCGGGCGCCACTGCCCGCGCTCCTCTCGCGCTCCTGCCGCCGCGTCCGCCGGGCCGCAGCCCTGCCCCCACCACTCGCCGCAGCCGCCCCGCTCGCCTGGCCCGTGCGCCCCCCCCCCCGCGCCGCTCGTCGCGCCCGAGCCTCGCCCCTGGCCGCGCCCGCAGTGGCCTATGTGCCACTGCCAGGTGGGGCCGAAGCCCCTGTGCCACTGACTAGGGGGCCCCACGCCCGTAAACGTAAAAAAGAGAGAAAGAAATAAAAATAAAAATGAATTAATAAAATTATTAATTAATTAATTAGTGAATTAATTAAGTGAATTAACTCCAATTAAGTTAATCTAATTAAGTAGTTAGTCTAATTAAACAGTAGTTAAATTAGCTAAAACCTAATTAAACTACACTGACGCTGACAGGTGGGACCCACACGTTAGTTTGAATCAGTCAACGCACTGTTGACTGCTGACGTCATGCTGACGTCAGCATACACTGTTTCCGAAAATTCTAATTTAGTTAATTAAATAATTCCAGAATATTATTAAAACTTCAAAAAATCATATAAAATGAACCGTAGCTCGGATGAAAATACTTTCTACATGAAAGTTGCTCAGAACGACGAGACAAATTCAAACACGCGGTCCGTTCGTCCGTCACACGTCCCTAACTACCCGAACATGGGACCGTTCCCCTCCGATCATCTGTCTGACAAATGTCCGGAACCGGGAAAACATTCCCGGATGGATTCCCCCTTCCCCGGTGACGTGCAACCATACGTTAGGTCACCCCTAGCACCGCGTATTTGCCATGCTGCGCTTTGTGATGCTTTGATTGCTCTGTTATTCATTGTGCTCCCCCTCCGTTACTTCTTTCCGGTAGATTCCGGTACCGACGTAGTCCCCGAGACTGACGCAGCTCAGGAGCCCGACGACAGCATTGACAACCTTGCCTTTGCCAGAGCAACCAGGCAAGCACCCCCCTTTTGAGCATACCGATATCACCTATTCTTTCTCTCTCATGCTTGCATTAGAATTGCTACTACTACTGCTTTACCTATTCTGATGCATAGCCTGTTTATTGTAACCTACTATTGAAACCTTACCTGCTTATCCTAAACTGCTTAGTATAGGCTGGGTAGAGACCTATCAGTGACCCCACTTATCCCGACTGCCTCGCTGGATTATCCGAAGACCCGATCAACGGGATTGAAGACCAGACCCCGGCACCGCACATCACCCCCCTTAGTTGTAACGACACTGCAGCGTTACTATCAAGTGCCGAGGGTGATACCTCGTGTAGCACTTCTGATGTTAACTCTGTAGAGTAGCTATTCGGTCGTGGTCATCGAGGGTGATTCCTCCTTCACCACTTCCGGTAACGACGCTGTCGTGCAACACATCAAGTGTGAACCCATCGAGGGTGATTCCTCCGAGTTCACCTTGACGGATACATCAAGTAGGAATCCAACGAGGGTGATACCTCGGATTCCCCTGATGTTATGGACACACGGATACTTGGACTTTACACTGTTACTTGGAAAGGCGGGTCGACCCTGAGGGGTACCCGCGTGTGATGTGAAGACGGGTTGCCTGTATGGTGCCCGAGTGATGAATACGAGGCACGGCCGGGCATTCTTAGCCCTTGCAGCAAGTCCTTGAGATGGGGCGACGGGGTCACATCTTTCGTGAGTCTCTGCTCGTTACCGCAAGCCCTAGTCCACTAACGATTTGGATATTTGATCCGAGCAGGCCTCTGGCCTGATAGCACTAACCATCACGTGGGCATAGTATGGGCGTTCTGCATCGTAGCATCAGCCGAAAGCTCTGTCAGACGTCTAGTTCAGCCTTGCGCCCGGGACGGACCGACGCCCTCCTGGTGCCTGGCTTCACCCTGCTCGCAACGACCCGGAGTGCACAGGGCAATGGCCCAAGACCCCTGAGTGCTTAGGATGTAGACCGGCGGGGACCTCTCTGCTGAGCTCTAGGTAGGGCTGCGATGTATCGTTTGGCCGAGGCCGGGCATGACCCAGGAAAGTGTGTCCGGCCGGAGTTAATCGAGCGTGTTGGGTAAGTTGGTGCACCCCTGCAGGGAAGAAAACATCTATCGATAGCCGGTCCTACGGTAAAGGACACTCGGAGTTGTATCCCGATCGACATAACTTGACCGTGAGATGATACCTGGATATATGGCTCTGGGATTGCTTCTCGCAGGGAGTCGAGAAGGGATCTCAGGACGAGGTTGATGACCGTATGGCTCTGGGATTGCTTTCTCGCAGGGAGTCGAGAAAGGATCTCTGGGTGAGGAGGAGACTTAATAATACTACTACATTATACGGTGCTAATCTACACTCTTCTAATGCTGCAAGACCTCTGAAGATGCTAGTCTTCGACAGGACAATGCCTTCTCTCTATTCTGGCATTTCTGCAGCCCAGTCCACATATACAGCCTTCCTTTGATACTGTTGCATATGTAGTGTAGATCCTTGCTTGCTGAGTACTTCTGAGTACTCACGGTTGCTTTGCTTTCTTTTCCCCCATATCAGTTTGTCGTGACCAGATGACGGAGCCACTGAGACAGCTTTCCCGCCGACGATCGACTACTACTACTACCCCGAGGGTGGTTACTGCTTCGAACTTGCCGTCGACAAGGACTAGGTTCGGAGGGTCCCAGGCAGGAGGCCTGTGCCTTTCGATCGTAGTGTTTTCTTTTGCCCTGCCTTCTAAGGGCCTATTTGTGTTTTCTTTTATATCTGTACTCAGATATCTGATGCTTCCGCTGACGCTTGTATGCGAGCTTATGTATTCGAGCCCTCGAGGCCCCTGGCTTGTAATATAAAGCTTGTATGACTTTATTTATGTTTTAGAGTTGTGTTGTGATATCTTCCTGTGAGTCCTTAGGCTTGATCGTGTGCATTTGCGTGTATGATTAGTGCACGATTGAGCCGAGGGCGTCACATATTTGTTTAAGAATATCGTTATCATGACCTCGCTTTCAATGGCACATACGCAAGATTTTGTCAAAAGTCCATTTGGAGGTTGAGGTGTTGGTGTAGTATCCGTGGTGATGTCCATGGGGTGCTCTGCACCAGAAGCTCGTCTCACTTTGGGCTTATGTGCTAGTTCTTCAGGTAGAGCTTCAAAGAGATGGTGACGTCGTGCCTGATTGTGGAAAATCTATCCTCCGACCTTGCCCAGACTCGGATTAGTTCGACATTCTAATGCCCAAAAGTGGTGAAGGTGTGGCAGAGGGCCTGGTTTTACGCCCCTGATCTCCCCAAAGGGGTGGAAGTTGCTGGATTGTTGCATTTTTAGAATATCCATCGTTGAGAGCTAGAATTCTGGAAGCCAAAAATTGGCTTCAGCGAGGAGTGAGGAGGTCGGTTCATTGGTTCAGGAGGTTTTGCAGCTTAAGGATGCCAGTTTTAGAGGAGTACAAATTTTGAAGACTTGGCTGGAGCGAAATATCCATCCGTTGGCCGCCCGGACTCGATTACGAGGGACCTAGCAATCCCTATCATTTAAATCGTATAGAGATTACGGAGTCCAGGCTCAAGTTACACTTGCATTTCGTGACACATGTCCCTCCGGAGGAAATAACTTTGGAGGTTGCCGTGGATCCATTTCATCTTGGGCACCGCCCAGTAAAGTACAACAATTTTGATGAATTTTAGAGCTTTATTGTTATATTTCATTGATTAAATGAATTTCTATAGAATTACCAGAAGTAATTTAAATTTGAACTACAAGTGTGTTATAGTTTAGTCTTAAAAACTGGCAAAAATCATTCTAAGCTATCATATTATGGTTCTAGGCTCTAGCCACAAACAAAGTTGAAATAACCAACCCCTTGCTACAAATAGTCATGGTTGCAAGTTTGTCCCCATTTTGGAATATAATAAATAAAATGACTAAAGTCTAAAAAATGCAATCCTTTTGCATGGAGTCCTTTTATGTGTATTACTTTGTAAGGAAAATGATAAATTTGTAATGCCACAGATTAAAAAAAGCTCTTCACAAAATGGACTATCATCTATGAAGATTCATAGCTTTCAAGCCAAATGACCATGGGCATGGCCATGGCCATATCCATGTCAGTCCATGATATCATGATCATATTTGGCACCAACATGGATCTTACCATTCTAAACAAGATTGCCAAAGAAAGTTCCAACTTTTTTGTGATAAAAACTATTTTTCCATTTCTAAAGTGCCATAATTAAGTTTTTTTGTGAAACAAGTACCACAAATAAGATTGGAAATTTGACCTTTGAATTTTCACCCAAAGTAGACCACATTGGAGGCCCACTGCCAAATTTTGTTGAATTTTAGAGCTTTCTTGCTATATTTCATTGATTAAATGAATTTCTAGAGATTTTCCACAAGTAATTCAAATTTGAACTGCAGACGTGTTATAGTTTGGTCTTCAAAATTGGAAAACAAATTCATTTTAATCTATCATATTATGGTTCAAGGATCTAGCCACAAAAAAAATTGAAATACACAACCCCTTTCTATGAATAGTCATGCTTGCAAGTTTGTCCCTATTTTGGATTTTTTTTAAAGAAAATGAATAAAGCCTAAAAATGCAATTATTTTTCATGGACTCCTTTTATGTATATACTCCCTCCGTCCCAAAATAAGTGACTCAACTTTGTACTAACTTTAGTACAAAGTTAGTATAAAGTTGAGTCACTTATTTATGGACGAAGGGAGTACTAATTTGTAGAAAAAATGGTAAACAAGCAATACCACAAATTAAAAAAACCCTTCACAAAGTGGCCTATCAAGCCAAATGACTAAGTAGTGCCCATATTCAAAGTTCAAATTCAACATTCAAATACATGTTCAAAGTACTGACTATATACAAGTAATGGCCATCATTTACAATACCATAATATTACAAAGTTCAGATTAAAATTAAAATTCAAATGATTCCAAAGTTCAAATTCAATATTCAAGCCTTTTCTTGCTCCTTGTGGTTTTGTTTGGTTCACTATATTGCTCTGGGTGTTCCTTGCAGGGTTATTAGCTGGGTTCACTATCTTCGTTCTTTTGTTATCCATTGGGTTCTTCACTAGAGGTTCTGCTGGTGGAGGTAGTGAAGGAGTTCTTCTAGTAACTGAGCATGTAATGACCAATTGACCGGAAACTTCTACTTATATAGCTTCAGATGCGAGAATAGAGTCAGGAACAACTATTTCTTCTACCTCTATAGCTTCAAAATACTTGTTTCTACCACTTTTGGATAGCAAAAGCCAGAAAGTAGAAGCACTTTAGTACCGCGCAATATGCTAGTTTCCATTCTATCTGCCAACCGAAAAGCAGTACCTGGATCGATCCTACTCAATGAAAATAAAGGGCACAATTAGGCAGGGGGAAATTCATTAAGTTGGTCAAGAATCCAACCGCCCAGTTGTAAAATCATAGCCCTATTTTCTAGTTAGATCATACATTCACGGATTCGATACTTACCTAGTTGGAATCCATGAGTTCCCAGATTCTGGTTCGACCCAATCTTCAACATGGTCGATAAGCCGGAGGGGGTAACCCTTGCCATTGCTGCTGTAGCTTCCCTCAAGTAGCCGCTCAAGCTGCCGCAACTCCCCTCAAGATCCTCTCAAGCAGGTGAGGACGAAAGGTAGATGTGCCGGACCAGCCGATTGATCGGTGATAGTGTTGGAAATATTCCCTTGAGGCAATAATAATTTGGTTATTACCATATTTCCTTATTCATGATAAAGGTTTAATATTCAAGCTAGAATTGTATTGACCGGAAACTTAAATACATGTGTTAATACATAAACAAATACTATATCCCTAGTGAGCCTCTACTAGACTAGCTCGTTGATCAAAGATGGTTAAGGTTTCCTAACCATAGACATGAGTTGTCATTTGATAATGGGATCACATCATTCGGAGAATGGTGTGATGGACAAGACCCAACCGTAAGCTTAGCAGTTGATCGTATCAGTTTATTGTTATAGCTTTCTTCATGTCAAGTATCTATTCCTAAGACCATGAGATCGAGCAACTCCTTGACACTAGAGGAATACTTAGTGTGTATCCAAACATCACTTCATAACTGGGTGATCATAAATGTGTTCTAGAGGTATCACCGAAGGTGTTTGTTGGGTTGGCACGGATCGAGACTGGGATTTGTCACTCCGTGTGACGGAGAGATATCTCGGGGCCCTCTCGGTAATACAACATCGTAAAGAGCTTGCAAGCAATGTGCCTAATGAGTTAGTAACGGCATCTTGTATTACGGAATGAGTAAAGAGACTTGCCGACGATGAGATTGAACTAGGTATGGAGATACCGACAATCGAATCTCGGGCAAGTAACATATCGCCGGACAAAGGGAATTGCATACGGGATTAACAGAATCCTTGACATCGTGGTTCAACCGATAAAAAAGATCTTCGTGGAATAAGTAGGAACCAATATGGGCATCCAGGTCTCGCTATTGGTTATTGACCGGAGAGGTGTCTCGATCATGACTACGTGATTCCCAAACCCGCGGGGTCGCATGCTTAATGTTCGTTGACGCTAGAGTAGTATTGGGATATTTGATGATTGGTAATCGAATGTTGTTTGGAGTCCCGGATGAGATCCCGGATGTCACGAGGAGTCTCAGAATGGTCGAGAGGTAAAGATTTATATATGGGAGGTCATATTTTGGGTTCCGAAAAAAGCTGCAGTTTTTTCGGTATTGTACCGGGAAGCTTCCAGAAGGTTCCGGAGGATTCCGGAGGGGTCTAGAAGTCCACAAGTGGATCCACCATGTCCCAAGGGCTGGCATGGGCTGAGGGGAGGTGCCCTGGCTTTATTGGGCCAGGCGCACCAAGTCCTCAAAAGCCCATGCAGCTAGGGAAGGGAAAAAAGGGGAGTCCTAGTAGGAATAGGATTGGACTTGGAGTCCAAGTCCTCTCCCCCTTGGCGCCAACTCCTATTAGGAGTAGGGCTAGACTCCCAGCCCTCCCATGCATACAAATATAGGGGAGGGGGCGCAACAAGGCACCCCAAGACATTGTCCTTGGCTGCTGCCCCGTCTCTCCCTCCCGGCATAGTTCTCGTCCATGATTTTTCGCTTAGCGAAGCCCTGCCGGTATTCCGACTCCACCACCACCATCACCATCACGCCGTTGTGTTGGCTATGATCCCATCTACTTCTCTGCCTTCTCTTGCTGGATCAAGGAGGAGGAGACGTCATCGAGCCGCACGTGTGCTAAACTCGGAGGTGCCGTCCGTTCGGACTAGATCGGTTGGACCGTGATCGGATCGTGAAAAGTACGACTACATCAACCACGTTATATACGCTTCCGCTTTTGGTCTACGAGGGTACGTAGACACACTCTTGATGGCTCGTATCCGCGTCAGTATTTCCCCGAAGAGGAAGGGATGATGCAGTACAGCTTCGGTAGGTATTTCCCTCAGTTATGAAACCAAGGTTATCGAACCAGTAGGAGAACCAAGCAACACTATGTAAATGGTACCTACACACAAAGAACAAATACTTGCAACCCGACGCGTAAGAGGGGTTGTCAATCCCTCTCAGGTAAAAGATAGATTGGTTTGTATAATTTTGGATAAATAGATCTCGCAATAAAACAAAATAAAATAAATAAATAAAAAGTGCAGCAAGGTATTTTTGGGTTTTTAGGATAATAGATCTGAAAACAAAAGCAAATAAAAATAGATCTCAAAGCAAATATGATAAAGAATAGACCCGGGGCCGTAGATTTCACTAGTGGCTGCTCTCGAGAAAAATAGCACATGGCGGGTAAACAAATTACTGTTGGGCAATTGATAGAACTTCAAATAATTATGACGATATCCAGGCAATGATCATTATATAGGCATCACGTCCAAGATTAGTAGATCGACTCCTGCCTGCATGTACTACTATTACTCCACACATCGACCGCTATCCAGCATGCATCTAGTGTATTAAGTTCATGGAAAAACGGAGTAATGCAATAAGAACGATGACATGATGTAGACAAGATCTATTCATGTAGGAATAGACCCCATCTTGTTATCCTTAATAGCAATGATCAATACATGTCTTGCTGCCCCTTCTGTCACTGGGAAAGAACACCGCATGACCGAACCCATCACAAAGCACCTCTTCCCATGGCAAGAAAAACCGATCTAGTTGGCATAACTAAACCAGAGATTCAAAGAAGAAATACGAGGCTATAAGTAATCATGCATATAAGAGATCAAAGAAGACTCAAATAACTTTCATGGATAAATAGATCTGATCATAAACTCAAAGTTCATCGGATCCCAACAAACACACCGCAAAAAAAGAGTTACATCAAATAGATCTCCAAGAGACCATTGTATTGAGAATCAAAAGAGAGAGAGGAAGCCATCTAGCTACTAACTACGGACCCGTAGGTCTACAATGAACTACTCACGCATCATCGGAGAGGCACCAATGAGGATGATGAACCCCTCCGTGATGGTGTCTAGATTGGATCTGGTGGTTCTAGAACTTGCGGCGGCTGGAATTGTGTTTCGTCGACTCCCCTAGGGTTTTTGGATTTTTGGGGTATTTATAGAGCAAAGAGGCGGTGCGGGAGGCGGCCGAGGTGGGCACAACCCACCAGGGCGGTCCTGGGCCCCCAGGCGCGCCCAGGTGGGTTGTGCTCCCCTCAGAGCCCCCCTCTGGTACTTCTTTGTCCAACAGGTGTCTTCTGGTCCAGAAAAAATCTCCAAAAAGTTTCGCTGCGTTTGGACTCCGTTTGGTATTGATTTTCTGCGAAGTAAAAAACAAGCAAAAAAAACTGCAACTGGCACTGGGCACTATCTCAATAGGTTAGTCCAAAAAAATGCTATAAAGTTGCTATAAAATTATTGTAAAACATCCAAGAATGATAATATAATAGCATGGAACAAGCAAAAATTATAGATACGTTGGAGACGTATCAGCATCCCCAAGCTTAATTCCTACTCGTCCTCGAGTAGGTAAATGATAAAAGCAGAATTTTTGATGTGGAATGCTGCCTAACATGTTCATCACATATTCTTTTCTTTTGTAGCATGGACATTTGGACTTTTATATGGTTCAAAGCAATAGTCTAGTTTTGACATGAAGATTTCAATACTCAAGCATATCAACAAGCAACCATGTCTTTCAAAATATCAACACTAAAGCAAGTTATCCCTAGCCCATTATGCTCAATCATTGATCCATTCATGAAACACACTCGCATATTAGCTACATCCAATGCTCAAGTATGATCATAGTGCCCCTTAGTTGGTGCTTTATAAGAGAAGATGGAGACTCAAATAAAAAAATTTGCATAAAGTAAATAGAAAGGCCCTTCGAAGAGGGAAGTAGGGATTTGTAGAGGTGCCAGAGCTCAAAGCGAAAAAAGATAGAGATAAAACATTTTGGGTGGCATGCTTTTCCTGTCAACAAAAATGATCGAGTAGTTCCCAATACTTTCCATGCTAGATATATCATAGGCGGTTCCCAAACAGAAAATAAAGTTTATTCCTTTTTTCACCATACTTTCACATTCCACGGCTAGCCGTATCCACGGGTGCCGTCCATACCAACACTTTCCAAGGAATTTATTATTTGACAACATAAAGTAAATTCATTTTTCATTTCGGGACTGGGCATCCCTAATACCTTTGCCATACTCTCGTGCAATGACAAGTGAATAAACACTCATCTTGAGAATAACACATCTAGCATGGAAAAATATCAGCCACCCCCTACCGTTTCATGAGCGGTACGAGCACACAAAAAGGAAAATTATTTTGAAAATTAGAGATGGCACATACATATTTGCTTAGAACGACACAGAAATACCGCATATAGGTAGGTATAGTGGACTCATGTGGCAAAACTGGGTTTAAGGATTTTGGATGCACAAGTAGTATTCCTACTTAGTACAAGTGAAGGCTAGCAAAAAGATTGAGAAGCATCCAACCAAGAAACGAAAAATCACATAAGCGAGCATTAAGCATAACTAACACCGAATATTGCACCACAAGTAGGATGTAATTTCATTGCATAACTATTGACTTTAGTGCTTGCATAGGGAATCACAAACCTTAACACCAATATTCTTACTAAAGCATAATTACTCACCAACATGACTCACATATCATTATCATCATATCGCAAAACTATTACAAAGAATCAAGTTTATTTTGTCCAATGATCTTCATGAAAGTTTTTATTATATCCTTCTTGAATATCTATCACTTTGGGACTAGTTTCATATGTTGCTTTTGATAGCTCAAATAAATCTAAGTGAAGAACATGAGCATAAAATTTCCATCTCTCAAAATAATATAAGTGAAGCATGAGAGAATTTCTTTAAAATTACTAATTCTCAAATAAATCTAAGTGAAGCATGAGAGAATTTATTCAAAAATATTAAAGCACACCATGCTCAAAAAGATATAAGTGAAGCACTAGAGCAATTCCATAGCTCAAAGAATTTAAGTGAAGCACATAGAGCAATTCTAACAAATCATAGCATAATTTTGGCTCTCTCAAATATGTGTGTTCAGCAAGGATACTTGACACAAAACAAAAAGCAAAACAAGCAAAGACTCATATAATACAAGACGCTCCAAGCAAAACTCATGATATGTGACGAATAAAAATATAGTTCCAAGTAAAATACCGATGGTCGTTAGAAGAAAGAGGGGATGCCACTCGGGGCATCCCCAAGCTTAGTTGCTTGTTTCTCCTTGAATATTACCTTGGGGTGCCATGGGCATCCCCAAGCTTAGGCTCTTCTTACTCCTTATTCCTTCATCCATCGTGATCTCACCCAAAACTTGAAAACTTCAATCACACAAAACTTAACAAAACCTTCGTGAGATCCGTTAGTATAAGAAAACCAATCTTTACTTTAAGTACTATAGAAAACCCATTCAAATTTTGTTATTGAATTATATCTACTGTATTCTAACTTTGCCATGGCTTATCCCCCTGATACAATCCATAGAATCATCAAAATAAGCACACAATGCAAAGAAAACAAAATCTGTCAAAAACAGAACAGTCAGTAATTATGCGCATTGTTCTAATACTTATGTAACTCAAAAAATTCTGAGAAACTCGGAAAACATAGGAAATTTGTATGTAAATCCTGTGTAAAAAATTCAGAATTTTTCGTCTCTTTTGTAAATCTATAAAATTATTTTACTGGACACAAAAGTTTCTATTTTTCAACAGGATCAAATCAACTATCACCAAAGCTATCCCAAAGGCTTTACTTGGCACAAACACTAATTAAAACATAAAAAACACAATCATAACAGAGGCATAATTGTGCAAATACTCAAGAACAGAAAATAAAGGCAAAAATAAATTTTATTCATTGGGTTGCCTCCCAACAAGCACTATCGTTTTATGCCCCTAGCTAGGCATTGATAATTTTGATGATGCTCACCAAAGCTATCCCAAAGGCTTTACTTGGCACAAACACTAATTAAAACATAAAAAACACAATCATAACAGAGGCATAATTGTGCAAACACTCAAGAACAGAAAAAAAGGCAAAAATAAATTTTATTCATTGGGTTGCCTCCCAACAAGCCCTATCGTTTTATGCCCCTAGCTAGGCATTGATAATTTTGATGATGCTCACATGAAATACAAGAATTGAAACACAAAAAGAGCATCATAATACATGTGACAAACACATTTAAGTCTAACATACTTCCGATGCATAGGTATTTTATAAGCAAACAAATTATCAAGAGAAGAAATATATAGCATATGCAAGGAAGAAGAAAGAAACAATAGCAATCTAAACATAACGAGAGGTAAATTAGTAACATGAAAATTTCTACAACCATATTTTCCTCTCTCATAATAATTACATGTAGGATCATAATCAAATTTAACAATATAGCTATCATATAAAATTTTCTCTTCATGATCCTCATGCATAAAAGTTTTATAATCTTCCAAGATAGTGGGATTAACATCAACTAAAGTCATGACCTCTCCAAACCCACTTTCATAAAAAAAATCGTAAGATTGAACACTCTCCAAATATATGGGATTATTTTTACCTAAAGTTGACGCTCTTCCAAACACACTTTCAATATTATTGCAAACATTATTATCAATATCATATTCATCATGAGGCTTAAATAAATTTTCAAGATCATAAGAATCACCCCAATCATGATCATTGCAATAAATAGTGGACATAGCAAAATTAGCATCCCCAAGCTTGGGGCTTTGCATATTATTAGCACAATTGACATTAATAGAATTTATAGTAAAATTATTGCAATCATGCTTTTCATTTAAGGAGCTATCATGAATCACTTCATAAATTTCTTCATCACAATTTTCAGATTCACGAATCTCAAGCAAAACTTCATAAAGATAATCTAGTGCACTCAACTCACTAGCAATTGGTTCATCATGATTGGATCTTTTAAAAAGATTAGCAAGTGGATGGGGATCCATATCAATAGATTTTTAGCAAGCGAAGATGCAAGCATATAGAAGGCACATGGCAACACAAGCAAACAAGAGATCTAACAAGAAAAACGCAAACGAAAAAGAAGGCAAATAAAAAGGCATTTTTTTGTGAAGTGGGGGAGATGAAAACGAGAGGCAAAAGGCAAATAATGTAAATTTCAAGGAGATGAGATTTGTGATTAGGAACCTGATAGATGTTGATGATGTCCCCCCGGCAACGGCGCCAGAAATGGCTAGTTGATGGGAGACTATCTTGACTTGATCCTCCCCGGCAACGGTGCCAGAAATCCTTTCTTGATGGCTCGTATCCGCGTCAGTATTTCCCCGAAGAGGAAGGGATGATGCAGTACAGCTTCGGTAGGTATTTTCCTCAGTTATGAAACCAAGGTTATCGAACCAGTAGGAGAACCAAGCAACACTATGTAAATGGTACCTGCACACAAAGAAGAAATACTTGCAACCCGACGCGTAAGAGGGGTTGTCAATCCCTCTCGAGTAAAAGATAGATTGGTTTGTATAATTTTGGATAAATAGATCTCGCAATAAAAAAAATAAAAAAAATAAAGAAAAAGTGCAGCAAGGTATTTTTGGATTTTAGGATAATAGATCTGAAAACAAAAGCAAATAAAAATAGATCTCAAAGCAAATAGGATAAAGAATAGACCCGGGGGCCATAAATTTCACTAGTGGCTTCTCTCGAGAAAAATAGCATACGACGGGTAAACAAATTACTGTTGGGCAATTGATAGAACTTCAAATAATTATGACGATATCCAGGCAATGATCATTATATAGGCATCACGTCCAAGATTAGTAGACCGACTCCTGCCTGCATGTACTACTATTACTCCACACATCGACCGCTATCCAGCATGCATCTAGTGTATTAAGTTCATGAAAAAACGGAGTAATGCAATAAGAACGATGACATGATGTAGACAAGATCTATTCATGTAGGAATAGACCCCATCTTATTATCCTTAATAGCAACGATCAATACGTGTCTTGCTGTCCCTTCTGTCACTGGGAAAGAACACCGCACGACCGAACCCATCACAAAGCACCTCTTCCCATGGCAAGAAAAATCGATCTAGTTGGCCTAACTAAACCAAAGATTCGAAGAATAAATACGAGGCTATAAGTAATCATGCATATAAGAGATCAAAAGAAGACTCAAATAACTTTCATGGATAAATAGATCTGATCATAAACTCAAAGTTCATCGGATCCCAACAAACACACCGCAAAAAAGAGTTACATCAAATAGATCTCCAAGAGACCATTGTATTGAGAATCAAAAGAGAGAGAGGAAGCCATCTATCTACTAACTACGAACCCGTAGGTCTACAATGAACTACTCACGCATCATCGGAGAGGCACCAATGAGGATGATGAACCCCTCCGTGATGGTGTCTAGATTGGATCTGGTGGTTGTGGAACTTGCGGCGACTGGAATTGTGTTTCGTCGACTCCCCTAGGGTTTTTGGATTTTCGGGGTATTTATAGAGCAAAGAGGCGGTGCGGGAGGCGGCCGATGTGGGCACAACCCACCAGGGCGCGCCTGGGCCCCTAGGCGCGCCCAGGTGGGTTGTGCTCTGATACGTCTCCAACGTATCTATAATTTATGAAGTATTCATGCCATGTTTTCAAAAAATTTATATGATTTTGGTGTGATTTTATTAGAAATAACCCGGACTGACGCTGTTTTCAGCAGAACTACCGTGGTGTCATTTTTTGTGCAGAAATAAAAGTTCTCGGAATGGGCTGAAAATTTACGGAGAATATTTTTGGAAAATATAAAAAATACTGGAACGAAAAGATATCGGAGAGGAGTCCCGAGGCAACCAAAAGGGTGGAGGGCGCGCCCCCCTACCTTGTCGTCGCCTCGTGGGCCCCCTTGACTTGTCCCCGATGCCAACACCTCCTATAAATACCAAAACCTCCAGAAATAAACCTAGATCGGGAGTTCCGCCGCCACAAGCCTCTGTAGCCACGAAAAACCAATCTGGAGCCCATTCCGGCACCCTGCCGGAGGGGGAAACCACCACCGGTGGCCATCTTCATCATCCCGGCGGTCTCCATGACGAGGAGGGAGTAGTTCACCCTCGGGGCTGAGGGTATGTACCAATAGCTATGTGTTTGATCTCTCTCTCTCTCTCTCTCTCTCTCTCGTGTTCTTGATTTGGCACGATCTTGATGTACCGCGAGCTTTGTTATTATAGTTGGATCATATGGTGTTTCTCCCCTCTCTGTTGCACGTTGAGGGATTGTTATATGATCCGATTATGTTATCATTGTTGAGAGAACTTGCACTAGTGAAAGTATGAACCCTAGGCCTTGTTTCCAAGCATTGCAATACCGTTTTTGCTTACTTTTGTCACTAGTTACCTTGCTGTTTTTATATTTTCAGATTACAAAAATCTATATCTACTATCCATATTACACTTGTATCACCATCTCTTCGCTGAACTAGTGCACCTATACAATTTACCATTGTATTGGGTGTGTTGGGGACACAAGAGACTCTTTGTTATTTGGTTGCAGGTTTGTTTGAGAGAGACCATCTTCATCCTACGCCTCCCACGGATTGATAAAACTTAGGTCATCCACTTGAGGGAAATTTGCTACTGTCCTACAAAACTCTGCGCTTGGAGGCCCAACACGAGTCTACAAGAAGAAGGTTGCGTAGTAGACATCAAGCTCTTTTCTGGCGCCGTTGCCGGGGAGGTGAGTGCTTGAAGGTATATCTTTAGATCTTGCAATTGAATCTTTTAGTTTCTTGTTTTATCACTAGTTTAGTCTATAAAAGAAAACTATAAAAAAATGGAATTGAGGTTGCCTCATATGCTTCATCTTTTTAATGTCTTTCGTGAAAATGATGGAAAGGAAAATTGTGCTCAAGTGTTAGAAGAAGAAGTCTATAAATTGTTTGGCATAAAATCTTTGAATGATGAGCATGATTGCAATGTTGTTGGTATGAATTCTTTGAATATCCATGATGCTAATGATATGCAAAGCCATGAGCTTGGGGATGCTATGTTTGATGAAGATGATATTTTTAGTCCCCCAAGTTTTGATGAGAATATTTATTATGATGATAGCATGCCTCCTATTTATGATGATTATATTGATGAAAGTGGGTTTGGAAGAGTGTTGAATCTTATTGTGATAATTATGAAAGTGGATTCGGAGAGGTCCTGACTTTATTTAGTGATGAATCCACTATTTTGGAAGAGGTTTCAATTGATTATGAGAACAAAGTTACTATCTATGATGATTATTGTGATGACATGTATGCTATAAAGAATAATGATAACCATGAAACTTGTCATCATGATTTTAATTTTCAATTGGATTATGCCTCACATGATAGCTATTTTGTTGAGTTTGATTCCACTACTATTCATGAGAATAAATTTGCTTATGTGGAGAGTAATAAAATTTCTATGCTTGTGGATCATGAAAAGAATGCTTTATGTGATGGCTATATTGTTGAATTCATTCATGATGCTACTGAAAATTATTATGAGAGAGGAACATGTGCTTCTACATATTGCAATAATATCAAGTTTCCTCTCTATGTGTTGAAAATCTTGAAGTTATGCTTGTTTTGCTTTCCTATGCTAGTTGATTCTTGTTCCCATAAATTGTTTGCTCACAAAATCCCTATGCATAGGAAGTGGGTTAGACTTAAATGTGCTAGTTATATGCTTCATGATGCTCCCGTTATGTTTCAATTCTTATCCTTTATGTGAGCATCATGGAAATCATTATGCCTAGCTAAAAAGGCATTAAAGAAAGGCGCTTGTTGGGAGACAACCCAATATTTACCCCTACTGTTTTTGTGAGTTCACATGATTAAGCTACTGTATTAATCATGTTTTATAGCTTTTGTTTGAATAAGGTGCCAAGTAAAGCCTTTGGGATAGTGTTGTTGATAGTTGACTTGATTCTGTGCAAAAAACAGAAACTTTTGCGTCCAGTACAGAAATTTCTGTCTTTTACTGGAATGTGTAAAAACTCTGAAATTTTTACATAGAATTTATATAAAAAATTTCTACGTTCTCCTAATTTTTCAGAATATTTGGAGTTCTTGAAGTATGACCTTAATGCAGATATTTACAGACTGATCTGTTTTTGACAGATTCTGTTTTCAATGCATAGTTTGCTTGTTTTCTAGTTTCTATGGCTTATATTGCTCAATATAAATTATATAAATGGTAGGGTACAGTAGGTATCATGTGATAAAATTTTTGAATCTTGTCTTTGACAGTACCCAAGTGAATGATTTGTTTTATTATACTAACGGATCTCACGAAGGTTTTGTTAAGTTTTGTGTGATTGAAGTTTTCAAGTTTTGGGTGAGATATCGATATGAGGAGAATAAGGAGAGACAAGACCCTAAGCTTGGGGATGCCCAAGGCATCCCAAGGTAATATTCATGGAAGATCCAAGCAACTAAGCTTGGGGATGCCCCGGAAGGCATCCCCTCTTTCGTCTCCAACATTATCGGTAACCTTACTTGGAGCTATATTTTTATTCGTCACATGATATGAGTTTTGCTTGGAGCGTCATTTTATTTTAGTAGTATTTGCTTGCTGTTATTTAGAATAATGTTTTGCATCTTTTATTTCAATAAAAGTGTCAAGTTTAGCCTTTACCATGCTTATTTTACAAGTCTATATGTTGATGTTTTGAAAACAGAAAGTTTTCTATCATTTTGTGAATTCTTCTGGAAAGTCAGAACGTGGTAAAATCTTAAAAGTTTTTCACAATAAGCTACAACAAATTTTCTACAGTTTTGTAAATTTTCATAATTTTTGGAGTTAGGGAATTATGAGTACAATTGCACTCTTTACGGACTATCCTGTTTAGACAGATTGCTGTTATGTTTGCATTGTTTGCATATGTTTACTTGTTTAATGATTCTATTTGAGAACAGGAGTATTAAATATGCAGAGGCATTTAGTATCCAATGCTAAATAATAATTTTAGTGATTTGCTAAAGTGGAGAATGATAAGGTTTTGCATTTCATTTATACTAACTTTTCTCACGAGTTCTTGTTGAGTTTTGTGTGGATGAAGTTTTTAAGATTTAGGGAAACCGTGATATAAAAGGAATTAAGGAGACACAAAAGCTCAAGCTTGGGGTTGCCCAAGGCATACCTAGTTAATATTTCAAGAAGTCTCAAGCATCTAAGCTTGGGGATGCCCCGGTTGGCATCCCAACTTTCTTCATCAAGAATTATCGGTTAGTATCGGTTGAGCCTAAGTTTTTGCTTCTTCACATGATGTGTGTTATTTTTAGAATGTCATTTTATTTTATTTTGCTTGCTGTTTGAATAAAATACTTAATATCTAAATTATTATTTTTGAGAGAGAGAGTCTTCACATAGCTATATAATTATTCGACTACTCATGGATCTTCACTTATATTTTTTGGAGTAGTTTGTCATTTACTCTCGTGCTTCACTTATATCCTATGAGTAAATGGTTGAATGAATTGAATATCATAAATCTGAAATTATATATTCTTCATATGCTTATACCATGGGGAGTAATGACTTCACATATAAGAAGTAGAGGTGGTAAATTTATTGAAAGTTAGCAAACATAGTATTGGTCACTTGAACAATTCATGAAAGAATATTGAAGGAAGAGAGATTTCACATATAAATATACTATCTTGGACATCTTCTATGATTGTGAGCCCCATTAATTATTTTCAAACTTGATCAAATTAGTTGAAGTTGGACAAGGAAGACAACATAATGAGTTATGTTTGGGTATATTTGTATAGAAGTTATATTGTTATGGATCCTCCAACATGTGGTGCTTGCTATTTAGAATCTTTTGCTAGCCAAAATTTCTGTACCAAGCGGGAATACTGCTTGTGCATCCAAAATCCATGAACAAAGTTTCTTCCATGAGTGTCCACCATATCTACCTATATGCGGTATTTACCTGTCGTTCAAAGTAAATTTGCATGTGCCAAACTCTAAACCTTCAAATAATAATCTGTTTTGTATGCCCGAATCGCTCATGTAGTGACTAGGGGCTGTCAGTATCTTCCATGCTAGGTGGGTTATTCTCACGATGAGTGTTGATTCACTTGTCATTCACGAGAAAGTGGCTGGTAATCGGGATGCCCAGTCCCGTGCTCCAAGTCAAATCAAAATATAATATCAAACAACACTTCCCTAGGACTGTTGTTGGTATGGATGGTACCCGTTGTTTCGGACCAGCCGTGGAGTGTGATTGTTGGTGGAGGGGGAGTAAAAACTTTACCATTCTTTTTGGGAACCGCCTATAATGTATCTAGCATGGAAGATAGTGAGAACTCTTGGTTGTTATGTTGACAGTGAAAGCATACCTCTCAAAATTATGTTCATCTCTGTTTTAAAAGCTTCGAGCTCTGGCACCTCTGCAAATCCCTGCTTCCCTCTGCGAAGGGCCTATCTTTTACTTTTATGCAAGAGTCAGTAGTATTCCTTCTGATTCCAACCTACTCTTTAGTTGGCAGGCATCATGTGATGGGGAAAGATCTAAGAATATATGGCCATTCAAATATATTTGATCATGAATTATTATTGTTGACAATTATCTATATGATAAATAAGTTGGGAGGCGAAACACTAAGCCCCTATCTTTCTCTGTGTTCGATGGATGCTATTTGTTCTAAAAATATGCTTTGAGTGGTAGCAATCATGGAAGACTATATGATAGTTGAGTATGTGGGATTTGCTAAATCAAAGCTCTTACATAGACCCTTCCTGAAAATAAGATGAATTGCAATTGTTTGATGACTGAGAACATAGTTTGTTAGTTTTCAAGAAAGTTTATGGTCTATGCTTTAACATGTGAATAGCTTGCTACTTGATCATGAGAAGTTTTATGATATGAGCTACTGTTATGATATATAATGATGCTAGAAAAAGTGGTTGAAATTATTATTGATCAAACTTGTGCACTTGCTAGCATTCACACTCCATAAATTATTTCTTTTATCATTTACCTGCTCGAGGACGAGCAGGAATTAAGCTTGGGGATGCTGATACGTCTCCAACGTATCTATAATTTAAGAAGTATTCATGCCATGTTTACAACAATTTTATATGGTTTTGGTACGATTTTATTAGAACTAACCCGGACTAATGCTGTTTTCAGCAGAACTACCGTGGTGTCATTTTTTGTGCAGAAATAAAAGTTCTCGGAATGAGCTGAAAATTTACGGAGAATATTTTTGGAAAATATAAAAAATACTGGACCAAAAAGATACCAGAGAGGAGTCCCGAGGCAACCACAAGGGTGGGGGGGGGGGGGGCGCTCCCTGCCTTGCCGCCGCCTCGTTGTGGCACCCCCGACTCAATCATGCACTAATCATACACGCAAACATGCACGATCAAGTACAGGGACTCACGGGAAGATATCACAACACAACTCTAACACAAATAAATGGAGATTCTCAATATTACAGACCAGGGATCCGAAGATCCGAATACATAAGTCAGTCATACAAATATTATCTGAGTACAGACATAGTTAGACAAGGTCTGCCTTAAGAAGGCTAGCACAAACAACGACTCTAGATCGAAAGGCGTAGGCCTCCTTCCTGGGAGCCTCCGATCCTACTCCTGGTCGGCTGGCTCGATCCAGTAGTATGTGCCGTCTGGACCCTCCTGGTAGTAAGCTCCTGAGGTGGCATCTGGCTCCGAGGCTCCATCGTCTGTTGTATCATCAAGGTGGGGTATGGGGAAAAGAAGTAACAAAGCAACCGTGAGTACTCATCCTGAAATACTCAGCAAGCAAGGATCTACACTACATATGCAATATTATCAAAGGGGAAAAAAGGCTGTATATGTGGACTGGGCTGCAGAAAAGCCAGAATAGAGAGAAGGCCTAGTCCTATCGAAGACTAGCATCTTCAAACATCTTCACAAGCCACCATCTTGCAGCAATAGAAGAGAGTAGAATAGCATTTTATTAAGCAAACATGTTGAAGTACAGCTTAAAGATCCTTCCTCGACTCCCAGCGAGAAAGCGATCCCGAAGCTTCAATTAAGTAGCAAGTATCCAGTTCAAGTAGTAGATCGGGATATACAAACTGAGCGTCCTTTACCGTAGGACCGGCTATCAATAGATTATTCATCCCTGCACTACTGTTATCCAACACGCTCAATCAACTCTGGTCGGACACACTTGCTGGGTAATGCCCGGCCTCAGAAGATCAACACGAAGCAGCGCCCTACCTAGGCTCTGCAGAGAGGTCAGCACGCCGGACGAACCTATGCACCCAGAGGACTTCGGCCATCGCCCTGGGCACCCTGCGCGTTGCGAGACTGGTCGGGGTGCAGGCGCGACACTGAACTCGTCAGTGAAGTATCCAGCCCAATCCCAACAATCAGCCCGCACGGTGAACCGTGACGTCTGATGAGCTTTCGGGAGAAACATACGATGTAGAGGGCCCCATAAACCATAATCCCGCGTGGTGGTAGTGCGTATAGGGCACGTCGACCCACTCAGATCAAACACCCAAATCCAATAGGCTCTTTTAGTAACACGCGGAGACATTCAGAGTTTCTGAAGCTCCGCCACAATATCACACTCGAGTGCCCTTCCGGCACACCCGACATCATAGATCCCCTGCGGGTACCCATCAGGGTCGACTAGCCTGTAACAAAGGTCAAAGTAACCGTGTGGTCATAACATCAAGGGGGAAACCACGAGGAATCACCCTCGGTGGATTCCACTCGATGAAATCATCAGGGTGAACATATGAGGCATCACCCTCGAGGTTCACACTGAGGGGTTGCACGACAGAGTCATATCGGAAGTGGAGAAGGAGGAATCACCCTCGAGGACCACGACCGAACAGCTACACTGCGGAGTATTCATCAGGAGTGCGTTACGAGGTATCACCCTCGGCACTCGATAGTAACTATGCAGAGTCGTACAACTAAGGGGGGTGAAAGTGATGTGTCGGTCTCTGGTCGATGATCACATTGATCGAGTCGTCGATGATCAAGCAGGGGCAACAAGGGTAAGGTGGTGGGGGGTCACTGATGGTTCACTACCAACCTATACTAAGCAGTTTAACATAGGCAGGTAAGGTAGCAATAGACAGGTTACAAAAGCAGGCTATGCATCAGAATAGGAACAAACAGTAACAGTAGCAAAATCTAATGCAAGCAGGAGAAATGGAATGGGCGATATCTGGATGCTCAAAGGGGGGGGGCTTGGCTGGTTGCTCTGGCAAGAGAGAGGGGTCGTCAACGGGCTGCTCGTCTGTAGCGTAGTCGTACCCAGCTGCAGCGTCGTCGGTCTCGGCGTCTATGGAGAGAGAAGGAGGGGGAGAGAAACAATAAATTCACGGCAAAAATGCAAACAATATGCATGACATGTCTAAATGATATGCCGGGGTGTTCTACTGCCTAACTAAATGATTTAGTTAATTTAGGAATTTAATCGGATTTATTTAATTAAAGTTGGGCACTATTCATTTATCAAAATCGGTCTAAAAGTTCCATGTTCATCTAGCTAGAGGCATCTGACAGGAATACGGAGGGCGTATTCGGGTTCGTATCGAAATTCTGAGTAACTTTCATATATAAATTATTTTCATCGGAGTTACGGTTTATTTTATATGATTTTCTAAAGTTTAAATCATTTTCTGAATTTAATTATTTATTTAAATTCAAATTATCTAGAATAGTGAATGATGATATCAGCATGACCTAGGTGTGACGTCAGCAGGTCAACAGGGGCTGACCAGGGTAAACCTGACATGTGGGGCCCACATGTCATACACAGTGGCCTTAATAGAGGGGTTAAAATTAACTAATTGGGTTAATTAGTGGGTGGGCCCCAGTAGTGAGTGTCTGTTAGTTTAACTAATTAACTTAATTAACTAATTAGCAGTTTATTTATTTATTTAAATTTGTTTATTAGGTGGGCCCGCCTGTCAGTGAGACAGGGGCGGCCACGTCAGCAGTTGACCTGGTCAACAGGTCAACTCGGGCCCAGGGGTCAGTGGCACTGGGCGGGGCCCACCATGGCCAGGTCAGCGCCGACCGGCGACGCGCCGGAGTTAGCTCTGGCGAGCCAAACGCGGCGGCGCGCGTCGGGCTCGGCTCGGGTTTTGCACACAGGGGGCTATTCGCGGCGCGGTTGCTTGCGTTCGACGCGGCTCGGCGTCGCGCGTCGAACGGTGGCGGTGCGGGGGGCTGGGGAGGCCGGAGTCGAGCGACACGAGCTCGCCGGCGGCGTGGTGGTTCCGGCGTGCGACGGAGACGGGGCTACGGTGCGAGTTCGGGCAATCCAGAGAGCGGGGCAAGGCCTACGTGCACGCGCGAGCAAGACGGGCGCGAGCAAATGACCAAAAGGTCGCCGGAACGACGCCGGCGATGAGGTCCGTGGTGGTGGGCTCGGGCTATGGTGGAGCGAGCGCTACGAGCGGCTAGAGGGGGCAGGGGAGGGCGCGTTCGGCGCTGGGGCTCACCGGCGTTGTAGAGAAGGCCCGGGGAAGAACGGAGGAGCTCAGGGCGGCGCGGATCGAAGCGGCGATCGTCGGCGGCCGTAGGGGAAGAAGGCGAAGCAGGCCGGCGATGCAGAGCTCTCGGGGCTCGGGCTTGTGGTCGAGGAGGACGGGCTCGTCGTGGCGGAGCTTCTGGACAGGCTACGGAGGCGAGAGGTGGGCTGTGTCCGCGGCTAGCCGGTGTCCATGGTGGCGGCGGTGTTCGGCTGCGACGGGGGAGCGAGGGAGAGGGCGAGTGAAGTACCTAGGGTTCGTCCGCGGGGTTGGGGACGGGCGCTTATAGGCGTCCGCGGCGCGCGGGTGGCCGCTGTCGATCGGGGACGAGGGGGGGGGGGCGGTGCGCGCGCGCGTGCGCGTTCGACAGCGAGGGCGAGGAGTAGTGTGGGAGGTGGGGGTCGGCGCCAGGTGGGCTGGGCCGGCACTGTAGCAGTAGGCTCAAGTGCACAGTAGAGCTTTAGGCCTTTTTCCATTTTCTCTTTTTTGTTTTCTTTCATTTTCCTGTTTTGCTAATTGTTTGGGCACTAAACGAATTTTATAAAAGTGTGACCTAGTTCATAAATCATAGTGCATTATACCCTAACACCAAAACTAGTTTGGGAAAAACATAATTTCATATTTAATTTAGATTAAATAAAAGGTTATTATAGGTGGCTGTTTGCTACTATTTGAGGCTGTTTGAGTTACTTAATTAATTCATTAAATGTTGGTTACAATTTTAGAATAGTCTCTGGAATATTTGTTATTTACTGAACATTTTAGTTTCTGTCTTGAACAACTTTTATTTTCCACTTTAATTTAATTTGAAATTTGAGTTAGGAGTTGAAATGCAATATGATGCAAATGATGATTAGGCACTGTTAATCATGCTGACTTGTCATTATCAAAAGTGATTACTGTGGCTAATGACATGGGGTGTTACAATTCTCCTCATCTATCAAGAATTCTCGTCCCGAGAATTAAGAGGAAGACTGAAATAAAGCGGGGTATTCTTCGCGAAGACGATGCTCGCGTTCCCAAGTGGCTTCATCGTCAGAATGATTCGACCACTGAACTTTGAGGAATTTGATTGACTTTTGACGAGTCCGGCGTTCAGCTTGATCAAGAATACGGATGGGATATTCTGGATAAGACAGATCTTCCCGCAATTCAAGCATTTCATGATCCACAGCTTGAATAGAATCCTTGAAGCAGTGACGGAGTTGGGATACATGAAAGACATCATGCACTTGAGAAAGATTTGGCGGCAATTGCAACTGATATGCCACTTCTCCTCGACGGGCAAGAATACGGAACGGGCCAATGTAGCGAGGAGCTAACTTGCCTTTGATTCCGAACCGATGAGTGCCTTTCCACGGAGTGATGCGGAGGTAAGCTTGTTCGCTAGGCTGATAGACCATTTCCTGGTGCTTTCGGTCATAGTTGCTCTTCTGACAAGACTGAGCAGTTTTCAGATGTTCACGGACAATGCGGACTTATTCTTCAGCTTGTTGGATGATGTCCGGTCCGACGAGTGAGCGTTCCCCAGTTTCTGACCAATTTAGAGGGGTTCGACAATTTCGTCCGTAAAGAACTTCAAATGGTGCCATCTTCAGACTAGCTTGATAGCTATTGTTGTAAGAGAATTCGGCATACGGGAGAGATTCCTTCCATTTCTTACCGAAGGAGATGACGCAAGCTCGAAGCATATCTTCGAGCACTTGATTAACTCGTTCGACTTGACCCTGAGACTGAGGGTGAAAAGCAGTGCTGAAAGACAGATGAGTTCCCATAGCTTCTTGGAAACTATTCCAGAATCTGGAGGTGAAGAGGCTGCCACGATCAGAACTGATCTCCAACGGAACACCGTGGAGTGACACAATTCGGGAAACATACAAGTCTGCTAACTGACTGGCAGTGATTGTCTCCTTGACTGGCAGAAAGTGAGCAACCTTTGAGAATCAGTTAATGATGACAAAAATAGCATCATGACCCTTCTGAGATCTGGGAAAACTAGTAATGAAATCCATTTGGACTTTGTCCCATTTCCATTCAGGAATTGCAAGGGGTTGCAGAGTTCCAGTAGGCCTTTGATGTTCTGCTTTAATGCGGCGACAGACGTCACACTCAGAAACATATCGAGCAATGTCTCGCTTCATATTAGGCCACCAGTATCTCTGACAAATGTCACGGTACATCTTTGTGCTACGAGGATGAATTGACAGAGGAGTGTCATGAGCTTCTTTCATAACGTGTTCTCTCTCATCCTTGAACTTGGGTACGAAAAGACGGTGTTGGAAGAATAGGATCCCATCATTATCAAGATGGAATTCCGACGGCTTTCCTTTTTCGAGATATCACTTGATCCTTTCAACTTCAGAGTCATACCGTTGTATAGTCTTAATGCTGTGCTCTAAATCTGGTTCAACAACCAGGGTATTGAGATAACCCTTTGGGACAATATGGAGGTTCAATTTGCGAAGCTCTTCATAAAGAACAGGTTGTGCTTCCTGAACCATATGGTTGCTGCAATAAGCCTTGCGACTCAAAGCATCGGCCATCACATTAGCCTTGCCAGGGGTATATGAGATATTCATATCATAATCGACAATTGTCTTGAGCCATCTTTGTTGACGAAGGTTCAGATCTGCTTGAGTATATAAATACTTCAAACTTTGATGATCCGTGTATATGTCGCAACGATTACCGAGAAGGTAATGTCGCCATAGCTTCAGAGCATAAATAACCACAGAAAGTGCAAGATCATGCACTGGGTAATTTTCTTCATGAGGACACAATTGTCGAGAGGCATAAGCAATCACTTTGTGCTCTTGCATTAGGACACATCCTAATCCTTGACGAGATGCATCACAGTATATCACGAAATCCTTTTGGGAATCCGGGGGTGCTAGCATTGGGGCAGATGTTAACTTATCTTTAAGTGTCCGAAAGCTTTCTTGACATTTTTTTGTCCACTCAAATTTAACACCTTTGTGGAGCAGGTTAGTCAGTGGCTTTGCAATCTTGGAAAAGTTCTCAACGAATCGACGGCAATAACTAGCGAGTCCGAGAAAACTTTTGACTTGCTTGACATTCTTCGGGGGAGTCCAATCAAGAATAGCCTGAACTCATTCGGGGTTAACAGTAATTCCATTCTTGGAAATCACATGACCAAGATAGGTCACTTCAGATAACCAGAATTCACACTTGGAGAATTTAGCATACAACTAATGTTCTCGTAGCTTCTCCAATACAAGCCGAAGATGTTCAGCGTGTTCTTCTTCATTCTTGGAATATATAAGGATATCATCCAAATAAACCACGACGAATTTGTCGAGGTAATCCATGAAGATATAGTTCATCAACCGGGAGAAAGTTGCTGGAGCATTGGTTAAGCCGAAAGACATGACGGTGTACTCATAAGAGCCATATCGAGTAACAATGGCAGTCTTCGGGATATCCTCTTCACGAAAATGGATCTGATGATGACCCAACCTCAAGTCGAGTTTCAAAAACACAGAGGATCCAGCGAGCTGATCATAAAGATCATTGATCCGGGGCAGTGGGTATTTATTTTGGATTGTGGCTTGGTTAATGGGCCGGTAATCCTGAACCAATCGGTTAGTTCCATCCTTCTTCTTAACGAAGAGTGAAGGTGCTCCCCAAGCAGAGGAACTGGGGCGGATGAAACCTTTCTTAAGTGACTTGTCGATTTCTTCCTTAAGCTCGAGAAGGTGGTGCGGAGGCATCTTATAAGGACGCTTCGCAATAGGGGTAGTGCCAGGCTTCAAGTCAATGACAAACTCGACAGCTCTAATCGGGGGTATTCCTGGAAGTTCTTTCGGGAAAACGTCCGGAAAATCTCGAACGACAGGAACGTTCTCGATCCCTTCTAGAGGTGAGGCGTTCAAAGCATTCATAGCATATATCTGAGCTTCAGCATCCCGAGTAATGCGGGCGGTATAGTTCACTATCTCATCAGAGGGGTGTAGAAGTTGGACGACTTTAGTGGCACAATTGATCGAAGCAATGTGAGCTTTCAACCAATCCATTCCGAGTATGAGGTCTATGGTGGAAGACTTCAAGACGATGGGTGAGGCAAGGAATTCCAACCCTTTAATTTCGACAGTAACGTCAGGTGCTATTACGTCAGCATGACAATGACCTCCGGGAGTTTTAACGACTAACGGAGTATGCATCTTCTCATATCGAATGCCATGCATGAATGCAAATTTTCCAGAGAGGAATGAATGTGATGCTCCTGAATCAAATAAAACAGAAGCAGGTACTAAGTTAACGAGAAGGGTACCCATCACAGTAGCAGGTTGATCCTGGACTTCTTCAATATCAATGTTGTAAGCGTATCCACAACCATGTGCAGCAGACCCAGTATTATAGTTGCGGGTCTGATTGTTGCCACGACCATTGCCACGGCCAGTACAAGGAAAAGCCAACTGATTCTGAGTCTGGCGGCAGTCCTTAGCATTGTTACCTGGTTTGCAACACTTGAAGCACAGACCATCTTTAGGACGAAGAGGAGCATTGTTTTGAATAGCTTGAGCTCTTGGCTGCCTTGGTGGGGGAGGAGGCAGACGTGGTGCAGCATAGTTGTTCTTTGGCGTAGGGGCATTGGGACAGAACACGTTGTTGAGAATCCAGATTCGACGCTTCTGTGCTGAGCCCGAAGATGAGCCAGCATCACGATAGCGCTTCTGTGAGTCCTTATGCTTCAACAGAGCGGTCTCAACCAGAATAGCCTTGTTCACAAGAGTAGAAAAGTCATTGAAGTCTTGAGCAGCAAGGGCAAGCTCGAGGTCTGGGTGGAGTCCATTACGGAACTTCTCTTGTCTACGGGCATCCGTGGCGATGTCTTCTTCAGCATAGCGGGAGAGGTCAAGAAATTCTCGCTGATAAGCTTCGACAGTCTTGTTGCCCTGAGTGAGGTTGCGGAACTGGGTCTTCATCCGTTCCATAATTGCCTGAGGGATATAATGGGCACGGAAAGCAGCCTGTAACTCATACTAGGTAACCACTGTTCCAACAGACAGTGTACGCTTGTGTGTGTCCCACCATTGAGCAGCGGGGCCCCTTAAGAAAAAGGCCGCGAAGGTGACGAAGTTGGCAGGGGCGACATTAGCAGACTCCATCTCGTGAGTGATGTCGCGGAGCCAATCATCAGCATCCAATGGCTTGTTAGAGTTGCGGAACTGAGTGGGGTTGAGTCGCATAAACTCTGTCAAAGTTATTGAAGTAGGGTTCTGGTTCTGGTTGTTCTGATGCGGAAACTGAGCCATGATTCTAGTCATGAACTGACGGTTAAGCTCGAACTGTTGCATCATAGCTGCTATATAGTCTGGCGGTGGTGGGCGTTCAGGGGCACCACGACCACGACCACCTGGTCTAACCATCCTGCTAAGTACCAACAGGGGGCAGTTTAGTAAAATAAATTGTAGTGTTTAGCGAGAAGCATGATGTAACTCGACAACAATTAAGTAGTGTAACAGATACATAACAGTAGTCAATTAAGACATACAAATCCATACACAGAGTCGGGTACATGCGGACAGCATAACGACGCAATTTAAAAAAAAAACTAGACATGCTAGGCGGCGCGCAGGCACGCGGTAAGGAAGTACACAATGAGACATAGCAAAGGCTACATCAACATCGAAGAAAACCACTGAAACGGGGCAACTGCGAGTGTGGACGACGAATGTTCGTCGTGGTAGGATCCTGCGCTCCATGTGTAGTCTGATGCAGAACCCGGTCTCGAGCTGTAAGAAGAGGTCCTCGTGTAGGTGTGTGACCTCCAACAGCAGGCCAATCAATACGAGCATACATCTGAGTCCTGCGCGGGTAAAGGATGTGCTCCGGATGTATCCCTGCACGAACAACGGGTAGCAACTGCGTCCTAGCATCGTAGAGCCCGAACAGTGCGATCCAGAGCCTGAGTGCACTGAATTAGAACGCGCGGGTCGTAGCGACGAGGCTCGTACGGGGCACAGATAGCTGTGTAGTATCCAGTAGCATCTCCAGCAGGGGCATAAGGAATGTATCGGAACTCAGAGTCATCCAAGATATCGCTGAACTCTCCCCTGAGACGTGCGACAGCAGAGTAGGCAGCATCATGAACTGCCATCTCAATCATCACGCCGATACCGTGGAATAGGTGCAGCTCGGTGTCTGTGTCATCTTGCTGATTATAGATACGAACATCAGCATGGTACTGCTCCTGGTTGAACTCGCAGTAATCCTCGTAGACCATGTACTCGGGGTACCAGCGGTAGCCAAGTCTAGTCAGGAGGGCGATCAGAACAGCTGGAAACCCAGGGGCATCACGAGCCCAAGTGCGAAGCACAAGCTGTGTCGTAGGACGTTGTGGAAACAAACGATCCATCTGAAACATAGGAAATTCAGTTTTGTCAAACGACAATGAGAAGTTTAATACAACTCGGAGAGAACGGTTAAACAAAACAATGGAGAGGAAAATGATTATCAGACTAATCAGTCAATGACAGGGAAATCGCACAGATATCCATCTCTCCGGGTAGACAGGATTTACGAGATCCTAAGTGTCGGCGTTAGTAAAATTTATTTAACCCGAATAGAAGAGAGATCAGAGTCCCAGAGTATAGACGAGGAATAAAAGATCCTAATACCACCCAGTTGGTGACGTGGGCCCGTAAGCCACACAGCCAAGTTAGTAAGTTAGTTTTTTGATGTCTAGACTCAACTTCGGCCAAGAAATTTGGAAGGGGGCTTCCTACAGGCAGTCGGCTCTGATACCAACTTGTGGCGCCTTGACTCAATCGTGCACTAATCATACACGCAAACATGCACGATCAAGCACATGGACTCACGGGAAGTTATCATAACACAACTCTAACACAAATAAACGGAGATCCTCAATATTACAGACCAGGGATCCGAAGATCCGAATACATAAGTCAGTCATACAAATATTATCTGAGTACATACATAGTTAGACAAGGTCTGCCTTATGAAGGCTAGCACAAACAACGACTCTAGATCGAAAGGCATAGGCCTCCTACCTGGGAGCCTCCGATCCTACTCCGGGTCAGCTTGCTCGATCCAGTAGTAAGTGCCGTCTGGACCCTCCGGTAGTAAGCTCCTGAGGTGGCATCTGGCTCCAGGGCTCCATCGTCTGTTGTATCATCAAGGTGGGGTATGGGGAAAAGAAGTAACAAAGCAACCGTGAGTACTCATCCGAAGTACTCAGCAAGCAAGGATCTACACTACATATGCAACATTATCAAAGGGAAAAAAGGCTGTATATGTGGACTGGGCTGCAGAAAAGCCAGAATAGAGAGAAGGCCTAGTCCTATCGAAGACTAGCATCTTCAAACATCTTCACAAGCCACCATCTTGCAGCAATAGAAGAGAGTAGAATACCATTTTATTAAGCAAACATGTTGAAGTACAGCTTAAAGATCCTTCCTCGACTCCCAGCGAGAAAGCGATCCCGAAGCTTCAATTAAGAAGCAAGTATCCAATTCAAGTAGTAGATCGGGATATACAAACTGAGCGTCCTTTACCGTAGCACTGGCTATCAATAGATTATTCATCCCTGCAGGGGTGCACTACTGTTACCCAACACGCTCAACCAACTTTGGTCGGACACACTTGCTGGGTAATGCCCCGGCCTCGAAAGATCAACACGAAGCAGCGCCCTACCTAGGCTCAGCAGAGAGGTCAGCACGCCGGACTAACCTATGCACCCAGAGGTCTTGGGCCATCGCCTTGGGCACCCTATGCGTTGCCAGACTGGCCGGGATGCAGGCGCGACACTGAACTCGTCAGTGAAGTATCCAGCCCAATCCCAACAATCAGCCCGCACGGTGAACCGAGACGTCTGATGAGCTTTCGGGAGAAACGTACGACGTAGAGGGCCCCATAAACCATAATCCCGCGTGGTGGTTGTGCGTATAGGGCACGTCGACCCACTCAGATCAAACACCCAAATCCAATAGGCTCTGTTAGTAACACACGGAGACTATCAGAGTTTCTGAAGCTCCGCCACAATATCACACTCGAGTGCCCTTCCGGCACACCCGACATCATAGATCCCCTGCGGGTACCCATCAGGGTCGACCCACCTGTAACAAAGGTCAAAGTAATCGTGTGGTCATAACATCAAGGGGAAACCACAAGGAATCACCCTCGATGGATTCCACTCGATGAAATCATCAGGGTGAACATATGAGGCATCACCCTCGAGGTTCACACTGAGGGGTTGCACGACAGAGTCGTATCGGAAGTGGAGAAGGAGGAATCACCCTCGAGGACGACGACCGAACAGCTACACTGCGGAGTATTCATCAGGAGTGCGTTATTAGGTATCACCCTCGGCACTCGATAGTAACTATGCAGAGTCGTACAACTAAGGGCGGTGAAGTGATGTGTCGATCTCTGGTCGACGATCACATTGATCGAGTCATCGATGATCAAGCAGGGGCAACAAGGGTAAGGTGGTGGGGGGTCACTGATGGTTCACTACCAACCTATACTAAGCAGTTTAGCATAGGCAGGTAAGGTAGCAATAGAAAGGTTACAAAAGCAGGCTATGCATCAGAATAGGAACAAACAGTAACAGTAACAAAATCTAATGCAAGCAGGAGAAATGGAATGGGCGATATCTAGATGCTCAAAGGGGGGGGGGGGCTTGCCTGGTTACTCTGGCAAGAGAGAGGGGTCGTCAACGGGCTGCTCGTCCGTAGCGTAGTTGTACCCAGCTGTAGCGTCGTCGGTCTCGGCGTCTATCGAGAGAGAAGGAGGGGAGAGAAACAATAAATTCACGGCAAAAATACAAACAATATGCATGACATGTCTAAATGATATGCCGGGGTGTTTTACTGCCTAACTAAATTATTTAGTTAATTTAGGAATTTAATCGGATTTATTTAATTAAAGTTGGGCACTATTCATTTATCAAAATCGGTCTAAAAGTTCCATGTTCATCTAGCTAGAGGCATCTGACAGGAATACGGAGGGCGTATTCGGGTTTGTATCGAAATTCTGAGTAACTTTCATATATAAATTATTTTCATCGGAGTTACGGTTTATTTTATATGATTTTCTAAAGTTTAAATCATTTTCTGAATTTAATTATTTATTTAAATTCGAATTATCCAGAATAGTGAATGATGACGTCAGTGTGACCTAGGTGTGACGTCAGCAGGTCAACAGGGGCTGACCAGGGTCAACCTGACATGTGGGGCCCACATGTCATACACAGTGGCTTTAACAGAGGGGTTAAAATTAACTAATTGGGTTAATTAGTGGGTGGGCCCCAGTAGTGAGTGTCTGTTAGTTTAACTAATTAACTTAATTAACTAATTAGCAGTTTAAATATTTAAATTCGTTTATTAGGTGGGGCCCGCCTGTCAATGAGACAAGGCCGGCCACGTCAGCAGTTGACCTGGTCAACAGGTCAACTCGGGCCCAGGGGTCAGTGGCACTGGGCGGGGCCCACCATGGCCAGGTCAGCGCCGACTGGCGACGCGCCGGAGTTAGCTTCGGCGAGCCAAATCCGGCCGCGCGCGTCGGGCTCGGCTCGGTTTTGCACACAGGGGGCTATTCGCGGCGCGGTTGCTTGCTTTCGATGCGGCTCGGCGTCGCCCGTCGAACGGTGGCGGTGCGGGGGGCTGGTGAGGCCGGAGTCGAGCGGCACGAGCTCGCCGACGGCGGGGTTGTTCGGGCGTGCGACGAAGACGGGGCTACGGTGCGAGTTCGGGCAATCCAGAGAGCGGGGCGAGGCCTACGTGCACGCGCGAGCAAGACGGGCGCGAGCAAATGACCAAAACGTCGCCGGAACAACGCCGGCGACGAGGTCCATAGTGGTGGGCTCGGGCTACGGTGGAGCGAGCGCTACGGGCGGCTAGAGGGGCAGGGGAGGGCGCGTTCGGCGCTGGGGCTCACCGGCGTTGCTGAGAAGGCCCGGGGAAGAACGGAGGAGCTCGGGGCGGCGCGAATCGAAGCGGCGATCGTCGGCGGCCGTAGGAGAAGAAGGCGAAGCAGGCCGGCGATGCAGAGCTCCCGAGGCTCGGGCTTGTGGTCGAGGAGGACGGGCTCGTCGTGGCGGAGCTTCTGGACAGGCTACAGAGGCGAGAGGTGGGCTGTGGCTGCGGCTAGCCGGTGTCCATGGCAGCGGTGGCGTTCGGCTGCGATGGGGGAGCGAGGGAGAGGGCGAGTGGAGTAGCTAGGGTTCGTCCGTGGGGTTGGGGACGGGCGCTTATGGGCGTCCGTGGCGCGAGGGTGGCCGCTGTCGATCGGGGACGAGGGGGGGGGGGGGGGGGGGGGGGTGCGCGCGCGTGCGCGTTCAACAACGAGGGCGAGGAGCAGTGCGGGAGGTGGGGGACGGCGCCAGGTGGGCTGGGCCGGCACTGTAGCCGTAGGCTCAAGTGCACAGTAGAGCTTTAGGCCTTTTTCCATTTTCTCTTTTCTGTTTTCTTTCGTTTTCCTGTTTTGCTAATTGTTTGGGCACTAAACGAATTTTATAAAAGTGTGACCTAGTTCATAAATCACAGTGCATTATACCCTAACACCAAAACTAGTTTGGGAAAAACATAATTTCATATTTAATTTAGATTAAATAAAAGGTTATTATAGGTGGCCGTTTGCTACTATTTGAGGCTGTTTGAGTTACTTAATTAATTCATTAAATGTTGGTTACAATTTTAGAATAGTCTCTGGAATATTTGTTATTTATTGAACATTTTAGTTTCTGTCTTGAACAACTTTTATTTTCCACTTTAATTTAATTTAAAATTTGAGTTAGGAGTTGAAATGCAATATGATGCAAATGATGATTAGGCACTGTTAATCAAGCTGACTTGTCATTATCAAAAGTGATTACTGTGGCTAATGACATGGGGTGTTACACTCGTGGACCCCCTTGACTTGTCCCCGACGCCAAAAACTCCTATAAATAGAGAAAACTCCAGAAATAAACCTAGATCGGGAGTTCCGCCGCCGCAAGCCTCTGTAGCCATGAAAAACCAATCGGGAGCCCGTTCCGGCACCCTGTCGGAGGGGGAAACCATCACCGGTGGCCATCTTCATCATCCCGGCGGTCTCCATGACGAGGAGGGAGTAGTTCACCCTCGGGGCTGAGGGTATGTACCAGTAGCTATGTGTTTGATCTCTCTCTCTCATGGTCTTGATTTGGCACGATCTTGATGTACCGCGAGCTTTGTTACTATAGTTGGATCATATGGTGTTTCTCCCCCTCTATCTTCTTGTGATGAATTGAGTTTTACCTTTGAGGTTTCACTATTATCGGATTGAATACTATTATGGATTTGAGAACACTTGATGTATGTCTTGCGTGGGATACCCGTGGTGACAATGGGGTGTTCTATTGATTCACTTGATGTATGTTTTGGCACTCAACTCGCGGATTCCCGAGGTGACATTGGGGTAATCAATGCATAGGGGTTGATGCACGTTTTCATCCTTGTTTCTCCGATAGGAATCTTGGGGCACTCTTTGAGGTTCTTTGTGTTGGATTGAATATTATGAATCTGAAGTTGTTTGATGCATATTGTATAATTGACCCACAGATACTTGTGGTGACATTGGAGTATCTAGGTGACATTAGGGCTGATTGATGTGTGTCATATGGTGTTATTTTACTACGAACTCTAGGGCTGTTTGTGACACCTATAGGAATAGCTCAATGGATTGATCAGAAAGAATAACTTTGAGGTGGTTTTGTACCCTACAAGCAATTTCATCTTATGTTATAGGAACTTTGGAGTGACTTTTGTCGCACGTTGAGGGATAGCCATATGATCTAATTATGTTATCATTGTTGAGAGAACTTGCACTAGTGAAAGTATGAACCTTAGGCCTTATTTCCAAGCATTGCAATACCGTTTTTACTCACTTTTGTTACTTGCTACCTTGCTGTTTTTATATTTTCAGATTACAAAAACCTATATCTACCATCCATATTACACTTGTATCACCATCTCTTCGCCGAACTAGTGCACCTATACAATTTACCATTGTATTGGGTGTGTTGGGGACACAAGAGACTCTTTGTTATTTGGTTGCAGGGTTGTTTGAGAGAGACCATCTTCATCCTACGCCTCCCACAGATTGATAAACCTTAGGTCATCCACTTGAGGGAAATTTGCTACTGTCCTACAAAACTCTGCGCTTGGAGGCCCAACACGAGTCTACAAGAAGAAGGTTGCGTAGTAGACATCAACGATCGACACTATGAATATGAAGATTGTGTTAGAAGTAAGAGAACTTGCATCCTATAAAACAAAAAGAAATTAATGTGCTCGATCAAGATGAGTCAAGGTAGTTATACCTTGGATTCCAAGTAGGGTCGACTACAATGACGCGATCTGCATTGGTGAGTGTAAGTCCAAGACCACCGACTTTGGTAGTCAGTAAAAATATTTGAGTTCCAGAACCCTCCTGGAAATCCTGGAGATGGAATTGCAGAAATTAAAGAAACATATTATATATGTATAATTGAGTCCATTAACACATCATAGCAAAAAGGTGAAATAGTAATAATAACCTTCACAATCCTTTCCCTCTCTGAAATCCTGGTGGCACCATCGATGCGGAAAAACTTGTAGCCCTCTACTGATATAAATTGCTGTTGTAATAACCGAATGTTACAACACAGGATGTAGGTAAGCATCATCATTTCAGAAATGATTATAGGCACTTATCCAAAATGTAATTTGAATTGAAGAACACAATGGTTTTCGTGCAAATGATACGAAGATGACATTAGCCACATTTTGTTTATGTTTTATTATGCACTTGACATGCTTTTTTTTTTCTAACAGATGTATGACAGCAGATCAAAGATGGCAAATGCAGTTAATCATGTTATCCTACCATTTTGCACCCAACCAATTGTAATTTTAGTTATAAATAATTCAGAAAGAGAAATTTGCTATTCACAGAATTAGCATTGTTTATCATGTATACTCCCTCCGTCCGGAATTACTTGTCGCTCAAATGGATGTATCTAGCACTAAAATATGTCTAGATAGATCCGAACGGAGGAAGTATTAGAAAACAAAAGTGCTTTCGATTATCACATATCACAGCACAACATGAACTCTAGGCAAACATGAGAGCTGGCATATTCACAAGAACAAACCTGAACAAGGTTTAGCATTTTGCGAGTCGGCGAAAAAATTAGAACATGGTGTCCCTCTTCGAGAAGATTTCGCTGCAACATCAGGCAGTAACCACATTTACTTAATTTAGATAAATGAATATGCATTACATTGCAGAGAACAAATATGGACATGCATCAAAGAATTCTTAGCAACAAGGACATGATGAAAGATAATTTAAATGAGACTTCCTGCCCGACTTGCAGCACATCATTGTCATCATCATAGGACATACCAGCAAGGTTCAGGGCCATATTTTCAAGCCTAACCATATCATGATCATTTAACTTTCCGCCCATGTCTTCCATGCCTTCCAAGATGCCCTCAGCGGCTATCTTTGTAAGTATCCATGGATGATCACATATTTTCTTCAATATCTGTTGAAGAACAGGAAGAAACATGAAACAAGCAGGATCTCACAATGGAACAGGCACATAAAACAATGATAAAGTAAGGCTATACAACTAACAAATGCATCCTGTCATATAAATATATAATATCCCATTTAATTTCTAGGTGTATTTTGGCAGAGAAAACAATCAGTAGAAAGGTGTATTTTCATACGAATATGGGTACATTTCTGGATAGTAAAGATTGGTCGAAAGAAATGGTTACGAAGTTGATGCTTACTGTGATGTGAGGCAAGGGAGATCGCATTGTATTAAGTATATCACTCTTCAGAAATGCTTCATATAGTTGCCTCTGCACAGAAAAAGATAAATTGAATTAATGTCATATGCACTAAATCACTCAACCTATTTTTGCATCAATGATACAAATTTCGTACCTGGCAATCTGTTAATTTCAGCTAGATAATTAGCTCATTCTTCTTAGCAAGTGTTTCCCCGTTTGTCGAGCCAATATCAAGGGACACTTCACCTTTCATATGACGCAAAAATAGGGCTTTATCCGTTCTCTTAATTTCTGTGAAGTACCAAACAGGACAACACATATTATAACATGTTTAGTATAACTGGCTTCAAGTAGTAATTTAGAAGGATAAGTAACATTTCTGAATAAAATGGTGATATCAAAAAGTAATGTTGTTTTAAAGAATCGAAAGTAATGTGAATGCACGTAATGGAATATATCAAGCATCATGAGATTGTACAGTAATGTTGAACATCGTATTTTTGTCACAACCCTTGTGTATCATCTATCCCTTAGACACAAATACCGAAAAAAGGCCATCACCTTAGCTACGTCTGAGCCAATGTGCTTCTCTCGATTGGTGTCATCCTTTTCATTCCCTCGATTGATAGCATTTTCATAGCTTTCTCTAAACCTGTCATGCATAATTTAGATAAATTAATAGCAGTAAACTACAAAAAATAAATAAAGGAACATTGGTAATGCAGGAAAGCAATAGAGTAAGTTAATTACTCATCCCTATCACCCAGGACTTCCGGGCAACAGAAATAGAAAAGGGCCCACAATTCCTGTAAGAATACACATCTCTAATTACTTGCATTAGTAAAATAATATCGCAATGGGGGACATATTGTTCATATAGTGGTATTAAATTAGAGTAGAACTGTAGGATCTTTTCAGGTAGTACCTTCAAGTTATTTTGTATAGGTGTGCCACTGATGGCAATCCGATGGACACACGGTATTTCACATATGCTTTGGAATCTTTGCGTCTTAGGGTTTTTGATTTGATGTGCCTCATCAAGAACAACATAGTCCCATATGTTTCTCTCCTCATCATCATCGGCATCATGGTAGAAGTCACCCCTTATCAGCTTGTAATTTATCCGGACGATGTCATATGTTGTCAATACTACACCGCCCTCCTGTAGAAGAGGACAAACATCAGAGGAAATTCATAAAAATATCTTAGAAGAGGACAAACATTCTAGGTATGTGCATTCTTTTAACTGAAACTATGTTGAGTCAAATTTAACAGAATGGCAGGATATAAATGATCAGCGGAAGATTAAAATTCATTCTATCTATGGAATTTAAAGAACCTTGAATGTGTGTTGGAGCTCAGAGTTGCGAACATTTGCGTTGGGACCAGAGCAGCTATAAATAGATGAAACAAAAGAGTCAATCAATCTGTTGGCAGTCGTAAGTATCTGTATCAACTCTGAGAAATCAAAAGATGATATGTTGTGAATAGGTAGGTGGTGCATATATCCTACTCGCTGATCTTGCTTTTGAGGCCAACAAGTGAAAGTTCTTTGATCCAATGGGTCACAAGTGTCTTTGGAACGACAACCAACATTCTCCTGATTAAGCCTGAATGGAACAATACGGCTTGGAAAGCAGAAATCTGCATGGCAAAAGTAACAAACATTAGCAAATAAATTGCAGCAGCACTTGATCAGTACACTGCGGCTGAACTAGGAAACAAATAACAAGTACATTAAGGGGCGAACTACTACAACTGATTACCTTCCCCACAAAAAAGAAAGAAAGAAGAATTGGTTATCTTGGACATAATCAATGGTTAAAATCCTGTGATACTATTCTGAATAAAAACAATCAATCGATCTGATCGTGTAACGAATGAATTGAATCTACCACAACCGAGACTAGAGATTGAGATGGGAACGAAGGGGAATGGAGAATGAGTTAGGTAGAAACCCTACCTGCATGGTCTTCCCCAGTCCCATGTCATCGCCGAGGATGCCACCAGTCCCCTTGCAATGAAGAAACCAAAGCCAGCCAAGCCCCTGGCGCTGGTGGGCATAAAGCAT